>CAHIKZ030004332.1:1010000-1470000 GCA_903632075.3 Acanthosepion pharaonis | reverse complement strand
TTCTCTCTGGATCTATATCCTCTTTGGAATTATCCATACGGATTACCAAATAATATCATTTTACATACATATATGTGAGTGTATATAACATGTATATGCAGGGTGCGATGGATAAATTGTCATCTAAATTACACAAAGATGAAAATAACACTGACTTTTCATTTTAAGATATATTTACCAAAATTACACAAAAATATCTTTAAATACTAAAGAGTAAATTTATATAAAATTGTAGCATCGGTCTGTCCGAAACTACATTACCCAGGTTACTTGGATAAGTATATTTCATTTTGATCAAATGGTGTCCCGAGGGGGCACAAACCCCACACTGAATTTTTTTTCCCTTTGATTTAAATTAAATTTAAATTTGAACAAGGGAATGACTGCTATCCAAAATATAGGAGGAGAAAGCTAGAAGATGGAGGTCACATCAGGTAGATCATTGACTAATATTGAAATGCATAATTTTTCTCCATAAATTATGACAAGGATTTAAATCGGTCATCATTTTCTTACAAAATAAATTTGCCACGCAGTAAGTTGTGGGTAATTTGGCTAGTTTATTCAATAAAATCACCATTGGCTTCAACCATGGCCTTCAGATGAATTCAAAATCTCCTGCTACTCTTATGGACGGTCTCCTTGTTCAAGTTGGTGAATAGTCCTTGCTTTCAGTTCATCTGTGGTGTTGCAGAAATTGTCTGGCAGCCATGACTGGGTTCTGCTTCTGTGGCATGGTACAGAATCCTGTTGTCAGACATAGGGTCTTCCAGCAGCCACTTGATGTAGGTTTCCATGTTGAGTCTATCACTAGTGATCACTCCAAACACCTTGGTAATCACCATTAGACTCATCCAACTCTTTTTGAATCCTCTGCACTCTGCTCAGATTGACACCCAAACACTCTGAAATGTTTGTATTGGAGCTTCTGGTGCGAGTGCCAAGCAGTACAGCATGGCATTTCAAAATTTCTGGTGGAATGAATTGCATATATATATATATATATATATATATATATATATTAATGCATGTTTCATTAAATAATATAGACAAGCTTTGTCTATTTATTTTAAGTAAATTCCTTTCATATTGTCAAATAAGCTTTTTAGAATTATCACTGAAACATGAAAGAAAATCACCTGTTGATACATGTTTTTATTGTTAATCCTGTCTAAGCTTTCGGCTTACATAAGCCACCATCAGAGATTATAAGTACATGACAATAAATTAAATAATAAATTATATAACAAAGATGGTAATTTTTTTGTTTTAGAATAGTTATGCGAAAATTGCAACAATAATAGCTTGTTTTGTTTACATGGAAGATTGCTATACAATGATAAATTCGTGCATATGAAATGCAGGAAGCAAATATCGCATTGTGGTTCATGACATCACACATGACCATGTGAGGGTGAAAATAAAGAGTAGTGTTAAGTATGCAAAGCCATTAGTATAAACCAATAGCTCCTGTTATCAACTATAAGCATTTAAGTATATTTGTAGAGTTTTTATAGTTTATTTTGTTCAGGTTAGGTTTCAACTGTTTTATGTAAATAGCTTCAAGAATTTTTAATTTTTGTTTATCGTTTTCATGGTTAAGTTTAATTGTATTTTCAATTGTTATATAATTTATTATTTAATTTATTGTAATGTACTTGTAATCTCTGATGATGGCTTATGTAAGCTGAAAGCTTAGACAGGATTAACAATAAAAACGTTATCAACATAGGGATTTCCTTTTATGTTTCCGCGATAATGCTAAAAAGCTTATTTGACAATATGAAAGGAATTTACTTAAAATAAATAGACAAAGCTTGCCTATATTATTTAATGAAACATGCATTAATGAAAAAATGCTGCCTAAATACACACAATATATATATATATATATATATATATATATATATATATATATATATATATATATATATATATATATATATTGTGTGTGTATGTAGAACACTCCTGTTTATCAGTGTATGAGGATCCATCAGTTCAGTTCTTAAAACTGAACAGCCTGGCTACCTACACATAGTGTTTGATTTGGTGAAGGTTTGTGGAGGAACAGCCATACAGAGAACTGGTGCACAGTATTCCACAAAGGCCCTAAACAATCCACCCCTCGGCTTTTAAATTCAGAGTTGTCCTAGACTGGTTGTCACTCAATACTATAGGACCCAGTCTGTCCCAAGGGTATTTGCATGTAAGTGAATGTATCAAACTCAAATGGAATTCTAACTTGGCTTTCCAATTTCTCAATCTGAACCACTATTCATTACTCCCATATATATATATATATATATATATATATATATATATATATATATTGCAAATTTCTTACAGAAACAATCACTGTACAAAGATAAGGTGAATAAAATGAACTGTATAGACATAACACCTACATATTGAATACTGGTTCTCAGCCAAGTGTTTTTTTTCATGTGGAGGAACAGATGATAATATAGAACCAGGAGAGTAAGGGAGTGTGATCAACCTGTTCAAAGCCACAGTTATGCACAGCAACCATGAAACTAAAGACTTGTGAATCAATATCCCTTTTATCAGTTTTCTTGAGTGTTTAGTCTTTATAGCCTTTTGTAACTGCCTCAGCAATTTGGCATAGTACTCTCCATTGATGATGTACTCTTTTGATGCAATGCATTTTGTACCCTAAAAAGCTGAGGTCATTACCTCACCTGCAGATGAAATGACCTTGGCATTCTTAGGAATAAGTGAGAAGGGAGTGTTTCCACTACATGGATTATCTCTCTGTCTCTGACTCGAAGTGATGAATCCAACACTTGTCCTGGTTTAGAAAATGTTCCAGAAAACCAGCTGGATCTGCCTCAAACAATGTCAGATTTTCTACATAATGTGATCAACCTGGTATGCTTTTGATCAGGTGTCAGAAGACATAGCAGAAACTCAACTCTCATGGGATTTGCTAATAGCATTGGCTATTTGATTTATAGTCAATTGCCTGTCATCCATCAGCATGTGAAGTACATGATCAATATTTTCCTCAGTGGTGGCAGTTGCAGGATATCCAGACTTAGGGTTATCTTAAAAACTCTCCCTGCCCCTCCTAAATTCAGCTGCCTACATTTGCGCTGTTGATAATGCTGGAGTATGATCCCCTAATGTAGCAACTATGTCAGCATGAATGTCTTTGGGGACTAAACCCTTTTTTTCTGCAGGTACTTGATAATACCACAATGTTAAATTTTGTCCATTTACATGAGAATTTGCTACTAATTATTTTTGATGTCTTCTTTGAACAGTCAATGTCAGTTTACCTGCACTGAAACAATGCAGTTATTAATAAGAAGAGTTGAAATTTATTGCATGCAAGATTTCACAGCTCTAGTGTCACTCCTTTATAGTCAGCTTATAAACTTTTCAACCCATCCTTGTAAGTGATGCTCTCTGGTTTTAGTGAGGAAAAGAAAGCATATATAATAAATGTTAATTATGATTTTTATTGCAATATTTTGTTATTAAGCTCCAGATATTAAACAATGCAATAGTGGAATTTCCACAGGTATTTTAGTCATGGAAATAGCAAGGACATTATATTAAGAATTATGATTCATCAGAAAATTCAAAACAGGAAGACTATGAAATTTTCTCTGATACTTCTAGTAACACTTATTTTATGAAAGTAGAAGTTTGAGATGTTTAATATTTTCTATTCTAGGATATAGTCACATTACCATTAAAAAACCTTTTAAAATTTATCTTTATTTACCAAATGGTATCATGTTTCTGTATGTGATATTATATTATTAAGAAATTCTATTGGTAGAGTTATGGAAGATATCATGCAAATTTCCCATGGTTGCTATTTCACAGGTGTATGTTTTCTGTCCATTGTTATGTGACTTTTGGGACATTCTGTAGATTAAAAATAAAAGATATGAGAGTTACAGGACTTGTCTTTCTTGTAAAAATTGTGACATTGCATTACTCTGTTTTTAACATTTATCAGTTCTATTCCAATATTTAAAGATATCAGATTAAGAAAAATTATATAAATATGTGTATGGCACAATTTTGTACAACCATATGTTGTGTATGAAAAGTTGAAAATATGGTTGAATTCATTAGACGTATATACCGTAATTCCGTGTGTATAATACGCCTTCATCCATAATACACACACCTAAAATTGTGCTGAAAGTGTGGGGGGAAAATGCTTCTACTCATGCATAATGGGCACCCCTTTTTTTAGTAATCAAACTCTATAAATTGTACTTCTCCAATTTCATTATGGCCAGCATTTCCTATTCTTATTTAAAAAATGGTTTTAAATGTAGAATATTATTCTGATTTAGTTTTATGATAATTCTTATTTTATTTTGAGGCAGGTTTTTAAAGATTTTTTTTTTTTGTAGCTGTGCATAATATGCACCCCTGATTTTTTTCTTTTTTTTTTTTTTTAAAAGAAAATGCATATTATACATGGGTAATTACTGTATTCTGCTAAGAGTGTTAAAGATATGAAATATACATCTCATCTTCTTGGTTCAACAACAAAGCTACACAAACTTACACACACACACACACACACACACACACACATATATATATATATATATATATATATATATATATATATATATATATATATATATTGTGTATTTGAGCAGCAATCCCTCATTAGTTTTGTTAAATAGAACTGACAAGGTATAAGTTTGAACTGAATAGGTGAAGAAATTGTCCATATGTTTGATTCAAAGCACTTTCAGCTAATCTATTAACCAATTTTTTTTTTTTTTTTTTTTTTTATAATCCCTTCACCTAAGTAAGGAGATAATGCCACTAAGATGTAAGGGTAACTGGGAGTTAAAAAGAATGAAAAAAACTTTAGTGAGAAGAAAGGACAATAGAGAAAGAGGATTCTGGTAAGCAGAAGATAATGATTGGTGTTGGATTTAAATTTTTTGAAAAATGTACATGGCTAAGAAACAAGAAATTGGAAAAGAGTCCCACAGGTGAGAAGTGTGGGAAAATAGTACCTTACAGTTACGTCTAGGTAGTTCAACAGTAAACTGATGTCCCCTTAGTTTCCAATCTCTTAGTATGCTTAAATTCATGCATTTGAGTCACCAAGGAGGAAAGCTTATCAAAACAATTACCATGAAAATGGGGAAAATGACTGAAGTCAAGATGCCAGGTTAAGACTGATGACAAAACAGACCATTTCACTGTCACAACACAGTGAACCAACTTTCCAAGTGGTATACCTATCAATTGATTCAATATAATTATTCTATTTCATGTCAATGGAAAACATCAGCCAAAGAAATCACATGGAGCTGCTCTCCTGGAGGCCAGCATCAGCCATGTTGATGAAAGGCAGGAAAGGTTCTCTGTTATGATTAAATAATTTTTTTTCTTTTTTTTTTTTTCTTTTTTTTTTTTTTTTTTTTAATTTACAAGCCATTTGTTCTCCAGTTAACCATTGATTGGAGGTTATTTTTGAGAGCAGCTGTGATTTTTACTTTGACAGACCTATGCACTCATCATTTATAATAATCTTTGAAATAAGCTCAATAAATTGTTCTATGATTGATTTATTTTTTTTATGGCTTATCAACCTTCTGCAGGCTTTTTAAAGCCAGGAAATATTTTTAGATTGCAAAAATATTTTCGGAGATAATAATGATTTTTTCTGATACTACTAATTAACCCATAGCTGGAGGGAGAAGAGGTGGATTCATACCTTTCCCAGGAGTATTTGCGCCTAAGTGAATATAATGAACCTGACTGGATTTAGAACTTTGCTCTCTGATTTCCAATTTCAAGCCATTATTCATTACAGTACCCATACATTCAAGCTTACAGCACCTGTTATTCTCAAGTGGTCACCCATCTAGGTACTGATTGGGATCAACGTTGCTTTACTTTGGTGATTGTACAAGAACTGGTGTTTCCTATAGCAAGACTAACTAATATAATAATTAATATAACTAATAGTATCACTTGTTATCATGGAGAATTAATACTTAAGTTTTGAAAAAATACTTAAACATTTTTGGATGTAGCTTTGTGATATTTAAAACAATGTTACAAGCTTAGAACAATTAAAACAATCATATTGAGCTAAAAATGCAATCCCTATGAATTATTTTGCTTTTTCATTTTAGCATTAACTTCAATATTTCCACTCTTTAGATTGGATACAATCATAAAACGCAAAGTTAATCAAAAAGTGATGATTTGTTGATTGTTGGTAATTTATTAAATTTTTATTAGTTTTGATTATATAATTAAAGAAATAAATTTTACCTTGAAAATTCAAGTTAGAAATATTTAATTTTAAGAATAAATCCTTAATTTGTTCCAATACAGGTAAAATATTGATTGACTCAAAAATACATTTATGTAAAAATAGAATATTTTTATTATTGATAATCTCTATTGATATATCATATTTACCAATTTGTTCCCACTATCTTCTGCCCTGTCCTGGGTATGACAATAAACTGCATCTGCATCCTGGGTAAGATGATAAACTACGTCCAACAGCAAGGCCTCTGATCAGGAGGTTTTGAGGAGCGTGGAACCACCTCTTAATTGCTGCTGTTCCCAGGTCCACCCTAACCCGGGCTGGTAGCACCTGTTAGGGTCCCAGGTATGGGCAAATAGTTAACCCTGAAACTGGGGTAGAAAGCATTATAAAAGTGTAAAAATAGGTTTTAATACCTGAAATATTTTGTAAAAAAATTATTACTAGAAATAAATTTTTTGAAGAAAAAAAAAAAAAAAATTACCAGAAATAAATTTTTTGAAGAAAAAAATATTACCAGAAATAGATTTTTGACAAAACAAAATATTACCAGGAAAAAAAAAAAAAAAAAAATTGTCGGCATTAAATAACCCATTGAGGTTGATATACCATAAAACACAACAAACACGCTATCTTCTGCCATCTTTCATAATTATATTCTCTCAGGACATTTTATCGTTTTCAACAAGGAGCTGTATTTGCTATCTTTTGCAGTGATCTAGGGAATCAAATTTTATTTTCATTAAGGAAATTTTGGAGAAGAGATGAACAAAAAAAAAAACAGGAATAAAAATGGCAATATTTGGTGAATATTGAGATTTTTGAAATATCACACTTTGTCTTTTAACTGATTCAAGATATCTTTCATCAATTTCTATCTTAAACTGGGAACAGTACTTGTCTGAATCAATCATTTCCTCCTTCAAAAAGAACTTCTCATAGCGGATTCTTTTCCATTTCCACCATAAACTCTGCATCACTTCCTTTTTCTCATATTCTCTCACACTCAATAGCCTCTTGCATCTTAGTGGCTTTATTGCCTTGATTGGGGTGAAATGATTAAAAAAAAAAAAAAGAAAAAAAAGAGAGATAAAGATTTGGTACAATGATTGCTGATTCATTTTGCTTGTTCCCTGATCCCTTGTTTTCAAATTTGTAAAATTTCCAATTTTTCGCTGCCTCTTATCATTTACTTCGAAAACAAGATTTTTTTTTTTTTTTTGTTATATTCAAGTAGGAAATTGCCTACAGAAATATAGTCCAGTCTTTTTAAATATGTTTTGTTCATGTGGAAACCAAGTTGGTGTAAATGATTTTCAATGATGGAATTGAATTTTTTAAGCATCCTGACTAGGATTGATTTTCAAGTTATATCTTTATTCATTCGCTATCAAACTTAAATGTTCTACCTGACGTACATGGTACCTTCATCATAATCTGCACAAATCTGTTTTTGTGTTCCTGAATCTGGTTTTATTTGTTTATTTTCTTGAGTAAAAACAATCATATCAACCCAGAGATGTTGTTTACATTCTTACATTTTCAATGTTAGAATTAATAAACAAATATTCAGATTTAAAAAAAAAAAAAAAAATGCTGGTGGCTCTCATAATACAATCAAAAGCCATTCTTTGAAAGTTTTCAGTTAAGACAAAACATCTAATAATCATGACAAACATAAGATAAGTTTTGGGGCCTGTTGTCAATTATAATATTTATTGTTGATGTAATGGAATAACCTGCCACCTCATGAGTGGCAGCAATATAGGTGGTAACCAACTATAAGTATCTATTAGGACAGCGGACAGGAGAGTCAAGATAAGATCTGCGAGAACTAACGGCCTTCCAATAGCAGCATGGATTTAGTTAAATTTATGTATATGTACATTTAAGAAAAGCTTATTTTGGATGTACTTATTTAGCCAGGAGTGGTGGTGGTTCCCCTCTGGTTGGTTATAAAAGATGGGCACTTAGGCTAATCAGGTGCTAGTGAGTAGCGACTGCTGATTGGAGTCCTGCTCTAGTGGAAGAAAGTTCACAACGAAAGTTCACAACTACATATCATGCTTCAGAAACAAAATGCATAAAAGGGCCAGATCAATATATTGCTTGGAAAAAAATAAATAAATAAATAAAAAACCTCACATTTGAGTAGTTTGTGAAAAAATAAAGTTCAGTGTCATGAAGAGCATTTTGTTGCAATTATTGACTGTTAAAAATAATTAAATAATATATCTATAAAAATTAGTTTAACGTGCAAAATTGCTTTACGGCATACTTCTAAATATTGTCACATTTTCACCATTAAGACTCAAGTGAACAGATTTTTTCTCAAAATTTGCCTTCTATATCAGTTATAAACTGTTACATAACAAGTATTATAATAATACCCTTTTTATGCTATTAACTTTCTATCCATTAAGTTGTAATACGCATTATCATTGAATGCTTTCTCAATTCATCAAATTTATTCCATGTTAACCTCTTGTTGAAAATAAAATTCTTTAATACAGAAATTTTACTTAATTATATTTTAAAGAAATATTTGCTATTAGCTCACTATATACCTATTTTATTTCTTTTTTTTCTTTTATGTGCCATGTCCCTTCAGGATGTAGGCATTCATGGCCCTCCACTTCCTCCTATCCCTTGTAGCACTAAGTTTTGTCCCAGACCTTGTTCTGTCATCCACTTAAGCCTACTAGGTATGTCACACATTGCTTTCCCTTGTCTCTCTTTCCTTCTATTCGAAACAGCTTAAAAGTCCAGTTTTATGTGAGCTTTTCATGGTGAAATAGTATTTACTGTTAGAAATAGCAGATCTAGGTCACAATTCTGACTTGACTATTACTCACCGTTAGCCTTAATCATAAGAGAAAATGATTGTAGAGTCAAGTTGAGTTACAATTTCATTTAAATACTCATTTTTTATTCAAGTGTTTCGACAGTATTTTCTTTTTAATCTAGTGATTTGTAGCATGTACACCATTCTTTTATTATTTCGTTCTTTCTTTTATACTTAAGATCTTGTTTTGGTTCCCACCTAATATTTTACCTCATGGATAATGGCCAAAATGCTAACATTTTCTGCTGTCTGGTTTCTTACTAAAAGTCTGTCCATTACCCAATAACATTCACTATTGAATGCAACTGATTTTCTTTGTTACTACTTAAGATGTGATGTTACTGAAATGATGTTATAAATAGGGTGAATAAGAAAAAGAAATGGTTTAACAACAATGGATACTTAGTAAGTTAAATTTCTATTGTCTTATACCACTTCTCCTTATTCAGCTGGACTCTGTAAATTATGGAAAAGTGGCATAAAAAGATTTCATGTCTTCAATATAGGGAAGTGTGTATACCTACCTTAAGAATCAGCATTTAAAATTCTAGATTCTTATCTGGAGATGGAATATCAGTAGACATTTTTATTTTGTTAGAACATTTGACTAGTGTTGGTCTGACCATGAACAAATATGGTTCAGAAAGAGATTTGACTGGATTTTTTTTCTCCTTCTGATTACATAATCTGGCTATCATTCTTTTATCTTGCATCATTATGTAAAGTGTTATTAAACTGTATATTGTTTTACTATTAACTAACATCACTTTCACTGTAATAATTTTTATTTATTTTTTTTTTTTTTACCTAAGAACATTGTCTAGGTGAGATTTAATAAAGTCATACCTCACTTAAAATTTTTTTAATAATTCTCCTGACATATAACTAGCTCTAAAATCTTATAAAATAAGAAATGAATCCAACTAGATTCATTTTCTGTTAAAATGGAATTAAAATAAAGTAAAAAAGAAAAAAAGGTAAACATTAATTTAATTCAAAGTTTAGAAGGGCAAAATGCATCACACAAAAATGTTTTCACTTTGTCATACTTTTTTCTCCTAAAAAAAAAAAAATAAAAAATTACTTTTAATATATGTAAGGTGAAGCAATGTACATGATATAGAGCTGATTTTTTAAAAATTTATTTGTTCATTGCTTACTGTTCAGTACACTGTTGTATAAACATTTAGGAATAAATTTGAAACATTACAAATAGAGCAAAAGTGATACTGAGCGCTGGCTGATAGAAACTCATTACAGCATTGGATCCACTACAACTTTTTCTTGAGCAAACATGTTGTTTTGAACTGAACTCTTCTTGTTAAATGACGAGTGGTTGTATTAGAATGTTTTTTCTAAATGTTTTATATTGTTATTCAAGAATTAAAACTTCAGCTCAAAAACTCTTCTGATGTTCTTGTTTACTTGATAGACATTTCTTGATTTTTAGCTAAGGTTTTTCTTCATACTTCAGATAATTTCTTGTTATAAATTGAAATATTTAAAATTGACTTTTGTCCAACAATAGTGTAGCTTTTTATTTATTTAATCCTTTTTAAATATTGATTATATTTGGTGTATTTCTAGTTTGAAAATATAGTTTTATTTAAGAAACGGCAGACATTTTTATATATACTGCTCAATATTAGAAATATGAATAGTTATATAATTTTTTGTTTTTTTATACAATTATGTTCACCTTGTACAATACTTTTCATGGAAATAGCAATAGAGCAGGAAGAGATTTGTCTGTGAGAAAAGTTGTAGCCACAAGGACACCAAGATGCTTTTGGATTATCAAAACTGGAAATTAAAAACTGGGAAGCACCTGCCCATATATAACAATGGTATTACATTTTGGGCCTGATCTGGCTTTTGTAAAGGTAAAGGATAGCAGGGCAGGTAATTGAACATTTTTTTTTTTTCAGTATCTTTAGCAATAGATTGTATATACGATTTTAACTTGGACTTGGTTGAGTTTGTCCCAATAGGTGTTCAAGGAATGGGGCCTCCCTGAGGGAACATCTGTTCACTATGATTGGTGTTGTAAATGACAAAATTTGCATGTAATTCTATTATTGGAAAGTGAATATTAAATAGTTTAGAGAAAAAAAAAAAAAAAAAAAAAAATTACAACTCATCACTTCAATGTTGCTTTCCCTAGAATTAAATTATTTCTGTCTTTTTTTGCTTTTATGATTTATGCACTAAATATTTGTTATTTACAACCTTTTAATATTATTAGACAACTTGCCACTTGTCCAACGTGACTATAAATAGATTCTTATGTAAGATTTGACTAACAACCACAAATAAGCAAAGCCTACTCTGATTACAATGAGTTTCAGAAAATCATCTAAATAATGACAATAATATAAAAATTTAAATATTTTTACTGATTCATAGTTATTTTATCAGTATATATTTAATACTTGCCATTTAATACTTTCAAATATTTAACAACCTTTCTTTGTTTTTCATTGGCATGGAGAATCCATCAGGTTTCATCATTTTTTACCTCTTTTACTGATCTTATACTACTGTAAATATTATTGATTATTACTCAAGTATTGAATTTCTGCAATGAATTACCATTTGGTAAATGAGGATAATCTGACTTAGAACAAATCAAGCATATTGTAGTTAGATCTTTTATTAAATTGCTTATCTGCTTGAATGATATGGCCAAGTTATATATGCATGTTTGAATGAGCATTTGATGCAATATTGTCTCATTTGAAAATGAGTTAAAATTTTTTTTATGTTCCTTATTTAAAGATTATTATACAAAGTGTGTGTGTGTATATATATATATATATATATATATATATATATATATATATATATATATATATATATATATATGACTTGTGAATTTAGGTAAATGACACAAGTGGAAAATTGGAAAAAATAAGTGTTGTAGCATACCTACAGAAAATAATGAGTATGTCCCAATTCACATAAATACAGTAGTAAATACTGTATGTTGGTCTGCAGTTGGAGATTCATCTCCAGCTGTGTTGCTCAAACTCTCTGCCTCTGAGCAGAGAGGATCCCCAGACGAGGCAGTCTTGTCTCAGGAAACAGCTACTCGATCCCATTTTATATGGGGTCTATGGGGATTTTTTGGCTTGGATACCCCACATTAAATTCGGCCTTGTGCCACATCTGACCACGTGGGGCAGTTGATAGATATCCTACAGTGGGAGATTCATTGTGGAATTCACTTGACTCACTTCTAGCAGTTGACTTCTTCTATACACTGCTGGCGAATCTTATATGTGTTCTTGTCCTAAGTATTATTGCTCATTGCCAACTGTTGTTTGAGGTTACAACAATAAGTTTATTGAAATATACTCTATTGTCAAAAAAAGTTGATTTTGAATGAAATCTTGTCTTTTTTTTTTTTTCTTTTTATCATTTTTTTTTTTTATTGTTAAATATATCATAACATTTTTTATTTATTTATTTTTTAATATTAACAAGAAAAGAATTGTTTTACCTCCATTTCTTAATATAAATTTAAACATTTAAAATTTATGAAAAACAATTATAATAAAATCAAATATGTTTTAGGCATGAGTACGCTGTTCGGTATCACTTTAAAAACGAAATTTAATAACTAGAATCTTATGTTGAAACCATGCATGTAACACTTAACTTTAAGTAGCTTAAAATTAATCGGCTACCTGTATTTAATTTTAAGCTGTTTAAAGCGTCTGTTTTTCTTTTTCTTTTTTTTTTTCTGTGCCATTATTACCATTTATTATGATTTATATACTGACTTAATATTTTGCTTTCAGATATTCAGGAGTTTTATGAAGTAACTCTGTTGGATGACTCTAAGACAACTCAACAAAAAACTCTGGAAACATTACAGATTGCCAGCAAATGGGAACGTGAACCTCCAATTACAAATAGCCAGCCAAAGTTTGATGTGAGTGCTACAGTTTTTAGTTTAATCATAATGGTTCTTCTCTTATTAATAATTTAACAATCACTTTTGTTCTTTCTTCTTTCTACCACCAAGAGATGAGCCAACATTGGGCTGATTCTCATCCCTTTTACATGTACGGTTAACAATGAAGTATTTAAAATTCATGCATTACATATCCTAAATCATCCCTTGTCTTGGGTATAAAAGCTACTATTTGTTGAAATAAGCTTACATAATTTATGTTGAAAACCTTTTTAATATTTTTTCAAAATCTGAGAAGAAATGTGTGACTTTTTAGACAAAAACTTTTTATATAATAAAAAAAAATTAGAAATTAAAAAAATTGCAGTTTAACATTTTAACTTTGTTAGAAGTTTAATCTGCACTTTCTACAAATATATAAAATTTATAGAACTGAAAACAGCTCACTTTGCCTTTTAAGGATTGTATTTTTATTTAATAATGAATTGATTGAGGAATACTTGTAAGAACCAAATTTGTGTTTAATATGATGTTCCTAAAAGAAGGAAATGTTTCTTTTAATCTTCTGATTTAATAGGTTTCAAGATCTTTTCTGATCAATTCCAAAAAAAAAATCAGTTTGTTTATGAAACATTTTCAAGGGAATTTTCAAACATTTTTATTTGTACTTAAAAGATCTCAAGTACTAATTTTTAAATACCTTCTTTGTCTTATTCTCTTTTAATTTTGAACAACACTCTTTTAACAAAGTTTATGAGACTGTCTCAGTATCAAATAATTTTTATATATTTTTGTGATGATTTAAAATTTCTTTTTTGATATTTTTACATATTTGGTAAATATTCATAATGACCACATGTAAAATTCTTGAACATTTATATATTCTTTATATTTAAGAGATACATTTCAGGTCTCTTAGTAAAATCTTAATATCTTCTTTTGTAAATGTTTTCAATTTACTCTAAGGCCTATAAAACAAACAACCCCTCTTAGAATTACTAAGCAAATTCCACTCTGTTACTCATATTTGCCTTCACACAACAATTTATTGCACAACTATTGCACTACTGTAGGCACACAATTATTTCAAAACAATGAAATAGTTTTCACTGTTCATCTACAAGACAAATATTGAGCTATTTCTAATAATATATGGAAATAAAATTCTGTCTCGTTCTTTGTAAACTTTCTAACGTGCATTAAATTTCATTACTGCAAACTTGCAGATAGGTAGCAACTTAATTTCACTGTTACTAGGTAGCACTTTTTTGTAACAACAAAGTTATGATGAGGTTACTATAAGGCTACTATCATACCACATCTGTTAAAACATCTATACTGTAGTTAAAGAACTGAGTTTTTTTTTGTTTTTAGTTCTTTATTGTTTAATAAAGTTAAGAAAATCTCAAATATAAATCAGAAAATAGAAATAAAAATTTTTTTTACAAAACTGTAGGAACTAATATTTTTTTAATTCATTAATACTGATATTTATTTCACATCAGATTTTATTTAAATTTGGATGAGAATCTGATGAAATGCTAAATATATAATTTGGAAAATTCTTTATTTTGACATGTTTTACTGATCAGATAGCAGCAGAAATTTTTATTTAGATAGATTTGAATGAAATAAAATCCATTTTTCTAAGAATGTTGTTGGATCAGTGAAACATGCCAAAATTTTCAAATTTTGTATATTTACCACACATCAGATTTACAAACTGTTAAGAAACATTTAAAATTCATTTTTCTCTTAAAAATGACACTTTATTCTTCTTTAACGCCTGTTGTCTGACATTTTGTTAGTTTTTGATAAATAGTCAAATATTAGCAAATAAAAATAGGTTTCAAAATATCCACAAATGTATTGCTGATCTTAAATGCCTAAACATGTACATTTTTGTAACTATTTTTCCTTTTCAACTGATTGCTTCTGTTCTTGAATCTAAGTTACATTCATATGCCATTTGTACTTTGTTTCAGCCAAAACAAACTCTTTAAATTTCATTAGCTGCATCAGTGTTTTGTCATACATTTAAAATTGAAGTTTGTTTCTTTGTTTGAATTGAGTAAATTCTTGTTGAATTTTTGTAACAATATTCATGGCAGTATTTGCTTTGGTGCCAATCTTAGTTTTTCTTTAAATAAAAGGTATTTCTGATTAATAACTGGAAAGGTAATCAGTTTGCTGAAATATTTTAATCTTAGGTAAATCACACTTCCAACATAAGTAAATTTTCAGTGCATTTTGTTTTTGTTTCTATATTACATTCTTGTTTATAATGCATTGAATACAACAAGTTGAATCAAAAGTCGATTTTTTTGATATTGCAATTTGTAAGGCTGATCATCATCTCACTGCACACATTCTGTATGCTATTTCATTATTGTAGTACAATTATGGCTGAATGTTGAAGAACTTCTGGTTTCTTATTTAACCCTTTAGCATTCAACATGCTCAAACCCACTCCATAAATATTGGTTCTTAAAGTCTCATTGCTTGCATGACTTCCTGCATTATTTGCGATGATGTTGTCATATATTATGGCAGAGTGTTTATGGGGCAGGTTATGGCAGGTACAACATTGAGAGCCAATATTTACAGGGCAGGTTTAGGTGGGTCGAATCCTAAAGAGTTAAGGAAGATCTATTAATTGCATAATAAGAAATATATAAAAAGTCTTTTAAAATGTGTTACAAGATCTACTAAATTATGTAGGATTAATGCCAACATTTAATTCTTACCATCATAGATTAAAAATTCATCATTTGATGTTTGATTTGTATCACTAAAAATAGTTATTTACACTGTTTACATCGTTCAAACTGTTGCCCTCATCTTTACTGTCATATTCACAACATTTTGGCCATTGTATGCTCCGGCCTTCTTCAGGATCTGTCTATATTTCTGAGATGAGGTATTGTAACTATTTACACTGTTTACATTGTTCAGACTGTTGTCTTCATCTTTACTGTCATATTCACCACATTTCAGCTGCTGTACACTCCAGAATTCTTCAGTTGATATTTGTTGGAATTTTGAACTGAACCCTTTTAGTCCATGAGGGTATTTGTTCTAATTTCATGTACAACTCTTTGGATGTCTCAGTGGATAGAACAAAAACTTGGAGATTTCTCAGAACAAATTAATTGCTTTGATAACTCTCCAAGTTTTTGTTCTCTCCACTGAGGCCAGGGATTTTGGGTCAAGTCACTTTTTGGATCAATCAACCATAGCTTTTATCTACTGGACCATATGTCACAAAAATTCACTCACCTATGTCCCCAAAAACACATGGCCCAATGGATAAAAAGCATTGGTTGATTGATCCAAAAAATGAGTCATGTGTTCAATCCCTGGCCTCAGTGAAGAGAACAAAACCTTGAAGTTATCACAACAAATTAGCTAAGACTGAGACCTCCATAGAGTTGTACATGGAATTAGAACTGTGGACTAAATAAAGGATTCAGTTCAAAATTCCAACAAATATCACTGGCAGAAGGCTGGAGCATACAACAGCTAAAAAGTTGTGAATGTAATGGTAAAGAGGAGGACAACAGTCTAAACAATGTAAATAGTATAGTTACAATCCAAATCTCAGAAAAATAGGCAGATATAAAAATTATATCTAAAACTAGTAGTTAAGTAGACATAGGTATTTTTACATATTCCAAATTTATTCATTTTTAAAAAGTAATCTTTTTTAATTGTTTGTACCAACTATCATAAGCCATCACTTTTTACATTATTTACATATAAAGAATCTTTCTATTAGTGTTAGAGGTCAAGTGAACTGCTTACCTAAAAGTAGATTATTTGGTAATGTAATCTCCATCCACAAGAAGTATTGATTAGCTAAAGTAGAATATAAACATTAGCTGTATCAGTGTTGATGAAAGAAATGTCAACTGCTTGACCTGTAAAAAGAAAGTGAATAGAAGTGATACACTTACATTGATTTTTTTTTTTTTTTTATATATATGTGCCAGCTTGATTTAATTTAGTACCCCTCCCCCAACAAAAAGAAAAGAAAAACTATAGTAATTTTGCTGTTAATTCTGAATTGGTGTTTTATTTTTTGTAATTTTCTGCTTATTTTGTTGTTTTTTTTTTTGTTTTGTTTTCTTTTTTTTCCTAGCTCTTAGGCCCACCTAGAAGATGTTTTTTTTCTACAAGGTGTTGAAAAGTTTTCATCCAAAAATGTTTTTTTTTTTTTAATCCTAACTTCTTCAGGCTGAAAGCTTTTCAGCATCTCATGTATGTATTACTAGTTGGATTTTTATCATGTGTTTTATCATTTAAAGCAACATGGCATGTTCTTTTTATTTTATTATTGAATTTAAATTCTCAAAAACCACTTTATAAAAACCATTTTTGTTCAACGCTGTTTCAGTGTTCTCTATTTGATTCTGTAAAATGACGCAAAAGCTTTTTTTTTCTTTTTTCTTTTTTTTTTTTTTTTCTTTACCAATTTAATTTGAATTCTCTTTGATTTGCTTCATGGTGTCATATTTTTTATTCTACGAGAGGTGGTTGAAAAGTTCTTTGCTTGACCAAGAAACCCTCCAGTCCACTCTGATATTTGGCTAGAATTTTGAAAGTGGGTTGGGCCAAGAACTTTACAATGGTTTCTTTATATGTTACAAAAGTAATATTTTTCTACATAACATAATCAGAATTTGGAATATTGTGCAGTATTTTGTAGAACAACAAAATGACTTTATTTGGAAATAGGGTATAGATACTTGCTGAAGAATGAAAATCAACCAACATGTACAACATACCAAGCTGCACTCATGGTGAAACATTTTTTAACAGTGTACTCACTTAGTCCATGTAAGAAATAAATACAATATGTGAAAATTACTTGAAAATACTGAAACTGTTAACATAATGTCATATCTTGAAGAAATAGGCTTATACTCAAATACCTAACCCCTACAATAGACAGTCTACAAACTATATATCTATAAAACATGTTTACTCTGAAAGTATAAAATTGTGTTCAAAATATTTAGATTTCAGCATTAAAATAACCCATAGAGATATTGATATGCTACTAAATAAAAACCACCAAATCAAAATATGGTATAAAAGTATATTTTTTTTTTTTTTTACCTTGAATGCAAGACGGACAGGTAAACGATGACTAACCTACCTAGTGAGCTTGTGTAAATGGATGTGAGAACAGGGCCTGGAAGAGATAGCAAAAAAAAAAAATAAAATTTATTAAGAGCTACAAAGAACATGAAATTGTGGAGAGCCATGATTGTTAATGCCCTGAAGAGACACAGCACTTAGAAGATGACCTGGTGTCTCAGAGCAGACCTGCTGAAAAAATTGATGCTTATTTGGATAGAATTTAGTAGGCTTGTACTGAGGTATAGTTTGACTTGTAAATCCAATGAAGTTATAACTTTGTACTTAATGAATTTTCAGTTTGTCAAATTACAAACTTGGCTCTGAGCTTATGATTAGTTTAAATTGTCATGTGTTACTGTTTAGTTTATAGTTGCTCATAAAAGACTGGTTTTATTTCTCAATGCTTTTCATGATGACTGTAAATATTCTTAACTATTTAGAGTAAGGGATAAAATACCTACTATAAAAAAAAATAATCTTTTTATTAGATGATAATATAATAGCTAGCTGCTTGTATCAGAGTATGCCAATCAACTTGGGCAGCTAGCCAATCTCTGTTAACATCTGCTCAGGTACTTTCATTCAGTATACACAGAACCCACCTGTGGTTTATACTTCAACCATGCCGAGTGGACCTTCAGTTTCTATGAGCGAGCAAATTATCTGGTGTGATCAACAGTCTCTAAATAAGTTACCAACTGGTTCTGTCTGCTCAATTTCACTCACAAGGCTTGGATCAACTCGTATGTTTTTCAGACACTCCCCAAAGGTGCCACATGCTGGGATTGTCTTCCTAAGCTGATAACATCAAGAAGCCACCTTTCTGATAAATTAACCATGCCAAGATTCGAACACGGGTCTCATTGTTGGAAATTGAACGTTCTAACCACTCAGCTTATGTATTATCTATCAGCCATCATATTTCTTTCATCTTAGCTACAATGAGAATCAATTGAAATTATCTCATTCTACATACAGCACAGATCTGAAATAATGAATATCTCATGATGAGGCTCAAACTCTCTCATTCCTTTTACTTCATGAATCCTTTCTATGCAGCCACTTGAACTATGACCTTATAGATATTCTCTATTATTTCTGAACACTCAGTGCCACCATATTTGATGTTTGGTTTTTACAATCACTAGTCGTATAAGTATTATCTTGAATTTTTATTTTTAGATAAAACCTTGTTAATCCTTATTAACAGCTGTTAATATTTGCAATTTAAAACAACCAAAATTATGAAAGAAATACTTCTAAAATATTTATAATTGAAAATGCTTTATCAGATAATAAAAATTCAAGATAATATTAATTCTCATAGTAAAGCTTATTTAATTCTGATGTCAATCTGAGCAGTTATGATAAAAGAAACGCTCGTAAAAAGGAATAGTTAAGAGTTGAATGTTTTACTTTCTTCTGTAAAACAACTGTTAAATCTTTTTTCTTCCTTTTCAAATCAAGACACAAATGGGATTAAATTTGGTTAATGATTGATTCTTTAAAGTGATTGTGTTCATTGTTGGCCTTTCCCTCAGAAAATAACTTTAAAAAGAAAATTCTATATTAAATGCTATCAGTTCTTTCTGTATTTCTAAAATTTAAAATATCTCCCTTGAATTATTTGCTGATTGTAGAGAGAGACATTTTCAAAACTTAAACAAAAAAGATTTAAAATTGTTAATTACCATAATTCCCCATGGATGATATGCCTTCATCCATAATAAATACACTTAAAATTGTGGGGAAAATGCTTCTGCTCATGCATAATACGTACCCCTTGTTTGGTAATCAAATCCTATAAATTGTACCTCTCCAATTTCATTATGGCCAGTTTTTCTTACTCTTACTTAAAAAAATGATTTAAACATAGAATAATATTATTCTAATTTAGTTTTATGATAATTCTTATTTTATGGCAATTTTAAAAATTTTTTTGAAGCTGCGCATAATACACATCTTTGATTTAGCTTATTTTTTAGAAAAAAATGAGTATTATACATGGGGAATTATGGTAGTTATCTTAAGAAATGTCTGAGACTCAGCATTTTGTCTTATTCCAGTAATTTTGGAAATTTTGCTAACTTCTGAAAAAAGTGTTTGAATTCTTAAGTGATTTTTTTTTTTTTTTTATTGTAAGGGTTCTGTTTTGTAAAAGTTTGTTTTAAGATATTCTATAGGTATGTAAACATTTTTCAGAATCAAGGCATATTTATTTTTCCTTATATTATTCATTATCCACATTTTCTTTGCTTTATAATAATGAAGTTAAATAGAATACTATTAAAAAAAACAATAGTGCTAATGTTTTCCTGCATTCTTTTCTAATCAGAAATCTTAATGTCTATTATCTAACCATTTTATTTAACTGATTAGTTGCTTTAAAGAATTTTGCAAATTGTCATGATGACTGAATCTTAAGTAATTTTTAATTATCACTTGAGACGGAAGAATATTGAACTTTCATATCTTTATAAAAATTTATGATTTTATGTTTGTGTGTCATTCGTTCACCCTCTTCATATCTAAATAATTTGTATGTCCTAAAGATTTTTAATCTCTGCAATATTGCTTTAATAATGAACTGAGATGCAAATGAATTGGTAGCCTACTCGATGGTGTCACTATCCCCAACTTGTAGAAATGGACACAGCTGGATGGTTGTAATACAAGAGATAGTGTAGCTGTTGCAGCCATGAGAAGTGGACAATCTTTCACACAACCTTGACATGATTAAGGCCTAAAAGCACTCTAACTTCTAAATTTGATTTGGCCAACAGTAGCAGAGGTATACCATAAATATGAATTCTGGAAAGATATCAGTGGCACATGAAAAATACAGGCAGCTATAGATAATACAAGAATAGAACTGCCAAAAACTATCCAATAAAGTGGATATTACAGTTATGAATTTTTGACTTGTAGTAAAATAATTAATTTCTTGTATCATAATTTGATGAACTTTTGTTAAAAAATAATGAAGGGTTTAATTCAGTTTATTTATTTTTAAATTTCACCCACAACATAAAATTTCTAAAATCCTGTATAAGTATCTTTCTGGAGCCTTCTGGAATTTGTTTTAGTTTATTTGTAAGGTTGTATGTTGTGCTATAGCTATAAACTGTTAAATGTATTAAAAATGCATAAGTATTATTCAATTACATCATTAGCAAATTGAACAAAAACTTCAGAAATATTTTGAATTTTAACTTTGTTGCATATATGGTAAAATCAAATTTTCAGTTTGGAGGTGACCTTTTTCAAGAACTAAAACAAATTAACACTTTTTTCATTACTTTTGAACAAAATTTCATTGATTTATGATACAGGAATATAGGGTCACAAAAAAGTCATAACCCTAGTGGGTATATTGCATCTAATCACATCCCAATTTAACACATTGGTTAATGTACTGGATAGCATAAAACCTATTTCATAGGGTATAGTAGTTAGAATTATTGACAATAGAGCATTGGTTACTTCACTTTACCTGGCCTGAGAACATTGCCATTGAACAGTGGAAAACAACCGGAGTATTGTCTGGTCAGATGATTCGTGTTTCAACCCTGCTCTTTCAGGCCATTGGTAAGGTTTGTGTGAAAGCTGCAAGAAGTGTTGCATCCAGCCTGTCAGCAAGTTGTTGGTCATTTTTTAATAGTCTGGGCATGTGTTTTTTTAAAGTTTTTCAAAGATCTACTGAAGCAGGAGGGAGTTAGTCAATCTTGATAAATGCAACATATACGAATCTGGTTGCAGGCTATTTACCTCTCTTTTATACTCACCTGTAATATCCATGTGGTATTAATTTGTTCCAGCAAGATAACATAAGTTTCTGTCATATTGCGATGATATACTGGTTCCAAGAAAGCTCTGTTGACCCCCAGGTACTTTGTTTCTTGTGCTGACTAGTTTAAAATCCCATTGAGCATCATCAAAGAGTAGCCCCTGAATTTCTGTCAATCTCAATCCATGGATGTTCACTCGGTTTTGCCTTGGACACCTGTTGGAACTTAAGCTCACCCCAGACCTCAATGAGATGTGTTCTATAGATATATTTGCCCCAATTAAACTAAGACTTTTAATTATTTTTTATGTGTTTTGAAAAAAAAAAGCAAAATTAATAAAATTATGTAACATATGCATTTAAAATTGTTAGTATTTAAAGACTGGCTTGAATTTTAACCATTATTTTCAACTTTAAGTAGTTCAGGATGAAATATATTTTATTGATCAACAGCAATCTTTCAAGAAAGTCGGTTAATAAAAATGTATAAATTTTTCACAAGTTTTACAAATGAATTAAGATCTTTATTGTTTTTCCATATGTACCTCTTATAAACATGGTGTAACAGTTTCACACCTACCATTAACTATTAGAATGTTGTTAGCTGAAAATTGTTTGCCTGGTCATTTGCTAGCAGTTATAATATTTCAGTCAGTCAAAATCTTGGTCAGTAACTCTTGTCTGAGTCATTAACTCTATTCAAATTAGAGATTGAAACATTTTCTCACATTTTCTTTTCATTTATCAAACTATAACATTTCTCAATTCCGCTTGAATCATTCCCTAGTGGGATTCCAGTTGAGCATGAATTATATATATACTCACACACACACACACACACACACACACACAGAGTTTCTTGGGATTTCCTTCAGAATGCTGAAAAACTGCTTTATCTTACATTTAATTTTCTATAATCATTGATGGTGTTTACATTGAATGTTATAGGTTCAAATGCAGTGAAAATCTTGAGTCACCCAATATTTATAGCAGTTTCAGTTTTTCAGGTTCTTACTTAGGGAAAAATAAGAGAGGAAAAATTATCTTGTATTTTATTTGTTGATATTTTCTCAGCAAGTAATGTGTATACATGTTTTTTTACAAGACTCTGTTCACTCAGGAATTGATCATGTAACTATGAGCTGAGTGATTATAATACATTACTGCCACGGTCTGACCAAAACTACTACTAAGTCACCCATTTCATTTACTTATATTGAAAATTGCCTGGATGTAATCAAAATACATTCAGTGTTTAGAGTTTTGTTTTTGTTCAGTCTAGAGTTTTATTTTGTAAAATTTTCTAGCTAAATTTTTTTTTTTTTTCTTCGTTTCGGTAAGGAAGTTAGACTTTTGAGTAAATAACTTAAAATAAATAATCAGTACTTGTGGGTTATCTGCTGCCAGTTTTAAAATTAATTTTACAACTTTTTCATAAATACAGATGAGTAAGAATATATATATATATATATATATATATATATATATATATATATATATATATATATATATATATATATATATATTATTTGGATGGCATGAATATGGCGATAGCCTGCAGAATGGCATTGACTGGGTCGACTCCATCGGGTAGTTGCCTTCTCTACATGAAGTGGGCAAGGTAGGTCTCAAGGTTCATACCAATCCTTTGTGATGGTTGTTCCTCCACTTTCCTGATCCCCACAAATGTTTGATATTCTGAGTATTGACTGCATCAACAAAATTGTATCAATGATTAACCTTGAAATGTTAGAAGCTAGCTTTGAAGTACATGGACAGCATCCTCTTAAATCTAACTTTATAAAAAATGGTGACAGACAGCCCACAAGTACCAAATATTCTTTTTGTCTCATGGATAACTTTTAGTGATAGGATTGAAGCCATCTAGGCTCATTCATCCTGTCACAACCTACTTAGGCAAAAGTATACCATGAAGCAGGTGAGCTTGGGTATTTATTTAGCTGTGAACATTTTAACATACATTACTAAGTTACACTGGTATATTGATTCAACAAGGGTCCATCCTGAAGGTCTTCATGTTTCATCCAAGTTTTCACAATTTGTTAACATTGATCAGAGAAATTGATTCTGAAAATTTCAGCATGATACCTCATTTCAAACAGATTTATGCCACTCTGAAAATATTGAAAATTTTGAAAACATTGAATTTCTTTGGTTTTTAGAGATCTCTCACTGAAAGCATCTTTAATTGGTTGCCTTTGAGACTCTCTATCCTTGATCACAACCATTATGAATCTTAAATTCAACAACTAATCAAACTCTTCATTTACTTGTTGCCCAGCTTAAATTTAAAAAAAAAAAAAAATATGCAAAAGCCATTTTTTTTACAGCCCAAATTCTGAATTTTGTCTTGCTGCCACTGCATGAAGACATGTACGAACGTCATCTTCTCTCATCATTCAGCGTGTATCAAAGTCTTCACAAAAAAACAATAAGACAAAAAACCCCTCATTCTGCATTTCTGAGCAACAGGAGGGCAAAAGGTCAAAAAATACAATTTTTATTTATTTTTTATTTTTTTATTTATTTTTTTTTTCTCAAGAGCATCGTCATTGCTTTTATTGCAACTAATCACCATTTTGTTGGGCAGGTGGAGGAGATAGGGCAATCTTGCTATCCATTCAGATTTAACAAATAACTTTCACATTACTCTAAGCTTTGCATTCCAAAATAGGATCTCACGTTAGATATCAATTTACTGGCTATCACAAACATCATTCGTGGTTTTACATACAGCAATAAGTGAAGAGTCACTATCACTTTGTTACAGTACTGTACACAGGATTCTATCAAATTAGATCAAATTATTGACTAAAAGAAAACAACTGTTTCTAATTGTTGCTACTTGAGTTGACATACTTAATATTGATGTTTATGTTTTGGTCAGTAAGAACAGAAATTTTTAAAGCTTTGCCTTTGCTAACCGCAATAAACAACTCATATCCTGAATCTCTATCATTGTAATTTGATCATTATAATCAAGTAAACGAAAAAAAAATTTATTGGATAGACAGTACATTTGAACACATTTTTATATTTAATTACTGTAAAGTCATAATTTAATTTATTCAGTTTGAATATTCTTAAAAATACTTTCCATCAACAATTTTATTAAGGTAGGTAAAAATTTTGCTTGGTTTAAAAAAAAAAAAAAAAAAAATTATTTTATTCTCAACAGTAAATGTACTCACTGTTTGACTATTTTATGGCATTAGTCACACAAATATCTAATTTTATCCTCCAAAGATTTTCTGAGAAAAAGGGGAAAAAAACATCTCTATAACTGCCTTTTGCAATCTTACAAGGAATTATTTTTATTTTCCCCATCATTTGTAAAGACCTGATAAAATGTTAATTCAAAAATGCAGTTTTGTCTGAATATAGCAAGCAAATGAATACTTCTGGTAAATAATTATAGTAAAAATTTTTGTCTGGTCATCAAAGAAACATGAAATGTCATGTATTCTGATGGAATATTGTGCCCTTTCTTTTAACTAATAACGAACATTTTGCATCAATAGTTTCTTCAGTTAGTTCAATTGGGTACTATACACGTTTGAATCGTTAATTTAGTTTGATGTTCACAAAAGATACTTTTCAAATTCCACAGCATCACCTTGTTTAGAAAAAGACTAGTTGTTGGTATCATTAGTTAGTGGTTCGTTTTGTTTATTCCATAATCTCTTCCATTCTATGTTGCAAAGTTGCCACTTTTAATTACTTGTCCATTATAATTTATTTAAAACATGGGATGTTTTTGTTACCAGTATTTTTAACAAAATTTTTTGCTTAACCTATTTCAAATGATTTTTAATATTTGATTTGGATATTTTGAGAATCTTGCCTATCTCTCACATTGTAATGATTTGATTATTATATTAATATCAATTGTTCTACTTCACAGTAGAACATCATTCTGTTAGAAATCACCAACATGAAATTTTACAACTCTTGACATGTTCGATCATTCCCAGCACCTATAAGTTCATTGTTAAAATCAATAAACAAGAATAGATTCTGTCTTAAAGAAAAAGTCATACTGGTGTGCTAAATGACCACAATAAAATCAAAAGCTAATTTTTCAATGAGGCTAAATGTAAAAGTTTCTCACATGACCTGATGACAAACAGAATGTCAGGCTTTTCTTTTACCTACTCAAGTTCATCATTAGTGTAGATTAAGCTTTTACTTTTTGAGTATGTTGTAATTGAATAGATTCAAAAATAATGTCAAATTGTGTGCTCTCTCGGCCTCCCTCCCTCTCTCTCTCGCCCTTCTCCCTTCCCCCCTCTCCCTTCCCCCCTCTCTCCTTCCCCCCTCCCTTCCCCCTCTCTCCCTTCCCCCCTCTCTCCCCTTCCCCTCTCTCCCTTCCCCCTCTCCCCTTCCCCCTTTTCCCTCTCCCCTTCCCCTCTCCCTTCCCCTCTCCCCCCATTTTCATTCAAAGAATTAATGAATTTATTTTTAGTCTAACATTTTTATTACTTCAAATGCAGATTCAAACCCTGCTGGAGAGTACATCTTAAGTTTTCTTTAGTGCATAGGCTAGTAGGTGTGATAGAAACTGTTTACTTTAATAATTATAAAAAAATCATAGGACGTCTATTTCAAACACGGTTATCCACTAAACTATGAATAATTTGTTTTGAATTTGACAAATTTAAATATGTTCTACTCAATGAAAAATATTAAAATCAACATCTTGAGTGGAAAATGTATATTATGTTCTGAAAATTAAATTAAAAAATATCTGAAAATACTGTCATAATCGAGAGCACATTCTATTTTTTCTTTAGACACAGGTTTTGTTTACAACATTAGTCAAGTAAGCATTTAGCATGTATTAACATTTTAAAATTATTTGGAAATTTTGGTAATTTAAAAAGGTCTCTTCTATTATTGATAACACCGCAGAAATAGTCACTGCTGATTCACCAAATATCATTTATGTGCATTTATATTACAAAAGTTCATGAGTTTAACAGGCAGGTTAAACCGTTAATCCAATGAATAGGTTGACTAGATTGTATATCCACAAAACAAAAGTATTTTTTGTAAATTTATTGTAGTGGATAATGAAGGAGGAAGATAAATAATTGCTTGAAGATAGCTTGCTTTTGTATTTGAATGTAAAATTGATTTTTAAAAATCTTTCGATGTAGCGAGTGTTTAAAGGGGAGATTAACAGTATGAGAGCTTAAAAACGCTTTTAGTTATCTCCCTTAGAAAATTGTCCAAAAAAAGATGGGTTTCTGTAACTGCTGACAGAAGTTGATTCTTGAATACAACTTAATTAAAATTGAGTACTGATTCATACATTCATGAATTTAAAAAAAAATTTATTTTATATAACCATTTTGAATGCTCTGTTATGTAGGTTGCTTAAATTTAAAACCATATAAGACTTTTTGAGTTTAAAATGTAGAATTTGTCTAAAAAAAAAACAGTTATTGAAATTCTCTAATCTTTTTGTGAGGGGGGGGAATAAATGCTCCTGTTAAAAGCTAGATACATTTTTTTTTAAACTATTAAATCTTGATAAATGTTGATTAGAAATAATTTCTCTCCTTAGTTACTTGCAAGAAATTTTATTGTCATTCAGTAATGTGCCATGTGTGATAAACCCTTAGGCAATACATGATTGACGAGGCAGATTTTTTCACACAGTAGGTTGCCATTTCTTTCTGTGGTAGACCAGTTACCATCCAAGGCTATAGAACTCAGTCAGTCCTGCTATTTTACCCATAGCTTGGGGGAGAAGATGAGGATTCATACCTTTCCCAAGGGTATTAGCACGTAAGTGAATGTATTGGATTCGACTGGAATTTGAACTCTGCTCCAATTCCTCAATCTAAGCCTCCATCCATTACTCCTCCATGCCTTTATTGTAACTTTATTAATTCCTCTCTTCCCATTTTGGTACTGTTGTTTGCTCATTCTAGCCTCAGGTCATCTTTCTAGATATCTGTATTTCCATTCTTTTTGGCTTAATTCTTTGAGCCCTGTGTTCCTGAACAATTTTTAACCCTTCTGCCTGAGCTCCTTAGTCAAAATTTGTAAATAATTGGTATGCAATGTTTTACAGTAGATATAAAAATCGTTACAAGTGTTCACCCACCATTCAACCAATGGCTGGACATTACATCATTTTTCTCTACCACCAGTAAAGTGGTGGTCAGGGTTTAATGGTTTAAACTAAATGGAAAAAAACTGATTCAGTTTCTATAGAAAATGACAATAAAAATAAAACACACACACAATCTACCTGTCAAATAACAAAATTGTAATGATTTTAGTAAAAATAATTTCTCATTGTATCTATCAATGGAAAAACATGAATCCCTAACATTCCATTTTTCAGAATTCAGTTACTGGGATGCAATGAAGGAATATAAGCTCTTACTAAACTGTATGTCAGATAGAAAAGGTTAACACATCCATTTTCTTTTCTTTTTTTTTCTTTCTCAGTCTATCCGTGATTCTAGTTTATTGAAAATGCTAAACACTATAATTTACATATTACTATGTTTATTTGTTAACTTTTTCTTTCTAGAATTATTCTGTAGTTCCCTAAATGGAAATGTAATCATGAATAGAAACATGTTTGATAACGTTGAAAAAAAATTGCTTTATATATTTATATAACATTAGAACATATATAACATGAGATCATTAGTTCTGTGAGATCATTAGTTTCACATTGCTAGTTTTGTCATTTTGATGCACAATCTTTTTAACATTATTTCATTGTTTTTGATAGCAAAAACATTTTTAACAACTGGGGTAAATTGCATTTGTATAACAAACAAGATATTTTTTCCTCCTTAAAATGAAAAAGATTAGATTGACCAAAATGTGTTTCGTTCATTAAGTATATTATATAAATAAATGAAAAGGGCCTTATTTTTAATTTTCAAAAACTTTTACTGAACAGTATATTTACTAATTTATACCATTATTTTCTGTCATCTTTCATGTATCTTCATAATTCTATCCTTCCAGAACATCTGGAAAAAAAAAACCAAAAGAAAAAACCTCTGCTTTACGTACTGTTTGCTGTCTTCCTAATGGAATATTACATCATTTCTTTCTATGTGTTTTTCATTAATTCCTGTCTTAAGTTGGAGCAGTTCTTGTTTGAACCATTTGTTTGGTTCTCTAAGGAACTGATAGAGTACTTTCTAGTTTCACCATATATGCAGCACTACATCATTTGAATGATGACTGGTATTGTTAATGGTCTTTTGTTTATCCTGCCCTCTTGCTGAGTTTTTTTTTTAAAAGCAGAACATTTTAATTGTTTAGTGAATTGCACACAGACATATACACCAGTTTTTTTTTCTTGTATGGAAGCCACACATCAAAGTGACTAACATAACCAAGCTTGTGCAATTGATTTTTATTGATTTGGAAATGTTATGGTTGTTGGTTATTTCTCACACTATATAGCTTTGATTATTATTAATGTCTTGATATAATGATTGCTTTCAATTTTAACAATATTTTGCAATATTAAAATCCAGAGTAATTTCTTTTAATGAAGTTAACTAACAAAATAACAACCTTATGTCTAACTCAAAATAATGTAAGCATTTGATTTTTCTTAAATATCTATATAACATGATTCACTATATTTTTTTTCTAGAAATCTTGTTTAAAGTTATAATTATGCATTGCTACTTCCATTCAGTTTTTTTCACCATAAATATTTACTGAAAAAGTGATAAGTACAAACTATAAAGTAACTTCATTTCTTTTGTTACGGACAGTATAAGGAAGCATTGTTTTAAAAAAATTTAAGAGTGTTTAGTAAAAAAAAAAAAATTATTTTTTTACAATTTAATAAGTCTTAAAAATTAAAGTGGTCTCATCTTCAACAGGAATATGCCTAAACTAGATCTAGTTTTTAAAAATGAACTCTTAAAGTAAATAATGTTTAAAGAAACTATTCAAAGATAAGTGTAAAGTTTTCTAATTCTGAGACAGTCATTTCTCTGTTTTCTCTTGGGAATCTAGCTTAATTTTCAGTCTTCTTTTTCTGTCTCTTTACTCAATTATCAATTCATAAAATGTTTTCGATAGTTTAAAAATTAAATATACAAAAATTGATATTTTGTTCTCATGCCTAATTCCAATTAAGATTTTTAGAGGGCAAATATGAAAATGCGATTTTTTTTTTTTTTTTTTTTTTTTAATATAAAGTAAGTGCAAATAGGTTTTTGCCCTGAATTTTAATTTAAAAAAAAAAAAAAATCAGACATTTGGAACCTCATATTTTGTCTTGTCTGAAGATATTGGTTATTGTATATAGCAAATATTTTTAAATATATTAGAATTTTTCTTCAGCAATTTTCAAATTACTTTCTTTTTAGCACTGTAGACTGATAGATGTAGAAGTTGGTCAAAGATGCTTGTTGAACAAATTTCATATTTTTTTTTATCTTATGATGGATATTAACATATTGATTATAGTGTTTTAACAGTTATTCAGAGTTCTTTAATAGTATTCAGAATTGATGACAGATTAATCATCTTCTTCTCAGGATGGAAAGATATTTGTATAAATGCTAATTGTTTTTGGGCTCAAATAAAGTTAACCTAATTCAGAAGTCACAGATGAAGAATTTAATGTTGTAGATGTCAAATATTTTGCATTTGAATCCAATAAAAGTAATTTACTTATTTGCTATGATAATTTTTTTTAAGGAAATGTTATACCAGCTGAATTATGAAATATTGAAATACCAACTACATAATGTGTAAATGCATTTAAAAAAAAAATCATTGCCCTTAATACGATTTTTTTTATTGAAGATAATTTATGAATATAGACGTTATAGTCTACAAATTTTGTAAGTATAAACCTGGTTTGTATAGTTTCCATCCCTGCTATGAATTAAATAGTAGGACAGGCAAGGCTCTTCAGTCTTGGTTGGCAACCAGTCTAGGAGAGGACAACTGTGAATTCAAAACAGATTGGGATAGCGCTAGCAACTCTATTCAATAATGTTTAATGGAAAGCACACCACCAACACTTTGTATGTTAAGGCTGTGACCACCTAATCTACAGAGGAGTCTACAAGACTTGAGCAGGTATAAATTAGTCACTAGCATGTCTTTTGGTTATGTAAATTTGCTAGATTTTCAAGTCGGTTTAATAACTACTAGTTCTTTTTATTGTCCTCTTAGAGCATTTTTTTTTTTTAACAATAATATCTACAAGGCCCAAGATCAACTCAAGGTAGTGTGTTACAGAGTAAAAGGTAAGAGACAATGTTTATGAGGATATGTGGCGAAGATAAGTTAATCGTAGACTTGAACAGGTTAATTGGGGAAGCATCCTCTTTGGAGTCTATTCCACAATGTTTGTGGGAAGAAGTAGAACTTACACATCACCACTGGAATATGAAGAGAATGACGGTAGTTCACTACAATTATTGTGGTCTGGTGGGTCTTAGCTATGAAGGTTAGAACTGGTGGAACTAAAGAATGTAGTTCTTCTGAACACTTTCCAGGGAAGTAGTGATAGAGCTTTTGCAAAGTTAGAAAATGACGCATATAGGGATGGACTACACCAGGTCTAGTATGTTCTAAACATGCTACACATGAATAAATATCTACTAAAACATGTGGAGAGAGAAATAAATAGAAGCTCAGCTGCACTGTGACCATATGACCATACCCAGTCATGTGACTGATGACAAAGAATGATCTTTCAAATTTACATACATAAAATTTTGATACCATTTGTAATGATGCAAATATTGTAGACATTTATTGAAATTTCATATCAATTTGGCATCCTGGGTATGATGATAAACTACACCCGTGTCCTGGGTAAGACTATAAACTCCATCCAACAATAAGGCCTCTGAGCAGGAGGTTTTGAGAACCATGGAATCACCACTTAATTGCTGGTGTTCCTAAGTCTACTCTGACCTGGGGTGGTAGCACTTGTTAAGGTCCCAGCTATGGGCAAATAGTTAACCCCTAAACTAGGGTCAAAACACTATGAAAGTGTAAAAATAGGTCTTACTACCAGAAATATTTTGTAAAAAAAAAAAATTGTTACCAGCAATAAATTTTTTGAAGAAAATTTATTACCAGCAATACTTTTTTGAAAAAAAGAAATTACCAGAAATAGATATTTTGAAGGAAAAATATTACTAGCAAAAAAAATCTTACCAACAATAAAAATTGTCGGCATTAAATAACCTATTGTGGTTTATATGCCGTAAACCAAACCAAACCATATCAATTTGAAAACTTTCTTACCACTTGTTATTCTCTTTTAATATTGATTTATTTGTACTAATGACATCTTCGAAGAAATTAGGCACCAATAACTGTTGGTGTATTGAGAATAGCACAATATAAGTAAGCTACTTATTTTCTTTTTCTTAGTACTTGTATTGATCATTATTATAAAATCATGAGAACAAAACATAGAAAAATAGTAAAAGTCTGAGATGCTATCTATATTTCATTTATATTCCATTTGTAAGAAGGAAGTTTCACTCAGAACTGTTACTTTGTGGAAGACTCCTGAGAGGATGCTTCTTTGATTACTACAATCTTAACCACTTCAAGTCTAGAGTTAACTGTTATCTATCCTATGTAACCTCATAATTTGCACTTACTTCTTCCTTCTTATATCCATTCAACAACTTCATTCACTAACCCTCTACCTTGAGTGGCACTTGGGCCTTGCATTAGGTGAACCTTTAATTATAGAGTATTAAGTTGAAGTCTTATTTTTTGCATGTTGATACTTAAAGGTAATAAATGAATCAACATTGTAGCTGACTATACATGCTGAATTTTGTTATATTTTTAGCTACATATGAAACTTGTTTTACAATTAGAATTTTCGAAGTTATCACTCATATTAAACTATAATAACTAACTCACAATAACTAACAAATGGCTTAATTTTAGGTGAGTCTAACATTTCAGTTCTGGAAGAAAAGTGGCTATCATTTTTCCATTATATCTTAAAATAGGTATTTTAAGGAAATAGTTAATTCTTATTCATTCTAATAGTAGTTATATAAATATTTTTATGCCTTTTGCATATTACTAACAACTAGAGGCATTTTTTTCTTTTGCACATAATACAGTTGGCTGATTATATAATTTTAAACAGAAAGGAAGACTGATAGCTTGTAAACTGCTCTTCAAAATTTTACTTGTTTAATGCTGAAATATTAAGAGCATACAATTTTTGAATTCATTTCATTTAATAAATCAAATATAAATTATGATATGAGTATATAATATAGTTTTAATCAATTTTTATAGGCATTTTTTTTTTGTTAAAGACATTGATATTTCCTGTATAGATAATTTTTTAAATTTCTAGTCTCTTGTAAAGTTTCACTAGGGTGTTGTTTAGCATATAATGTAAATATTATTTAATAAAATATTGCATCATAGAAAACAGCAGCAATAATAATGTAATATTAGTAATAATAATTTAAAATATTGAAAGAAAACAACATTTTCCCTCTTTTCAGGAATATCTGGCCTTAGTGGAAGAAAAGCACACCAAAGTAAGTAGTTTCAATACTTAACACAGCAGGGTTAGTGTTATATACTGAACTTTAAAAAAAATTGTACAGTCTTGTCATCTTCAAAGAAGTCTTTCAAGGGGTTCAGAAAGGAAGAAAATAGAATGTTTGGTTCCTGTTTGATTATTTCTAAAATATTAACCTTAGTCATAAATTAGAATGAAAAGAATTTGTATTACCAACTGTTTATTCTTTATATTTTTGAAAGGTTTCCTTTTGTTTCAATATCAAATTGTTAAAATCATGAAAGTTTAATTATTAATGCCTATCTAAAATTTTATTTTGATTTTAAAATATTTTAGTCCTTGGTAAAGACAGGAGCCTTACATTATATTTTTTCTTCCTTTAGAAAATAAATTTTTACTGTCTTTATAGGAATTCAAACATTGCTGGTTTTGAAAACTTGTATATCAAGTATGAAATTTACTTCTGTTAGTGGGTTGATGTAATTTAGTAACCTTCAATTTTTCAAGGCCAAAAATATCAAAGCATATGCCACAATATCTTGCATAGAAAAGGTGATTTAAAATGGAAGATTCAATAAGGCTAAGAAATGTCAGTCTTTATTTTTATTCTTAATTGGCCTTTAGTTATGATTTTCACCTCCTGTTAAGTTTCAAATAACTGAAAACAACAATATTACATCAATATGATCTGATATTTTGCTTATACAGAAATTTTAGGTTCCTCACTTTTGAATGTTGACACATTTATGTCAATTAAGTTTCAACAACCCACTCTGGAGCATCTTTGTCCTAACATTACTTCAAAGACTAGTGATTTTTTATTGCAATTTTTTAAAATATCAAGTGTAGATTATATCTCCAACATCCACTTCTGGATCTTCTACAAGAATGGCTTTTGAGATCTTTTACTAATGTGAACAAATAGTTTAAAGAGGATAAAAGCAGAAATGACCTAAATCTATGGGATGCATAAAAAAGTCAATTTATTTGAGCTTAAATACCATTATAGAATATATCTCCATCCAACAAACATGTGAAAATGACCACATAGATTTTATGACAGTTGTTAAAACCAACAAAATCATTAAAAAAAAATGTATTTCTGTGAAAGGCCAATTGTTTAAGCTCAGGCAGAATTCTATTAATCCTCAGATATATGTCAAAAGAAATTTCTTTTGACATATATCTGATGATTAATAATTTGTTAGTTTGTGTCATAGGATATTTATAAAATCCAGTTTGTAAATTTAATTAATTTCCTTTATAATATCAGCCATTATAGTCATTATCCGAAAAAATGGACTGGCATTTGGGAGTTGTATTAATCTGAAATTTCAGCCTAACCTGCTGCACAAATGCTCTGGGAAAGGCATGAATCCATCTCTTCTCTCAATCTAAAAAGTAAAACTCTTAATTTTAAACTCTGGAGAAGGAAATGGGGGAATTACTGTAGCAGCTTTCTCAAAAAGAAACAACAATTTATTGTTAGTAAATGAAAAACCTATTTGTAGAGCCATGATTGCCTATGTCCTGAAGAGACATGGCATTTAAAATAAAAAAAAAACTCTATTGGATAAATTGTGGCTTGCTTTTATTTAATAAAGTGTTTGTTTAATTGGTAATATGATTAGACTAAAATCTGCCATATTAACTGTGGCTCACACTATCAACTTGAAATCTTATTTACAAAACAGTGTTTAATTTCCACACTGTTCTTATAAGATTTTGCAATTCATATATTTCTAAAATTTTTTCCTTAATTGATTCAATTTGGTTGTGCTTTATCTTTCTGTATTTTTCTGCCATTAATGATATGCAAGCTTTGTTTGTCCAGTATTTATTTTGATCTTTTCAAGCTGTTAGTAACGGCCTTCTGCATGTGTCAGTAACAATGCTATTGTGTGTGTGTGTATATATATATATATATATATATATATATATATATATATAAATAAATAAATAAATTTGTGGATGTAAGTGATTCTGGTTTGATGTAAATTGTTCTAGCAATATTAATCTTGTGTGTTCAAATTGTTGATCGCTATTGCTTATATCTTACTGTATTTGCCTTATAAGGCTATTTTATTTTAAGTTATACTTTTTTTTTCTTGCCTGTCTTTTATATTTTGCATAACAGATTATTCAGTATCTGTCATAATTCTGTGGCATTGAGAAATCTTGAATGATAACTTTTCATTATTTCCAGTATGTAATTAATATATTGATCATGTCATATTTAATTTTTAAATGGTATCTTTATGGACTGTTTTTCTAATTAAAGATATGGCTTCAATAAACTACAAGTAAAATTAATAGTTGAGCTAACTGTAAATTTCAAGTTATCAAGTAAAAATTAAAAACATTCAGTTTAGAAAATTCAGTATAAAACACCATTTTTCCATGTTAAAAGTGTGATCTATTCTATTTTAATAATGAAAGCATTTTATTTTTCATAATTTTAATCTTTGCTGTACTAAGTTTTTGATAACAGATAACAAATTGCTTGAAAGAATTTAAGTTTCTCTTTAATTAAAAAAACTAAAAGTAAAGTTGGTATAAGACTTTAGATGCCAAACATTTGAAAATAACAAAACTCTTAACTTCTTATTATTTTCGTGTCTATAGTGTATTTGTATTTCTGTTACCACCTCATATCTAACTAGGTTTGAGTTGGCATTTTAATAAGCTAAAACAATATAATTCAGAAAACTATACTAAATAGAATTTTAGAAAGTGCTTAAAGCATCACTATTGATAATGTATATAACACGTGTATGTGAGATATGTCTCCAGGTAAGATGAGAATGAATAGAGTACAATTCCAACATTTGTAACATTTAAAAGAGGGCTCAATACAAAGTAAAGCAATATTATAAATCATTCACTCTCCAGTAATTTACAATCATCTGATGAGATGCATTGATATGCATAGAACAATTGTGTAGTGATTTTGACATGCTTTCTGTTTAATATCCTAAAATATATATAGTCTTTCTCAAAAGTTTCAGAATCTACTAAACAGTACTGATATACCTACATTTTAACAAAAATAAAAAGTGGATGCACTGATTTGGCCATATCCCATGCATAAAAATGTTCACTATATCTAAAACTACTCTCAGATTTGGGATAGTAATAAAATTTGCCTTAGTTTTAAACTATGTAGGAAAAAAAAAAAGATTTACTGAATTTGATTCTTCATACCTTTAAAAAAAAATTTCCCTAATCTCCATTATTTTACAAAATGCTGTTACTTTATTATACTTCCAATCTTGAACTTTTCTGCTTGCATATTTATTAAATTTGACATTTGTTATTTTCAAATGATCAAAAATCTGAATTTAGAAGGTTCAATCCCCAACAATGAACACTTTTCCCCTCATAAATATAACAAATTTTAAAATCTCTCTCTCATATATATATATATATATATATATATAGCATGGACACATGGGGAGAGAGCATATTTTTCATCCAATAACAGCTTGATTTCTGCATAATATACATACTTGATTTCAGAGAAAGTAAAAACTCAGTGCATATCAGAATTGTTATGAATGAAAACAAAATAGTGTTATTGCTTACGTCATGATGTTTAAACTTGTGTATTTTAATTATTTATTATATACTTTGTTAAACAAAATGGCTACCAGTTTGACATTTTAGAAGCAAATATTAAGTTGCATTATACTTAAAGATGGGATCATTTTTTTTTTTTTACTCCTATAATTTAGAATTTATATGTATAATTTTTTTTTTTTTTTTTTTTTTTCAGTAATAATACTAACGTGAAAAGTATTTATTTTTAATTCTCTGAAGCAGTTGTGTTTCTGTAAAATGTCTCCGTACAAAACTATTATTACTATTATAATGTTTAATTTGTTCACATATTTGTTTTTCTTAAAATTAGCTTTGAGGAAGTGAATTTAGTTTTAGCTTTTTATAAGTTTATTTTTATATTTTAGATTATTTCTGATTTCAAAAGACATTTTACATTCAGTTGTGAAGGATTTAAGATCAGCCTGTTTATTTTGCTGAAAAAATATTTCATGAAATGTCAAAGTATTCAAGTAAGATTATATAGTTCAGTTTCCTTTACAAATTATTAAAGCCTAAATTGTCTCTCAAATTTTAGTGATAATGTTATCAGATAAAGACCTATTATTATTTTTATATATTATAATAGTCTAAATGTCTTATTAATTCACCTATTAATTGGATAAAAATTAGCATTGTTAAAGAAAAGCATTAATTGTTAAATGTAAATTTGAAATTAATTTAAAAAAAAAAAAAAAAATCAACTTGACGAACAGACCAAGAGTTGTTAAAGAGTTTTTCTGTTCTGAAAAGGTTTAAAGTAAGCATTTTGTTGATGACAAACTTCTATTTGAATATTATTTATTATTCTTAAATTTTTATCTGTTAAGGTGTGTGATATTAAATCAATGCTCAATACTTTTATCCTGCAGAAAAATAGGATGTCTAAGAATACATCTCTATCAGACATACTTTTTGATTACTGGTAAGGATTTAATTCCAAGATAAACGAGAAATTTTAACAATGTATAGTTAAATATATAGATTACAAATTGATGCACACATGCAAATGTTATTGATATACATATATCATAGTCATCCATTCATTCTCATTTAATAACTACCTACACACACACACACACACACACACACTGCATGTACAATTGTGGTACAGTTTAGAATTGTTGTGTGTTGGCAAAGGAGCTCATCTGATCTTGTTTTATAATAGTTTGTACACCATAATTGAATTTTTGGATGCCTGTATAAAATACTATCTTCATAGGTGAAGAGATTTTTTAAATTTCTGCCCTCTGTGTGGGAGATACTTATTTGCTCATCGTATTTTTGAATTGTCTGCATTATTTGAACATACTGATGTTTCAAAATGGAAAAAAGAAAAAAAAATACAAATTTGTGCTGGTTCACAGCTCATTAAAAGCTGTGCTTTTTTTTTTTTTTTCTTTTTTCTTTTTTTTTGTCTTTTTTCTTTTTTTTTTTAGTGTTTCCTTTTAATTCTATTTCTTTAAGGTAAACCAGGTTTTAATATTTTTGTATATTTTATGTATATCTGGAGTCCCAGAAAAAAAGATTTGTATTTCACTATCAAATATGTTTGAACAAATTCATCCTCTCATTTCTTAACTTTCCTCACTTTTTCATTTACACAATTTTAAAATTCCATCAAAACTTTGTGATTACTGTGCATGTATTTGCTATATTTTTTCTCATAAAAATTTTTCAGATGAAAATGTTTTTGTTCCTGTTGATTTCAATGTTGCCATCCTGTGTTTTAACTTAACTTTAAAAACTACTATAATACTTTTCTATCTTTTATAGAATTAAAAAAAAATAATTGCAAAAGTTCATATAAGAAATTTAGAAGAAAAAAAAAAGCAATTGACAATTGTCACCTTTTGATACAATTTAATATATTTTCTCACTGCATTTGTGAGTCTATTTAAACAAATCTTACATCTTTAATAATCAAATGACAAATTGTATATATCATATATATTTGGACATGCAGTTAAATCAACTGCTTATACTACTTGTTTAGACTCTAGAAAAAAATGGTTAACTTTGTAAATAAAAACTGAAATTCAATATTTTTGGTTTTCATTAAAATCTTGAACTACATACAATATACACAAATGCAGCAACCACTTTTACTGCTTTCATTTTTAAGCCCCTACACATGTTCATAGGGAGTTTCACTATGAAATTATTACATTTATTTTTAATATTCTCCAAATTTTGTTAATGACAAGGAACATTTTCAAAGAATAACTGTAAAAATTTTCAAACTCTTCTACTTTAAAATTTTTCTTTTGTCTCTTTGCTGTTTTACTTTTTAATGTAACAGAATATGTATCATGTTTGTTGTGTTTCACTTTTCAAGTGAATTTGTTCAGCTAGGATCCACTTGAGTTTTATATAGCTTTTAGCAGACCAAAAATGAACTGGTTCCCCGTGCTGATGAGTCCTGGATCCTTAACCAAGACACTACCATGGATTTACACTTGCTCACGTCCTTACATAAGTAGAAACTGGTTTGATGGTACTGTACCAATCTTTTGTGTTCCACACACTTATTAATCTGCCTTTGTCTCTGAGAATGGCTATGTTTTCACTCAGCCTACTTTTGTAGATTCTTTTACCATTTTTCTCTTTTTTTCATGAAGTGGTCTTGGTTTAGTTTGTTATGCTTGTAGCTAGTACTTTTTGAAAGGTATCCACAGAATTCTGTACCAAAAAAACAACTCTAATATCATTTTTATCTTGAACCTAAGAGTGTTGCACCTTGAGACAGAATTTGGATAAATGTGTTTGTGATGGATGATATTAATGAAGCAATAGGCAGTTAGTTTTATTTATTACTTTTGGAAATAAAAAGATGAAAATGAAAAATTAATTCTTTATTTGGGATTATTACTTAAAGGAATGAAAAGATGGATCCTTTATTTGGGATTACTGCATATACTCATGTATCACATGACTTTTGAAGACCTAATTTGGAACTAATTTTTAGGGGGCAGTCGCATCATACACAAGATATAAAATTACTGTATGTACTGCTGGTCCTTTGACCAAACTATATATCCATTTACTATAGTCAAATTTGCTTCAAGACGAGGTTCTCAAGGGTCGCATGATACATGAGTATATATGGTATTACTTATGAGAATAAAAAAAAATGAATTATTATGGGAATAAAAAATGGAAATGAAAAATGTATTGTTTATTTGGGATTATTACTCATGGGAATAGAATAAAATGGATTATTACTTATGGAAATGAAAAATGAATCCATTATTTGTAATCATTACTTACGGTAATAAAATGATGGATTATTACTTATGGAAATAAAAAATGAATCTTTTATTTGGGATTATTACTTATTACTAATAATTTTATTTCCAATATGAAAACATTTTTTATTGTTGCTGTATATATAATTTAAGATAAGTTTTATCACTTTTTTAAGCCACATATTCCAATTTAGATTTTGAACACTGACAATATGTAAAGATTGATGGCTTCAAAAAGCAAACATTTTGTATCTCAAATTTTTTCTTCATAAATTCTTAATGATTATGTCCTCAATTGGTTAAATTTAAATATTTAAAAATCTGTAAACTTTTAAATGTTTAATTTTAGGAGTTATATTCAGTGTACTAATCATTTTTCATGCTTGCAGCATTTATATATTTTTCTGTCACATTTTAAAATTTTTCATAAAGAATCTAAAAAAAATAAATGAAGCAAATAATGCTTGGTGACAATCAAACGTCAACATCAAATTAAAATTTAGGCTCCCAAGGACTAGAGATGCAAGTTCAAATCTTGCTGAAAGCTTATTCCTTGTTAATCCATAATGTTTGTTTAATAGTAATGGCATTGATAGTCTGAAAGTTGTGATGAAAAGCAAAAAAATAGGGTGAAAGAAAGACTAGTTAAAATAACAAGAATGGTTAATCTCGTCTTTGAGAAGGAATTGTTCTCTACTTAATAAAGAATAGTTGCTTCAGTTGATTACATCTGCATTGATATTTACATGAGCAATGTTTCACATTTGAAATATTTTGATAAATATGACCACTTTGAAAATAGCAATAATGAAATCCAGTTACTTTTGTGATTATTTAAAAATCATTAAATGGAGAATTAATGCATGAAGTCTTGCAGATGTTGTGAGTGTGTATGTGTATTACAATCTCTGTATGTGTGTAAAATATAATTTTTCTAACTTGATCATGAGCATATGTCTATATGGATATGTTAGCCTGTTAGGTTACATGTGTGCATGGTTTATGGCAATATGTTGAAACACTGGTTCTTGTATGATCACCAAAGTTAAGCAACATGGAACCTGGTCAGTACCTAGATGGGTGACCATTTGGGAATACTAGGTGCTGTAAACTTAGATGTGCAGGTGGTGTAATGGATGGTGGCTTGGAATTGGAAATTGGAGATCCAAGTTCAATTTCTGTTGGGTTCGTTATATTCACTTATGCACAAATGCCCCTGGGAAAGGTATGAATCCATCTCTTCTCCCTTCAGCTATGGGTTAATTAGTAAGACTTGTATCAGTAAATCATTATCATCTCCAAAAGATTCTTAAAATCTAAAATTATTTTCTGGCTTTAAATAATGAGGAAAAGGTTGATAAGTCATAAAGAAAAAAACAAATCAATTAATACATGTTGACATTTCTGGGTGTATGTATATCATGTCTACATCATGATGGTACTGCTGTCTATCTATATTCATAATAAGGTGTGTTTGTGGACTTGTGTGTATCTAAACATCATAGGCTAGAGATGCATCATTGTTTGCATGTGTTTAATATCATGCATTTGTATGTGCATTTTTCTGGTGTTCTTATGATAGGTGATTGTGTGTGGGCGGAGGAACAAAATCAAAGTTTTTTTTTTTTTTTTTTTTTTTTAAGAAGTTAATTCTTACTATTCAACACAACACTCCATTCTTTTGTGCCATGATGATGATGATTTATTAGCAGTTTTTCTTGGTGCAGTGCTCTGTTGATATTCTGTATAGGACTTTACTTTGACCTTTCATTTCTTTCGTTTCCATCTCACTGTTAGCCAGACCAGCACTTCACTTGTTTTGGTTATCTTCACATTTCTGGCTTCCACCAAGGAATGCTGCCTGAGACATCTTTTGCTCTCAGGCTCCCTCCTCACCTCAGCAGACATGCTCTGATTATTTGCACAAAACACTTAGCTTAACAACTTTCTAGTTCTTGGTTTCATGTTGCTTTTTGGCTTCCTATTCTGGCTTTTTTAAATTTTCCATATAACTTTTGTATACTATTTAAATATCTACACTCAAATGCACACATTTGTGCAAACCTACTCTTGCAATAGAATAATTTGCAGAACACAACTAAACACAGAGAGGTACCACATATACATCAATCTAATCACAATTAAAAACATTGATATATAATTGTAGTTAATTTTCTTCAGATTTTGGATTTTATAACATATCTTTTTAGGTTTTAAAAAGTAAAAATCAATCTTTGGAACCTCAGCAGGAAATGTATGATAAACTATAAAAGCTTTTAATCAGAAAAAGCGTTTAAATGGATTTGATTTTTTTTTTTTTTATTTACTTTAGATATAAGCAAGATTTACTTTAGATATAAGCAAAATTCTTCTGGAAAGTAGATTTTTATTGAATTTTATCAATTTTTAAAAAAATTTATTCAGTCTTTCCTCCAACCATAAAATCAAAACAAAATTATATGCTAAATATAAAACTCTTTCTCAAACATTTTTTTTCTCTCATTAAAATAAAATCTGAGAATAAACTTAATGAATTTAAGTAATTAGTCTTCTGTACTTATGTTTGCATCATGTATTTTTCAAATCATTTCTTGAAGTATGCAAAAAATTCCTAATACTTAAGTACTGATTCCTTTTATCTTAAATCAATTTATCTACTTCTTCATTTTGAAATATATTTTTTAAGGAATTCCATAAATTATTATTATTTATAAGAATAGATTTTTCACATCAAAATCTTGTACCATTTGCATTCCAATAAATTTAACTTATTGTCTTATACCATTGTTAAATTAGTATAAGTGTATATATATTTAAATCTGCATAATCTAAGGTATTTGATGTGCAGCAATTCTGCTGAACAGTTCATCTGTTTACAGTTTTTATCAGTTATATATTTTTAAAATTCTTATATTAATTTGGAAAAATACAACTTTTCTTTTTGATAGATAAAATGAATGAAAATTTATTCCAGTTACAGTTTTTGAATTAATGACATGATTGCGATTATTAGCCATTATAATTAACTCAACATAAAAGCATTTATTTTTTACATTTCTGTTTTACTATTTTTTAATTTCTATAATGGGGGTTTTGATTTAAGAAAAAAAAGACAGGGCTAAACTGATATCTTTTTTCTATTTCTGAATGTCATGGCATGAAGAGACTGTTCTAATAATGAAAAACAAATTATAAGCTCAAAGTTTTAGATCTGGTGAGTATAGAGAAAGAGGTAAAAGTTGCTGGTTTAATGACTTTTTCTCCTGGATTTGATTTTAGGCCTTGCATTGTCATACTAGAGGATGACACCTTTTTCATTCACCAAAGCCGTGCATGCCTGGTGTTCTGCACTTTCTGTACACTTAAGCTGTTAACAGTAAAGGTCTGCAGGGATCATTTCTATAGAATCCATTTTCTATCATGGACAAAACCTGTCATGTTTCATCAGATGCAGAACAAAATCTGTAGATGAAGTTTCAGTGGTACAGTTTGTTTGACAAAAGGAAATTTGTGGCCTTTTGTGTTTGTTTTTTTTTTCTTTTTTTTTTCTTATAATGCAATACCCATTATAATAGTCTGTTGCAAAAAAAAAAAAGTTTTTTAATTCCTGGTTAACAAGGCTTTTGCAAATGTTTGACTATTTTGTCAATTCTCTGGTGAGAGTTAATGTTGAAGTCAAATTCGAGGTTTTTTTTCCAATTTGTTTGCAATGTTTTTTTTTTGTCCAGTTCAACATAATGCATTGTGCCTTGTTACTAAAATTTTGGTGCTTTGATGAGAAGATTCCTTCAAAAGTCATTGTTCAAAGTGGTTGGTCTTCAAAGAACAAGGCTTATCACTATCTCTTTTTGAACTTGTTATATCATCACTCTTATGTATAAACTCTGTTACTGCACCTATGTAAACAACACAGTGTTTTATTACTGCCTTTATGATATGCATACAGTATGCACTAGCAAACATGATATTCATTAAAAATGTTTGTCAATATGGGGTTAAATATTCATTAGCTTGATAGAGCGGAAATAAATTCTCTCTAGATCTTTTTTACTGTGTGTGAAAACGATATATAAATATATACTGTTTTCTTCATATATATTATATATACAGTATGTGAAAACGATATATAAATATATACTGTTTTCTTCATATATATATACAGTATGTGAAAACGATATATAAATATATACTGTTTTCTTCATATATTATATATACAGTATGTGAAAACGATATAAATTTTTGTGTCCAGAACAATTTTATGCAAATCTATGACAAGGTTGAAAAGGTTTAATATAAAATTTGTTATAACTATGTTTAAAACAAAAGAATTAATACAAAACAAAATAAGCTAAAACTTGGAGGAATTTTCTCTATCCCCTGTGATGGGTGTCACAAGAAATACAAAGGGGAAACCTTAAGGAATTTAAATAAAAGATTGTATGTATATAAAGGGAATCTTTTACAAAGCTCTGTGTGTTAGTTGCTCACTATGATGAGTCTGACAATAATTTTGATTTTTTTTAAAAAAAAATTTTTCTTTAAAGGAGAAAGCAATTTACTGGGATGAAAATGTATAGAAAATACTTTAATCATTAGAGGTCAGGGGTTCTCAGCCTTGTTTGCCCCCTATTCACCCCTTTCACTGTTTGTCAGAATGCTATCCCCCCCCTTCTTTTCAAGGTGACAGGCCAGATAAGTCAGATTCTATAATTGCTCTCCTCCCCACCTCTTAAACTTACTTTGGTCACAATTCACCCCTGAAAATCCAAGATCCACCCCTGGGGGTGAATTTCACTCCTGTTGAGAACCCTTGCACTAGATCATCCATAGTGAGTTTGTGTCCAGGTTCTTGCAGTATTTCACCTTTTGGCAGATGTTCTATTATTGCAAAATAGGATTATTTAATAACAAAAGTACTGAAAGCATAAACAGAAGGAGAGGGAAAGTTAAATGAGGTCAGCTGCACTGTGTCCCTGGGACATATATTTAAAAAAAAATTAAAACCCAAAAAGCTCCCAAATTTAAATTTGGAAATTTGCCATTCTCTCTCCTTCATGTATATGCGTAACCACATCAACTTAAACATTATTAAATAAAAAGGACAAAATGTGTCACATGAAAACTTTTTCCACTTTGTCATAGATTTCCTTAAAATTTTCTTTATTATTTAACCTTGATTTTAAAGTAATTTATTCAAAATGTTCATATTTTAAATGTGATATTATTTTTACAAAAATAACTAACTTATTTGCTGATAGGTATTTAAGTATGGGTGAAATTACTGAAGAAACTAATTTACATTTTTCTTGATGACATAAAAAAAAGTTTATCATTTTGGATTGTATCATTTTCTGTTATTTTAAAACTCACATGTATTGTGACTTAATAAAACAGAAAAAAAAACTTACACTATAATGACTGTTTGGGATTTGATTCATAAAAGATCAGGTTGATGACTTTTATCATGGCTGATGTTGGAGACAATAATTCTTTCCTAATAATTGTGTTGAGGCAAATACAGACACCTACCACCCACCTACACACATCCACACATTTCCATAAATGTTATTTGGTAATTTATATTCTTGAACTTTTAAGAGTTAGAATGTTAAAGCTTTCATTAAGTGGGTTTTAAAGTGGGGCACAATATTGTTTTCTTTTCCTGTGTGTGTGTGTGTGTGTGTGTGTGTATATATATATATATATATATATATATATATATATATATATATATATATATATATATTGATTGAAAAGTAACTCGCATTTGGTGTATGAGTAGCCAGCCAGGAGTCCTGATTTAATACTCTGTGAGTTCTTTCTTTGGGGTTGGTTAAAGGAGCAAGCCTACTATATCAAACCAAGACTCTAAAAGAACTTGAAGGCCAAATACAATAAGTTATGTCTTCCATACCACAAAAGTTCCTGGTAAAATCAGTTGACAATTCCTGGGCAGCTCAAGATGCTGGTTGCGGAATCTGGTGCCAATATCGAATTTTAAGTAAAACCTCATGCTGAATGCTTTCCTCTAACGTCCATTTCTTGCAAAAAAAAATTATAGTTACTAAATAAATTATAAGTATTTTAAAATGGAGTTACTTTTCAATCACCCTGTGTGTGTATTTTATATACACACACATGCACAAACAATCTTCTATGTATGATATATATGCTAGCAATATGCATTTATAAATTTTGTGTTATTTTTGGCAGAGACAAACTTTAAGTCACTTTGATGTGGAGAATGGATTAGAAAGCTGGTCTTGCAGACAATGGCTACTAGAGTGAGTTTGATTCTCACTAGGTCCCTCATATAAATGTGGCCTTGTGCCAGACTGTTAAGCTAGTCATGGTGAATGACTTTCTTGTTCAGGTAGTTACATATTTTCCATATGGGTTTGTAACTGGAGCTTGAATTCAAGTAAAGAATCATGATTTTGAATGCTGAATTTCAAGGCAAGCATACCCCTTCCCTTCATACATTACTTTCATTCGACGTTATGCCTACTAATCTAAGTTTAGTAAATACTGAGAGTGAAATGGTTTAGAAGCACTTGTCACCATTAATATATAATAAAAGCTACATTGCATACTAAATGTTTTTAAAAGTCTATACTTCATGAATTTTGGTAAAAATTGCAAGATACTATGTGTGCACCTTTTTGTAGGAGTTCTAAGAAAATTAAATCTTTTCCTGTTTTGTTGGAAATAAGTAGTAAAGAAATTGCCAGTAAATCAGTAATATTTCAGAAATTGTTTGGGTTGAATTGAGTAGTAATTTTAAATTTAGCAGAAGTTATTTGGAAAATGTTAAGCTTTTTTCTTTTTTACTTTTTTTATAAAAAAAAAATAGCGGCTATAAGGGTTATGTTTTTGCTTTTTTTCTGTTTCGTTTTTTGTTATTTTTGTTTTTAATCAATGGAGTGGCATGTATCATATGAAACCGCAATGTAATAATGAACTTCTTTTTTGTGAAACTGTTAAATGTTTCTTAAAATGAACTTCATATGTTGAAGAGGTCAGAAAGTAGAGTTCATGATTTGCTCAATCAACCGAGATATCTGTTTACAGTGGATTTAATTTGTGATCTGTTATCTGTTTATGACGTTAGATAAAATAAAGACTAATAAACAAAAAGAAATAATGATTATGTTTGCAAAATGTTTCTTTTGTATCAGACACTATCTAACCAGGGTGTGATGGGTAAATTGTTGCCATTTTATCTTTTTAATTTTGCACATGTGCATTTTTTGTTTTTGATTTTGTCCATTGGACATTGTCTTTAAGAAAAAGAGCACCATGATGCAATTCACACTGCCAGAAATTTGGAGATGGCATGCTGTACTGCTTGGCATTTGTGCTGGAAGCTCCAAGACGAACATTTTAGTGTTTATATTGGGATGCTTGTTTTGCAAAAATTCCATAGTTACAACACATAAATTTAAAATTTTAAAATAATTATAACAATGCATTCACATTTATTTATTTTTAAATGATGAAATAAAGAACAAAGGAAATAGATCTCAGTCTAACATGTTTCACCTGTATTAATGCTTCGTCAGAGATCAAAAATAGAAATGAAAAAGCAAAGAGACAGAGTATTGGAATGTTATCATATCATAACATTCCAGTTGAAACATGTCCTGGGTATGATGATAAACTTCATCTGGCAGCAAGACCTCTGATAAGGAGGTTTTGGGGAGTGTAGAATGAACTCTTAATTGCTGCTGTTCTCAGATCCACCCTAACCAGGGATGGTAGTATCTGTTAGGGTCCCATCTATGGGTAAATAGTTAACTCCCAAACTGGGGTTGAATATAAAAATAGATTTTTATAGTAAAAATGTCAGCGATACTTTTTTGGAAATAAGAAAAAAAAATTATTACCAGCAGTACATTTGACTCTCGACAAAAACCCTCTTTACAAAAATCTTGTTGGCATTAAATAACCCATTGAAGTTGATATGCCGTAAAACAAAATAAACCAAATCAGGTAAAACATATTAAGTTGAGGTTCATTTCCTACTTTGTTCTTTATTTCATTTCATCATCTTATCAGATTCCTATCCATATTTGAGCTTCAACTCTCTCTCATATATATATATATATATATATATATATATATATATATATATATATATATATATATATATATAAATTCAAGGAACAACAATTAAATTAATGAATGACTCAAAACCCTGTTGCAATAATTTCCATATTAACATTGAACCTTTTAATAAATTTCTTTAATTTATTACAGTTTCAATGTTGATATAGAAGTTATTAGTTTTATTATTCATGTTTTTATGGTACTGTAATGGCTAGGGGTTCAGGTTGAGGAATTGGAGAGCCAAGTTCAAATTCCTGTTCAGTTTGTTATATTCACTTACATGTCAATAGCCTTCAGAATGGTATGAATCCATCTCTTCTTCCCTCAACTATGGGTAAATAACAGGACAAATGGGATCCTATAGCCTTGGGTGGCAACTGATCTCGGAGAAGGGCAATTCTGAATTCAAAACCACGAACTGTGTGTTAAATAACCCCACCAACCTGCAATTGCTTAAATGTGGTGAGCACGCTTACACTGCTGAAGACATTGTCAATCAGAGAGGGGGGATTCTTTCAATAGGAATGAAAAGCCACTGGATTTGAATACTTTCTACTTGGAATAAAATAGGTCTGGTGGTATTTTGTGGCCATTTATATAAGCTAATGAGATCCAATTATAACTGGATTCAGTCATCTATTTATTATCCTCAGATGGATCTTTACTCTGATATCCGATAACTATAGATATCACTTATGTATTTTGTTTGTATTTAAGCTTTGGGGGAGAAGGAAATAATAAGTATTCATTCAAATCTTATTTGTTGCTGCCAAGGCCTACTTTTGATTTATTATTTAAAAACATGTACATCATCAGTTAAATATTTTGATTTATAATAAAGATTTTATAAAATGACTATAAAATATCAAGAATGTGTATTTCTTTGAAAACACCTTTAATTTTTAAAGCCTGTTTTCAAAGAAATACATTATTAACAGAAAAATTAAAAAGTAAAAGATTCAAACATTAAATGCTACTGAATAATCTTAGGCATCTTCTATATAGACCACATCACAAATGATGTAATTTTTCAGACAAGAAACAAGAAAACCTCATAACCATAGTTAAGAGGAAATTGAAATGGTATGGCCATAAGAGCCAAAATTCTTTCTACTACCATCCTACATAGTGCCACCTTAAACAAGAGGCAGACAGAGATTAAAATGGTCTGACAACATTACTGAGTGGATTGGAAAATTCTTCAGAGACTTTGACATTGGCCCACAGTTAAGACTGGTCAAATAGAGATCTGGACAAGTACTTGGCTGCACTGTGATCCTATGACCAAACCTAATCATGGGAGTGATGATGATTCTGTTTAATGCAAAAGTATCTCTGACAATTTTGGGCACATTAAGAGAGAAGGAACTATGGAGAATTTCTAAATTCTTGGGGAAAAACTGTTACAAAAAATATAAATTTATTGATTAATCAGTGCTAAATTAAACCCATGGATTGTGCTCCTGATTAATGACCTCAGTGTATTCTGTTATAAACCTATTTGTTTGTTGTTTAATTCAGAATTGCAACATGGAAGTTCTTCAACATCATGATTTTTTTTAAATTCAACTATACTTCTATACATTTTCTAATAGAGAATAGTTGTATTATAAAATGAACATCAGCTGATGAAAAAAAAAACAATGACACATACTTAGAATCAGGAGACAATTGAAATTTCTAAGGTACATAATAAGGAATGAGGGTTTGGAAAATGTAACATCTGCAAGAGGAGCAGAGGAAAATAGAGAATTTAACAAGCTTAGAAAAACAGGGTTTAGGAGAGATAGCAAAAAGGCACACTGCTAAGAGCTACAAAGGAGAGAAAATTGTGGAGAGCCATGATCACCATGTCCTGAAGGGAACAGCATGTAGAAAAATAGGCTTTAAATCAGTGTGTAGATATTTGCACATGGTATATCTTTTGCTTATAATGTATGGAATAAACTGTTGAAACCATGTTTCATCAGATACATCAAACAAGGTTTCTATGCTTTTATAAGAAACATGTAAAACCATTAGTATCTGGAAAGCATTGGTATATATGAGTAGCATTGGTTTTGAATATTTGTAAAGTTAAGGAGTACTTATAAATGAGATCAATAAACAGTTGTATTCTAAGGAATGCTGATTGAATTAATTGTACTAGAGAATAGGCTCGCTCTCAAAAAAATTGCAATGACCTCGATGTGCTGACATTGGCTAACGTTTTTAATTATATTTTATATAGGTTTTATTAAGTACATTTAGAACTGGATGTTTTTTATCCTTTGTCTCTATTTTACAAAAAATCTGGAATATATTAAAGATAATATCTATGAGCATATCAATTAACCATTATTAGGTTATCTAATTTTCTGTTAAGCTGAAACTCATCAAGTATAGGAAAGGTATTTTAAGTCGTATCCAGTATAGGAAAGGTATTTTAAGTCGTATCCAGTATAGGAAAGGTATTTTAAGTCGTATCCAGTATAGGAAAGGTATTTTAAGTCGTATCCAGTATAGGAAAGGTATTTTAAGTCGTATCCAGTATAGGAAAGGTATTTTAAGTCGTATCCAGTATAGGAAAGGTATTTTAAGTCGTATATAGGAAAGGTATTTTAAGTCGTATCCAGTATAGGAAAGGTATTTTAAGTCGTATCCAGTATAGGAAAGGTATTTTAAGTCGTATCCAGTATAGGAAAGGTATTTTAAGTCGTATCCAGTATAGGAAAGGTATTTTAAGTCGTATCCAGTATAGGAAAGGTATTTTAAGTCGTATCCAGTATAGGAAAGGTATTTTAAGTCGTATCCAGTATAGGAAAGGTATTTTAAGTCGTATCCAGTATAGGAAAGGTATTTTAAGTCGTATTTTAAGTCGTATCCAGTATAGGAAAGGTATTTTAAGTCGTATCCAGTATAGGAAAAGGTATTTTAAGTCGTATCCAGTATAGGAAAGGTATTTTAAGTCGTATCCAGTATAGGAAAGGTATTTTAAGTCGTATCCAGTATAGGAAAGGTATTTTAAGTCGTATCCAGTATAGGAAAGGTATTTTAAGTCGTATCCAGTATAGGAAAGGTATTTTAAGTCGTATCCAGTATAGGAAAGGTATTTTAAGTCGTATCCAGTATAGGAAAGGTATTTTAAGTCATCCAGTATAGGAAAGGTATTTTAAGTCGTATCCAGTATAGGAAAGGTATTTTAAGTCGTATCCAGTATAGGAAAGGTATTTTAAGTCGTATCCAGTATAGGAAAGGTATTTTAAGTCGTATCCAGTATAGGAAAGGTATTTTAAGTCGTATCCAGTATAGGAAAGGTATTTTAAGTCGTATCCAGTATAGGAAAGGTATTTTAAGTCGTATCCAGTATAGGAAAGGTATTTTAAGTCGTATCCAGTATAGGAAAGGTATTTTAAGTCCCAGTATAGGAAAGGTATTTTAAGTCGTATCCAGTATAGGAAAGGTATTTTAAGTCGTATCCAGTATAGGAAAGGTATTTTAAGTCGTATCCAGTATAGGAAAGGTATTTTAAGTCGTATCCAGTATAGGAAAGGTATTTTAAATTCCTGTTGAATATTTTCTATCATTCTTCTTTTTTTAAACTTTCATATATCTTCCAATAAAATGATTAGCCTTAATATTTATAATTTAAATTTTATAGTAGGAGTTGAGCGTTATTCTCTTTGATATATTGTTTTGTTAAAATCGTAATGGGTTAATTTTTATATTCTTGTAAACATTTTCTGTAAATTTTGATACAGCTATTTCAATCAGTTTCTGCTAATAAAAACAGATACTCTGAAGCAGGATATTTTGGAAATTTTATATTCTGCTATATCACTTGCATATGGATGGATAAAGAATTCAGTAAATATACCTAAATAGAAAGTGGTGTAAGACAAGGATGTGTCTTCTCACCAGACTTATTCAACCTATACATTGAGGTGGTTCTGAAAGAATTAGAAATCCTACATGGATTCATTACTGGTGACCACAATTATAACATAAAATACACAGATGACACAATGTTGATAGCAGACATAGAAAGGAAACTACAAGAACTCCTACAGAACTGAGTGAGTTACCAACAAAACTCCTTGTAACATCAAAGATGAACTGAATGCAAGGATATGTAGTGAAGGAAAATGATACTGACTAAACTTCAGTTACAAGAAGAAAGAATGCACAGTTGTTAACAGAGACGGATATGCAACGTAATTGGCCCTGATCTGGCATCCTATCTACAGTCACTCTCTCACAGATGTGCAGTCGCCTCCCTCTGTCTTTTTTACAAATACTTTCATGGTAACTGCTCCAAGGAGCTGCTTTCGCTGGTTCCCAAACTTCATGAATTTAAGCGTTCTACTAGGCTTGCATCTTGCTCACACCCTTTCACTGTTGAAACTAAACTGTTAAATGTAAGCGTCTCTTCTACTCCAATAGCTTCATGTCTAAAGGTTTTAACAGAGGATAGAAATTGCAACACTAAAATCCAAAGGTGCATTGGGATAGCCTTCCAAAATCTAAGCAAAGTATTAAGAAACAGGAAAATTTTGTTAGAAACAAATAAATGAGTACTGAACTGTTATGCAATATCAGTCCTCCTATATGACAGTGAATGCTGGACAATTTCAGAGACCTGAAGTAACAGAAATGTGGTTCTACAGAAATATACTGAGAATACCAAGGACCGAACATGTGAGCAATGACTGTTTTAGAGAAAATAGAAATAAATAGGAAACTTGTACTTAACATCAAGAAGAGATAGTTGAAATTTTTAGGGCACATAATAATGAAAGAGAGCTTGGAAAATATAATACTCACAGGAGAGATTGATGCCAAGAGAGGCAGAGAAAAACAACTTACCTGCAAGCTCAAATTAATGGATGGCAGAACAAGATTTATGTGAGATAACAAAAAGACAAACTTTATTAATAGGTTTAAAGGACAAGAAATTTTAGTGAGCCATAATCACCAACATCCTGATGTCCAAGGGCACATAGATATTTTAATCAGTTGTTTGAGTATATCATTCTATTAAATATTTTTCTCCTTTTTGTTATAATAGCAGGCTGAATGTACATTCAGTGAGATGTAGTTTCTGTGAGGAAAAAAAAAAAAAGAATTTCATGTTAAACCAAATAGTCTTCATTAAAAATGAATTTTCTGCACATTTCTGATCTACCAATATCTTAGTGCTATTCTTAGCTACAATTTTGATTGGGCAAATTTCAAGGATCTATATTGCTTGTTTTTTGTTATTTTTTTTTTTGTATTTTATTATAAGTGATAATTTATACATGACAGGATTTTATTCATTTAAAATTTCATAAAGTATCAATTCTCTAGAAAGTTCAAGGACCATGGAAAATAGTTGCTATTCTTATTTAAAATAGAGAAGTAAAGATTTTTATTCATATTAGGCAAGAAGTATAAAGGCTTTTCAAGCAGTTATTAAATATTTTTCTCTTTTTCTGAAAGATTTGCCAGCACAATGTTTACATATGATTTGAATGGTGCATATACAGACAGCAATACATTATGAATTTTGGTAAACTGTATATGAAAATATTCAAATGTTTTGTGATGCAATAATTTTAATGTTCTAATCTACTGGAAAGTATAATAATGAACCTATCAGCAAATAAGTTTTGTTGGTTAAATAATTCTGGATCTGTCTGTTAAAGGAAAATTTTTAAATTTTTAATTAAGACACTTAACTCTATAATTTACTGTAGAGAATTTTATAATACTGTTTCATTGCCATAAAAAAGTCTAAAAGTATTTTAAAATTTCATGTAATTGTGTAACTTTTAAATAGATTTTAATGGGAAAGTAATCAAATTTTGAATTCATTGATTCTATAGTTTCTATAATCAATACCTTAAGATATTATGGGCTACATGAACTTAAATATTGATTTCATTTTTTTCTTTCATTTCATCTGATGCACTTGATAAAATAGAAACATTTTTTTCGGGTATGCATTTTTATAGATTAGCATTCATTAGATATGTCAGAAAGAAAAAAAATATTGAGTTTTTTTTATGGATTTTTATAGAAGGGAGTCCTCTTCATAATATTTACACAGTGTAAAATTTATCCCTGTTTTTTTTTTTTTTTTTTTTTTTTTTTCCAGAGTTATTGGAGATAGTTGTTATTTACAATTATCAAGTAAAATTTACATTAATTAAAAGTATATATCTGTTTATTTAAGATAAATAATCACCCCCCAATGTTTGTGTATGTGCTTCCCCCAAAAAATCAGCCTATTCAAAAGGTTTTTGAAAATTAAAAACAAATAAAAAATAAAAAGATATAAGCACAGTTTAAATGTTCTTTAATTTGTATACATATTTTTTTTCTTTTTACACACACGTTTAGTTTTAAATAAAGAACAATCTTTTTATAAGCAGAACAATTTAGTCCAGATAACTTTATAAAAAGTCAGAAATTGATTTTTATGCAGTATTAATATTATGAATAGGATCCCCTTCTAAAATCATTTAAAAAAGAAAATTCAGTATTTTTTGATTCAGACAAATGTCATGCCTTAAAGTTTTAATGAATGATTATTAAAAAAATTTTCCTAATGATAATAAACCCCAACTAACCAAATTTTCCTAATGTTTTTACAAATACACCAGTCTACTTAAGTAGTACTTTTTTTTTTTTTTTTCTTGTCGAATTTATTAGAGATTTTGCTTTGGAATTACACTGATTTCCCAAAATGATATACACAAGGCATAATGAAGTGTTGAACATTTTTTATAGTAAAGTTTTTATTTTGGTTTGAATTTCTAAGATGAGGAGTTATCATTACTTACATTATTTAAATTTGAAATTGTTATTATTTTCCTTATTTCTGTTCTTATTGAAATTTGCACAGTGATAGTTTCAAATGCCAGAAATAATTTTAAGTGACTGTTAATTCTCAAAACCCCAGACAGCAAGCACTTTATTCATAATATTTGCTGTGCCTATGATGATTGTTTTTTTTTTTACGACATTGTTATACTGTATGCAATTCTGATGATATCAACTCATTTCTGGAGATTGTTTTGTTATTAGGTTGGGATAAAAACAAAGATGAGGACATTAGTCTAATGTCAATAATGCCAAACTTTGTCATTTTTGCTTTAAAGATTTATCTGGATTAAAATTTGTTTAGACATTTTGAATTTGGCAACAGAATGGGTAACTATCATTATATATAAGATCAGTAAAAAATCATACAAATTTTAGAAAAGTCCATTGGCATATATTGATCCCCTGTACTAATTATTAAAATTGTTTTTAGTATTCATATACACTTATGATTCCTCTCGTGCCTTGCTATTTGACTATATAAAGTAAAACATCATGTCTGTTATAATTTTCATGTTTAATAAACACCTAGCACAAATTAATTTAAAATTCAAACCTGATTTTAAAAATTGTGCTGAAAACATGCAGTCATGTTCATTATTTCAATGTTTTACAACATACATTTTTTTTATAATGTTAATGCTTATCCACTTTTTTTTTTTTTTTTTTTGTCAATGGTGGCCATTACAGTAATTTTACTGGTTTTCACTTAAAAGCTTTGATGATGAAAATTAGGGGAAAAATTGTAGATGAAATATTTTTAAAAATTTATAAACTTAAAAACTGCAATTTTTTAAACTTATATTAATGCCTGTGCATTTAGTAGGTTGGAGTTATGTAGTCATATCTACTTTTGCTTATCTTGGATTAATATTTTCATTTTCTATATATACTTATTAAATATAATCACAATAAAATACTAATTGCATGTAGCCCTATATTTTAGTTCAATCAAACATCCATTTTTGGTATAATGCTTATATTGCCACTAAAGCTCTTGTATTTCTCAATCTTCTTGCATTCTAATTTTACCGATTCCTACATTTCTCTTTTGCTTATGCCATGCAGTTGTTGCTGTTTTTGCATTTAAGTTAAAACAGTTATTAGGTGCTGAATTTTAGTTTTTCTTTTGCTTTCTGAGAAAAGTTTAGTTTGCATGACTGCAGATGTCTTTGTGCTTAGGCTGCAAATGAAGAAATGTAACCTTTTTTAAAAATATTTGTTGAAAATTAACTTGTGTATATATATATATATATATATATATATATATATATATATATATATATATATATATATATCTGGTTTACTTTTTAAAGAGTTCAGCATTTTATCTATGAATCTTGATGTCACAACTCTTGCTAAAATATTCTGTTTGCACAAGTTGTCTGTCATATGTTGATTTTTCTGAGAAAAGAAGACTTAAAATATTCATTTTGGAATAATCTAATTATATCACATAAATCTTATTAATTATGGGATTTATTTTTCTTTGGCTAAAATTAAACACTATTCAATGTTCATTCTAATTAAATCAGTATTTTGTATAAAGCAAATCCCTTAAAAAGAGAGGTTATGTGATATTTTTGTATATAATTTACTAAATACCTATCCTGTGGACTGAAAAGTTCTCTTAAATCTACTCTAGTTTATATAATTTTGTACAGTTAAGAAAATAATTAATCTTATGATTAAACAATATTTTGGTTAAAATTCCATAAATTTGTTTTTTTTTTTTTTTTTTTAGCTCTACTTGACTAACTTGTATTAATATGAAATGTCAGATGGCAACACTAGTTATTACAGACATTGCAAGGAATATGATCCTAACTAAAATTGCCAGGCCTAAACTTATTCTCTAAAAATTTTAATTCATTTGTTTGACTTATTTACTTTGTTTCTTAACCCTAGAACACTAACCATCAATTAAAGTTACACCATTACTAACCATGGGTATATCATACCCGATTTTGAAAATATCAAAAAAAATATTAAATATAAATCTTTATTTGAAATATTTTATATGCAGGCACTTCAAACTTTGTACTTTGAGTTAACATTAATAAGAACTGGAAAACATTATTTAGGTAAGAAAATCAGGTACTGAAAATTGTAATTAAAAATAGGAAAATTTGCGCTGGGTACTATATACCCATGGTTAGTGTTTTAGGGTTAAAAATAAAAAAAGTTATAAAGTTATTTAAGATGTCGACATTACATATATATTTTTTCTACTAACTTACGCCTGAATTTTGAAAAGGCGGATATAAATTCTTTCTATGCAAACAAAATTAATCTAAAAAAGATGTTTATCACTGAAGCATTACTTATGTCAATTTTTAAAATTTGAATTAAAAATAACTGATGAAATATTTATTTAAATGTTTTAAAATTGTTATGCAAATTAAATGTTACAACTTAAATTGTAAACACAATTTGTCAGTAAGAATGGCTGAGAATGGTTATGTCTTTTATTGATGTAAGGTGTAGACACAGAGAATTTAGCTTTATGTAAATTTATAAAAAGATTACTTAATGATACTGCAGCATGAATAATATTTCTTATAATTACTTGCTATGATGTATTACTTAGGCTTATGGCCACATCACATTGAAACACTGGTTCCCATACACTCACCAAAATTAAGCAATGCTGAGCTTGGTCAGTACCTATATAGGTGACTGCTTGGAAATACCAGGTACTGTAAGCTTAGATGTGCAGGTGGTGTAATGGATAATGGCTTGGAATTGTTAATCAGAGAGCCAAGTTCCAATTCCAGTTAGGTTCATAATATTCACTTATGTGCAAATACCTTTGAGAAAAGTATAAATCCACTTCTCCCTCCCAACTATGGGTTAATTAGTAAGACTTGTATCACTAAATCATTATTATCTAAAAAAAAAAAAGTTCTTAAAATTTAAAAATATTTTTTGGCTTTAAATAACCTGCAAAGTTTGATAAGCCATAGCAAATGAATCAATGTAATACTGATTAGCTACACAGGCATGTCTTAGATTTATTTACATTCTCTGGAATATAAATGTATAGAAAATATCATGGCCACAAAGTGAGGAATCAGTTTATATGTAGATTGTAATATAGAATTAATCCCCACTTTTTATCCAGGTAATTTCTTGTTTGTTTATGAAATTCTGATTAGGTATGAATACACCTTTTCTTACACCTGCTATAGATTAATTAGTAAGTCTTGTATCACTAAATCATTATCTCCCCCCCCAAAAAAAATCATACAATTTAAAAAAAAAAAATGTTGGCTTTAAATAACTAGCAAAGTGTTAAGCTGTAGAAAATGAATGAATCAAAAACAATCAAGAAAAATAACAAATCTTATGATTAAACAATATTTTAGTTAAAATTCCGTAAATTTGTTTGTTTTTTTTTTGTTTTTTTTTAGCTCTACTTGACTAACTTGTATTAATATGAAATGTCAGATGGCAACAATAGTTATTACAGACATTGCAAGGAATATGATCCTAACTAAAATTGCCAGGCCTAAACTTATTCTTATAAAAAAGAAATCATACAATTTAAAAAAAATTTTTTGGCTTTAAATAACTAGAAAAGTGTTCAGCTGTAGAAAATGAATGAATCAAAAACAATCGAGGAATTAGGCACAGATTATAAAATAAACCTTTGTGTAATTCATTCATTAATTTGCTGTGTCGCTTGCTGATTGGAGATTGAAATTATAGGAAATTATTGTATGGCATCAAATATTATCTTTTATAACCATATTTATTCTGTTATATAAGCTATATCTTTATTATTCTACAATTGTAGAGCATAAAGTAAATGTTACTCTTATGGTGTTGGTTATAGCAGTACATTATCATAGTCTTTAAAAAATCAACAGAAGAAGGTTATTAAAAAAAAAAAAAAAAAAACTCTTGATCTTGATGGCTATAATGCAGCCTTAGAATTGACTGTCTGGACCAAGTGGTTCTTGTTTATTTTGGCCATTACATCCACAATGATAAATTTCAACAAACCCTTGGTATTGTAAAGGTTGCTGGTTAACATCAATCTTGAAACTGTGCTTCATCTTCAAATAAAGAGTGTTAGGAGGCCATATATTGGAGATGATGATGTGAAAATTTTTGCACAGCTATTCCTAGGGGTCATGTGAGGAGCAGTGTCAGGCTGGAACACACAATACCTCTCTTGACCTATCTCCATGACCCAGGACATAGCCACCACTTTCCAGCACCTCATTGTAGGTGATATTGACCCTTATTAACTAGCTGTCATCCTGGTTGATGGTGATCTATACCTCCTTGACAAACTTAGTCATCCTTAATGGCGACTGATCAACAGGAACAAATTTTTTTTTTTTTTTTTTTTACCTTGTTGGAAATGTCCCTACCTAAATAACTTATTCCTAACCCTGAACACAAAATACCTGACAGTTTTCAAGAAGTTGGCTATCCAAATTGTGGTGTTTGGTGGCTAGTACCACAAGAATAGGTTGTTTTTCATTTCCTATATGGGCTTATGGCTGTATTACATTGAAACACTGATTTTCATATGGTCACTGAAGTTAAGCAATGTCGAGCCTGGTAAGTGACCGCTTGGGAATACCAGGTACTGTAAGCTTCAATGTGCAGGTTGTGTAATGGATAACAACTTGGAATTGGAAATTTGAGACCAAAGTTCCAATCAGGTTTATATTCACTTATGCACAAATACCCTCGGGGAAGACATGAACCTACCTCTTCTTCCCCCAGCTATGGGTTAATTAGGACTTGTATCAGTATGTCACTATCTCCCAAAAATTCTTACAATGTAAAAAATATTTTCTGGTTTTAAATAAATTGCAAAAGGTTGATAAGCTGTAAAAAAACAAAATCAATCAAATTTACTATGTTAGATTGAAAGCTGCTATATTGTTTGAAATGCGAAGAGACTATAAAAATTTGTTGAATGGCATGTAAAATTACATTAGGTTGTCTTCCCTAAGACTGCACCAGGTATTTGGGAACACACCTTTTAATGGCCCATAGTGTGTGTGTACACACACATATATATATATATATATATATATATATATATATAATGTATTAATGTAAACTTTTATATTTTAAAGTTTACATTAATACATAATTATATATAATTTATTCTAACAAAAAACACTAATATAGCAGTAAGTATATTTTGCATATTAGATAGGTTTGCCTATCATCCGGTTCATGCTCCTCCTGCATCATTTTTAAACAAGATTAGAGGTTTATCTCTTGTTTCCAGTTCCTTCTAAAGTTTACTTCTACTCTAGATTTTTAATGTCTCTGCCTAAAGTTTGAAATTTAAATTTTTTTAATTAATAAAAATGAAGATCTCAAAAATATTCTTATAAGTGATCAATGTTGAAAGAAGAATTGGTTGTTTTATTAAAGCCCTAAGAATATAAATAAACAATAAAATATTACTCGAGCCAATCATACTTTTCATTTTTCAATCCTTTGATTATGTTTTAGAGTTACCTTTTAGTTTATTTTTTTCTTCAATATTTTACTTCATTCCTTGTATGCTACCAGTTTTCTTAGTAAAATACATTAAAAATCTTACTGTTTAAAATTATTGCATTTATATAATAACTGGTTAAAATACTGAATACTAGAAATAATTTATAAATATTAAGTTTTCTTATGGTATTAATTTTTACTGAAAATAATTTATATTATTAGGGAAACCTAAGACCATGTTTAGTATATATTTAGATTAGTAAAGCTCACCAATAATATATTCTGTAATCTCTCTCTTAATTTTTGAATAGTTAAAACATGTTTTTGATATTTGAAAAAGTGAATATCTTAGTTTTATTGTTGTTTCCTGTCTGTTTGAAAGTTGATTTTAAGTTTTACTGCAAACTAAGAAATGTCATTTTTGCAATTGTATTTATGAAGTAAAATATTGCAGGTTTTCTTTATATTGGTAATTTTCAAATACTTGCAAATACGTTGTCTCAAAGGATGCATATTAGGGAATGACTAAAAAATCATCTTGCTAAAATCAAAATTTAGTGTTTATTTCAAATTGTCAGTATTTATTTTTACAAAAATTAGAAATTTGTATAGCTGACAATTTTTTTTTTTTTTTTTAATTTATTTTTTCACATTAATGAACAGTAATTAAATAGATCTTTATTAATTAAACAGATTTTATTAATGGTGTCTCTTTACTTTATTAAATGTCTTTTTATTAATAAAAACTATTTACAATGCTTTTCTATCAATTTTTCTATTTTATTTTTAAAACTGTAACTTAGAGAGTATCTAAACATATATGATGTCTATTCTGAAGAATAATTTTATTTTTATGTAAATTTCTTTAGCAAATAATTTTGCTATGTATCAACAGCTAGTTCCAAATTCTGATGAGTTATAAAGTTTTTCAGAGTTTAACATTTTCAAATCTTTATAGATTATTCCGTATCGTATATCATTCTATATTTGTCTATTTTTTAAATTCCTGTATTTTTTATTTTCAATCTGTTGGGATTATTGGTTTGAAATTATTACAAACAATACTTGAGATTTGTAAATGTGAATTATTTTTTTTTTTTCTTCTTTCTCTTAATATCTGTCTATATTTCTGAGATGAGATATTGTAATTATTTACATTGTTTGGCTTGTTGTCCTCATCTTTATTGCCATATTCACAACATTTTGGTCATTGTATGCTCTGGCATTCTTCAGGTGATTGGAATTTCGAACTGAACCCTTTGTTTCATCCACCAGGGTAGATTGTTCTAGTTCCACCTGCCATGCCCCTTCTGGATGTCTGTTATCTCTCTTTAACTCAATCTACACAGTGGACAAAATAAAGGGTTCAGTTCGAAATTCCAATCACCTGAAGAAGGCTGGAGTGTACAACAGCTGAAACGTCATGAATATGGCAATAAAGATGAGGACAACAGCCCAAACAGTGTAAAAAAAAAAAAAAAAATAAAAATAAAAAAATAAAAAAAAAATAATGCTTTCTTTTATTTGACTTCATAGTCAGATAGTTGAAATGTTTGCTGTTCAGATTATCTGATATACCTTAACTTATCAATTTCTTCCATTGTTATAATAGTTTTACATATTTGCAGCACTTGTCTTGGCTTTTCGGAACAGAACAAAATTATTCAACTTGTCAAATCAAATTTGTTTAAAGACAAATTTAACTCATGTGACATTTTTTTTTAAAACTTTTGTCTTATTTGTGTGTTAATTTTTTTTTTATTTGGTTTCATTCATACTTCATAGTAGTTAATTTCTTATTTAATAAAGTATTTGTTATTTACATTATTCATATTTGGACTATTGTCCTCATCTTTTGTTATTATCACAACATTTCAGCCATTGTACCTTCAAGCCTTCTGCTGGTGTATATTGATCTGGGTAACCTACATGGAATTCTGAACTGAACCCTTTATTTAATCTAGAGGTATAGACTGTTCTCATTCCATTGCTCATGTCAAGAACTAGACGATATCCCTAAACATAAGAAGTGGAACAAGAACAGTCTAACCCTGTAGATTAAAAATAGTTCTGTTCAGAATTTCTTGTAGGTTATCCAGATCAATACACAGAAAGAATAATGGCCGAAACTTTGTGCTAACAACAACAGAGATGAGGACAATAGTCAGAGTATAAATAGTGTAAATAACTCCTCATCCTAGAAATTCAGAAAAAAATTAAAACATTTGTATTTTGTTAGACACTAAAAAGAACAAAAAAAAAAAAGTTGGTGGAATTTAAATTATGAAAAACTATGCTATATCAGTTTTTTTTCTATTCCCTTCCATAGTTAAAATTAGAGTCCTTTTCAAACTAACTTGCTTGTTCTATTTATTTTTTTTCCATTTTGTAGTCATTTCAATTTATGCTGAAACTGTTAACTCTTGGAAAACATAATTCTACGAACAATTTTGATTATATAGATTTGATTGATTCTATTGATGTATGTATAACCAAATATACAAATAAAAATGCACACATTTCTTCAAATTAATTTTTATATATAGGAATCTCAAAGTGTATACTATTTATTCTCTCTTGTCTACACATGGCACTGATTTAAACAGAATTTAAAATAAAAGCCATAGATGCAAGCCAATCTTTTTAGTGGTTTATTTTGCTTCTTTTTTTTCTCAGTTGGCAGCATTTTTGTTTTGCCATTTCTCCACTTTTGACCACATTTTGTTGTCTGCACATTTTCTTTTCACTCTCTTTAGTTTGGGATTTATGCTTGGTCATAGTTACCTCCCTTTGACAGGGTTTTAATTCTTTGTTTTTGCTTATCAGTTCTTTTACGGAAACCTGCAATAGAGGAATTACTGGAATTCTACAGCTTCTATAAATGTTGCAATCTTCATTTTTAGAATATGCTGAAACTGCTTACTATATAACTATATAGTCATTAGGCTTACAACCATATCACATTTAAACATCAGTTCTCATATGGTCACCAAAGTTAAGCAATTCTACTAAAAAGCACTAATGCTGCAGAAAGCATATTTTCATATTTAAAATTATTAATCTAGATTACTTTGAAGTTTGATATATTCAGTGTCTAGTGGGAAATACTTGGAAATACCATGTTCCGTTAGCTTGGATGTGTGGGTGGCGTCATGAATAATGGTTCAGAATTGGAAATCAGAGAGTTATTTTCAATTCCATCAGTGTTCGTTATATTCACTTATGCGTAAATGCACTTGGGAAAAGTATGAATCCATCTTTTCTCCCCTTTGCTCTGGGTTCATTAGTAGAAATTAATATTATTGCTGAAAAAAAAAAATTCTTACAATCTAAAAAGATTTTCTGGCTTTAAATAACCTGCATAAGGTTGATAAGTAATAAAAAAAATCAATCAATATATAGCCATCAGTGACCTTTTTATTAAAATATTTTATTCTAACAAAAAACACTAATGTAGCAGTAAGTGTATTTTGCACATTAGATAGGTTTGCCTATCAACCGGTTCACGCACCTCCTGGGTCATTTTTAAACAAGAGTAGAGGTTTATCTCTTGTTTCCAGTTCCTTCTAAAGTTTACTTCTACTCTATACTTTTAATGTCCCTGCCAAAACCCTGAAATTTAAATTTTTTTTTCCTCCATAGGTTTAGATAGGTTTGTCTTATATTCTATTAATTAAATATATTTACCAATTTTTGTTTCACTGATGATATTATTAAATGGTGAATGTCATTACTTAATACACATGGATATTTTAAGTAATATATATATATATATATATATATATATATATATTTCTTTTCCTCTTCAAAATTATACAAAGTTCTTTCATGCATTGGTCAATATCATTTGAAATGTGACATGGACTCCCTTTTGTGAGCAACATTTCTTACTGCTTAAGCAACAGAATATCTTGATACTTTAAACTGTATATTCATGATGTTTTTTGATTACTTTCAAATGAGCTACGAAGCTCTTCACATCAGTTTATAAATCTTGAGGTTTTATCTTAATCCTTGGCATTGATACTCAGATTTAAAAAAAAAAAAAAGTAATATATGTTAAAAAAGACTTTTAAAATTAGTGTGGAGAAAAGTTTGGCCAAAGAAAGTCTCCATTATTTTTACTGAACTGCCAAATTCTATAAACCTTTTTACTGGAGCAATTTTTATTTCAACTGTTTATTGTAGTTTCTCTAAATACAGTAATGTGTTGGTAGTGTAACTGTTATGAGGGCTGAAATTTCAAATTTAAACAACCTGTTTTATTCATTTTGCACTAATAGCCTTAAATAGCAGGGTAGACTGGGTTCTCTTGCCTTGTGTATCAACTTGTCACAAAAGGCAAATCTGAATTCAAAACCAGACTGAAGACAGATGGGCTCAGGCTATCTTGCCCTAGACACACACCCTGCTGCTATGGATGCAGTACATGTGGTGTCCATAATGGGTTACAGGGATTGTGATCATAAACATAAATATTTCAATATAAAGATTAATTTTTAGAAAATGACTAGTTGTATTATTACAAACATAAATTTGTATTAGGTTGTCACACATGAAATGATGCACTTTATAGGAAATCAATAAAACAATTCTGAAATGTTAAATAACTAATTTATTTAGTTAAAATAGATACCATTTTGATGAATGACTATTCCTCAACAAATCTCTAAGTTCTTGACCCCATCTTTAAAACAGTTCTCATCCTTTGGTGTGATAAACAGATCAACTGCTTTGATTACCTCTTCATTATTGGAGAAATGTTTTATTGCATATGAAAAGCTCAAAATGCTTAAATAAGTGATAATTTATAGGAAAGATATCAGGTGAATATGGAAGATGAAGCAAAATTTCATAATTCAGGCTATGCAGCTTTTGAACAGTTGATTGATAATTGATGTGCCATGCATTGTCATGCAGCAAAATTGGGCCATTCCTGTTAACAAGTCTGGAATGTTTCTTTTTCAATTTTTCGTGCATACAGTTTCTCTACAATATGATGTTGGTGTTATTGTTTTCCCTTTAGATAAGAATTAATAATGAATAACCCTCTTTGAAAGACCACCATACTGTAACCATTAACTTTTTAGGGTGCAGTGGAGGCTTTAGTTATTGTTTTGGTGATTCACTTTCATCTAACCACTGGCTTACTGTCTTACTGTATCCATTTCTCATCGCATGTAATAATTCAATTGTAAACAATGGTTCTTTTTCCAGTCAGGAAAGCAAGAGAGCAAGCCTCAAAGTGACGTTTTTTTTTGGGGGGGGGGGTAATCTAATTCAATCCATGAGGAACAAAATTTCTTTACTTTTCCAATTGCTTTCAAATGCCGAGAAACAGTTGTGCGATATGTTTCTGATGCAAGTTTTCAAACTGTAGTTCTTTGATTTTGATCAACCAAGGCATTCAGTTGATCATGTCTGATAACTGATCATAGTCTTCCCCTTGGTTTATTTTCAAGACTATAATCTGAACAAAACTTTTGAAACCATCTCTGTATGGTTCTGATTTCAACAATACCATTACCGAAGACTGCCTTGATATTTCAAAATGCTTCATAAGCAGACTGACCCAGTTTGTACTCATACAGTAAGATAACTCAACATTGTTTCATTGTAATCATTTTCATTGGGATTATGAGTAATATGTTGAAAAATTATCTGGAAAGAAAGAGTCAGAAATAAGTCAAGATTTTTTTATATACTCAAGTGGTTACTTCGTTAGATGACTGGGTGAACAACCAGCCAAAAATCATTTCACCTAATATTACATTCTTTTAAGGAGAGTCCGTGACTTTGATTTTGACTGGGGGTAGGAATTGTAGTAATAAAATGATATTAATAAGAACAGAAAAAGACTGAAAAGATTATGGGTTTACTTATAGAGTTCATTATAAATAGAAACAAAAATAGAAAATTGAAAATGTCTCTTCATTCCTCTATTTAAATATAGTACCATGACCTAATTTGTGGTGTTGAAGTGTCCTTAAATACAAAACCCCAACCCAACCTATTAGGTTAAGTCATAAGTAATTTTCCTTTTTGGTAACCAACTGTAATTACAAATGGATCATCCTAACTATTCATCATACATGGCAGTTACTAGTAAATTTAGAATATACTAAGATACCTTTTTAAATATTAAAGAAATGAGGTTGTTTTCCTCCAAGACAATGCAAGGCTGCATACAGCAAGAATAAGAGATAAAAAAAATTATTGGAACTTGAATGATTTGTTTTACCCCAATGTATTCACCTGATCTTGCACCAGCCAATTATATTTTTTGATTAATGCAAAACACACTTTAATGAAGAAAACTTTCTCTAATGAAGACCAGATTCAAGGGTTTGTCAAAAACTTTTTCACATCAAAACCTGTGGAATTTTATTTGAAAAACACCAAGTAGCTGCCTGATAAATTATAACTTGCAGATATACAAAACATAGCAACTGAAATGTGTACTCAGTTTCATGTCTTGCACTTCCCATATGTGGAACTCCCTTGCTTGCTTCTCTGATAGCTATAATCTTCAATTATTCAAATGCAATCGACATCTTCAGATGCCTTGATCTAATTCCCTGTCCTTCAGATGCCTTGATCTAATTCCCTGTCCTTCAGATGCCTTGATCTAATTCCCTGTCCTTTCTTCATCTTTTCCTCTATCACACCTCTTTATTCTTGCTCCCACTCTCTGTAACTCCTTGTGTGCTAGTGGCTCTCTTGCCTTACTTGGGGTGAAATGCTTAAAAAAATAAATAAATATCAGTACAAATGTTAGATATGTTTATTTCATATCCCTAGCATGAACGTCTTGCAAGCCATGAACAGTTTTAGAATAGAAGCTCAAATCTAATTTACTTCAGATAAATAACCCTGCATGCATACAAGGCCTGATCAAAAAGTATGTTCTGTTGCCGTGGTAACTGAGCTAAAGAATGCAAAGAAGCTGCTTGGCACAGTTGACCTTTTAAACTTTGTCACACAGATGCAATAAGTTATGACATTGTTGCCCTCTTCCTTTGTTTATAGCAGTGCTTGAAAGGAAATTATGTAGAGTGTGGTCATATCACTACCTCACAGAAATTTCATCAGTGACCATGACTTATGCAGCAGTTTTTGGCTATGAACAACATTCCTCAGGTCCGACAGCCATCATATTTCCCAGATCTCACCCTTTGCAACTTTTCCTCTTCAAAAAAATCAAATCCCACAAAATTTCAAGACGTTGAAGAAATCCAAGAGAATGCAACAAGGCAGCTGCTTGCTGTCCAAAAAAAGGAGTTCCAGGAATGGCTCCAATGAAAACAATGCTGGATAAATTGTGTGGCTTCAGAAGGGGACTACTTCAAAGGAGACTAAATGCTGAATTGATATGTCTTGTAGTTTTCTTTTTATAGCTCCAGCCCAGATACTTTTTTTTTTTTTTTTTTTTTTTTTTTTACCAGACTTTGTATGTTAAAATTGATTCTGATTTTTATTTTGAATATATCAACACTGCTTATTTTTTCATAGGATTTTATTCTGAGCTTTGATAGTTGTTTGTAAAATTATTCAACCCTTAGATTATTTTCCTCTGTTTGTTTGTTTGTTTTTTTTTTAAATAATTATTCTAAATTTGATTAGATGACATTTGTTTTTCTATTTCATTAGCATTTGTAAAACAAATAAGTACATGAAATGATAAGGAATAAGAGGCAATATTGTTTCCAAATTTCTCCAAACTTTTTTATAAGTATTTGACAACTGTCCCCTACCCAACTGTTCATCTGAGATTTTTTGGCACTGATTCCTGCTAATAGACATTATCTACAGTCTTTAATAAGATTTCTGTATCTCTTGACTGGTATTTTGAACCAATCTTCTCTGCAGAATCATTGCAAATTGTTCAGACTTGATGGCTTTCATTTACGAACGGTAATTATCAATTTATGCCACAAATGATCAGCAGGATTTATGCCCCAGATGATAGAAAAGGTCATTCAATTATTCTAACTAAGCTTATTCTTAAAATCATTCTTTGATGCTTTTCGAAGTGTATTTTGGATCATTGTCTTGTTGGAAGATGAATCATCTGCCAAATCTAAGCTGGATATCAGAGTAGAATATTTTTTTGAAAGAATATTTTAGGGTATCCATTTTTCCTCAGTTTTGGTAAGGTTCTTGGTACATGCTGTTCTTGAGCAACTCCATAAAAGTATGTAGCTATGACTGTGCTTCTTTTTTTTTTTTTTAACGTCATATACTGTTTTTTCTCCAGTTGTAATATTGCTGATTATGTCTTAAGATTTTAATTTCATCTGACCAAATAATTGTATTCAGCAATCATTTGTTTGATCAAAAAAGTCTTTTAGCAAGCAGTGAGGCAATTTGTATGTTTTCTTCAGTTTTGGCTTATTTTGTCATTGTTCATGAAATCCTTGTTAGTGCAATGTTCTACAGATGTTTACATCTGATGTAGCATTAGTCACATCTATTTTGATATCCTTTATATCTGGTGTAGTATTATCTACATCTATCTGGATATACATAACACTTGATTTTGGCTTGACTGAAACTTTTGTGATTTTACTCACTCTTTTTAGGCTGACCTGATTGTAAAAACATTGATACAGTACCAATTTTTTTTTCTATTTATGAAAGATAGATAAGACAGTTGAATATGATTATATTAAGCTGCTTTTAAATATCACTCTCCTCAGATTGATAAGCCTCAATCAATTCTTTGTCACATCCTCAGAGTGCTCTTTGGTTTTTTTTTCTCATGATTTAAAAAGTGAATGAATATTTTATTTGCAAAACAAATTTATATATATGCTTCCTTGAGCATGATAACATGTAAACTGTATAATAATGGAACTATTTGGGCTGTTATGATCTAATTTACAGCCAAATTTTAATTTTTCACTGGTGTTTGAATACTTATGCATAAATTACTGCTAATAGTGGAATTAAAATTACTTAATATCTTTATTTATTGACACTTCACATTCTAACTACTTCACAAACACTGAGTAGATAATTGTCATCAAATTACATTTTAAATGTTCTGTCAGAAAAAATAGTTTACATGCATTTTATTTATGTAACTTTAATGAACAAGTTACATCCAAGTGAAAAAAGATATTTTATAATTAATAATCTCCATAACTATATGTCTCTCACACATATATATATATATATATATATATATATATATATATATAAAAACAACACTCTTACCTTGGTGATGACTTAAAGTTGAAAGCTTGGCCCATACTACTTGTACTTCTCTCCTAAAATGAACTTTGGACAATTTTTGCTGGAATTTCTTCCTTGCCTGAGAATTTAGAAATGTCGATCAGAAAAACTAAGTGACACAGAATCTCTATTTTTAATATTTGCTTAAAGAAAATTTTTAAACTAAATAGCCACTCCTCGCTTAACAACTTACTGTTTAATAACTTCCCTTCAACCCCCATAATTTCTGACCAGCTATAAAATCTCATTAAAAATAAATTCATGTTTTAAAAGTTAGAAAAACTTTGAGTGGGATTGTTTTTTGTTTTTGTTTTTTTTTTTCAAAATGAATCAAAATATACCTATACTGTATTTAGCCTTCTAATGGAAGCAATGTATACCATATAGAGCAGATTTTTCAATTTGTTTACTGTTTTAGTACAATAATGTTCTCTTTAAAATAGCAATTGGGTATGACTTCTCATTTAGTGACCAGTTTCTTGAAACAGAACCCAGTCATTAAGTGAGGAGTTGCTGTATTTCTTCAAAGTTACAAATCCATTTTGTTACAGTTAGCATTGTGAGTAATTATCTATTTGGTCTGTTTTATAAATATTTGATAAAGTAGTTTTATTTCCGTTATGATAGTTTAATATGTTACTACCTAGACCAGCTTTATATTTAATCTTCAGTAATGAGATCTGTAATTTTAAAGCCAAAGCAAGTTATGGATCATTCAGTGACAGGATAACTTTATTGTAATGTGCATAATATAATTGTAATTTTGAGCACAATAAATTTGAAGAGGAGATAGATTCTATTATATCCTGAAATGTCCAAGACAAATAACCAACTTTTGTAAATGGAAGTCAATGTCAAATTAAATAGTCATTAGTAATATTCAACCATACAACTTTTGGTCAGAGCAAAATGTTGTTAATATCCACTTCAGAACTTTAGTTTAAAATCATTTTCTTGTTATTTAACAAAATATTTTTTTTTTGTTGTTTGTTTTTTTTGTTTTTTTGTCTTGATTTTTGTGTTTTTTTTTAGGTGGGGTGTTTGGGTTATTTTCTTGTTTGGTTTCTTTGATTATATAATTTTACTATCAGTTTTGTATATGATGCATGCAAATTCTTAACATTTTCTAGCAATTTATATATAATATATATATATATATATATATATTGAACATTGAAGTTAACTCAGAGGCAACAGGCTGTTTCATGCTGGATGCAATCATCAAGGCTGACGATTGCATCCAGCATGAAACAGCCTGTCGCCTCTGAGTGTTAACTTCAATGTTCACTTTTATATTTACATACACTCTATCTCTGATATTGAGCACTTTATCCCATAAATATAGTACACCTAAAACTATATATATATATATATATATATATATATATATATATATATATATATATATAATTTTAAACTGTATAGAATATATTTTTGTTTTACTACATTGTATCATTTATTAATTTTATTAAAACCTTCAATAAGAATTTTTTTAAAGTTTTCATTTTGATGTTTGACTAATTTTTCTTGTGTATTTATTCAACACATTTTAGTATAATATTGAATGAAAAGCTGATAGTTAACTAAAGACATTTTAAAAAAGGACATTTTCTAAAAATATTGTCACTCCATAATAGAAAAAAATCTGAGCCCAGCACCGAATAAGTAGTGTCCTGTATCTTAGAAATACTCTCTTAATTAAAAAGGACAAGTAGTTGATATATGATCTTTGTTAATTTATGATAAAATATTAATATTTAAACATAGAAGTGAATACCTGAAGTTAGTTGCCTAGGTTGTATTACTGCATATTTTCACATCTCTCGTGATTTTTGAAGAACTAATTTTAAAGCTAATTTTAAGGAGGTTGTACCATACATGAGAGATAAAATTGACATATGTACTGCTGGTCCTGTCTATGCCATTGACCAAACTATATATCCATTTACTATAGTCAAAAGGTACAGCTGCATTACTTAACTGTATCCAATAATAATGCATGTAATATTCACATATTAGTATATTATAAAATACAAACATAGCAAATATGCATCTTTTCCATTGTTTATGTTTGAGATGTTTAGCTGTTTCTCGTTTGGTTGTTTATGGCTGTACACATTTACACAACAAGTATAGTGTTACTAACGATACTTTTATAATTCTCTTTTACTATATTCTGGTCTCACAAAAAAGGAACTTGCATGATACACAAGATACATGATAAAACAATTTTTTATAAGGAAAAATTTGGGGATCATGCATTAGATGTAGTATATGTGGTATATTCTTTTCTTTTTCAGTAATCCAGTCTCTGTATTTTCCAAATAAAAAGCAGTTTATTAGATTGAATATAAAATTGATTCATTATCTTCAATTGATTTTTGTATATTGGATTTTTGGTTAGCACTGGCAATTTGCCTGAATGTTGTCTTTTTTCAGTTGGTTTTGTCACTTCTGTTTTAAAACTTTCTGAAAATCACAAGACAAGGAAAAGAAGAAATTAACATTTAATCACATGAACAATAAAGCCTTCTATCCACCTACCTCATTAACGAAAAAACAATATTGTCCTTATGTTTAAGTTTACTGATATAACTGAATGAATGTTACATTTGTTAAAATACTACGTAAAATTTATACTTTTCTTGAAACTTATTTCTTTGAATTTAGTGAGTGCAGAAAACTAGTTGCTGAAACAAATAGCATCAATTAAAAACATAACTGGAAATACCGGTTCATTTTTCAGCTACTTACCAGTCCAAATGTTTTACTAATAGTTGACTAAGGAGTTAGCTTTGAGTTAAAATGTCAGACAAAAATCTTAATAAAATATTTTTATATTCAAAATGTCACAAAGAGTAAAATGAATATTTTTATGTACACTAATTTGTTTTTCTTTTGCACAGAAAGTTTTTCACCAAATGCATCTCAAAAGATTTTTTTGTTTTTGTTTTTAGAACACTGACATTTACCATCAGCAATAGGGAGAGGTTCAGTCTATGAGAGAGATTGTTAATAAAAGCATCATCAGCTGATAGTAGGGAATGAAGAATCATTTGATAAATAAGGGTAAAGATTGCAAATGATTATATTATGGTGGGTGGGGGTTTAAGTAAATTATTTATAATATCAAAACAGTAATTTTGGATATGGGTAATTGAATATAATTTGAAAATATTTCTTTTTATTTTGTTTGGATCAATATTGGTATACTTACTGGCTTAAGTTAATCAACAAAAGGTTTGGTCTATGAGATACGGTTTCACAGCCAATGTTAGTAAAATAACTGAATCAGTAAGTTTGCTTCATAGTCTTATACATTTCTTATATGTATACTACAGTCGTTCTTGTGTGTGTGTGTGTGTATATATATATATTTTTTTTTTCTAACCCAACTCGCAACCTCTGTCTGATCGTGCAAGTCTCATCTGAACATGCACACACAAAATCAGTGTGCATGTGTGAAAACTCTTCAGCTGATGAAATGAAGATTGTAACAGTATTCAACATTTTTATAAACATTGCAGCTAACAAATATTTTTATTTGCACTAAATTTAAGCTTATTTAGCTAGGTTGAAATATATGTATTTTTTTTTAATTTTTGTTTTGTTTGTTTTTAATACATTTTGTATCTTTTCATCAGCATGAGCAATGTAATCAAATAAACATTTTTTTTTATTTTTGGAAGGAGTGATTTATCCCTCAACCAAAGAGTAAAAAAAAAAAAAAAAAAGATTATTTGTATTTGTCTTTTCTATTTGTTGCTGCTCTTAGTCAAATCTTATTTGACTACTTGGTGGATTAAGAAAATAGGATTATCTTATTAACAAGAGGATTATACATGAGGTTTTTCTTTGTATAAAATTTATTATAAAGGACCTTTTTGAATGTTTTACTCTATTCATAGTGAATTCTATTCTACAGCTGAAACCATCAAGAAGTCAATTTAAGAATCCTGACTGAGTAGCTTCAACATCATTGTAGAATTTATGAAATTGTTTTGAACATAAAGTGACTTTTCTAATTCTTTAATCCATTTTTCTTGTTTATAAAAATAATACTGTATAAATATTTTAGTACAATTGTTTTGTATAATTAGGATTATACAGACAAGTTAAATTTTTTAAAAGAATTTCAATCAAATACACGAAGTCTAAAGTTTTAATTAAATATATTTTAAACAAAACACTGAATTTTGAAAAAATTGTTTTTAATGGCAAAAGTAATATTCCCTGAATGTCAATAATTAAAGCAAGTTAAAAAAAACACAAACAATTCTGGAGATATGGCTTGATATTACTGAATAGTGATGCTCTGGTATTTCTGTTTCTCTCTTTTAACTTTTACAATCATTTCTATGGTTAGTATTTAATCTCTTTAATTATTTTTCTAACTTTATTAAAAATTCATTATGAAGTGACTTTTTTTTTCTCATAATAAACAATGTATAACTCTGAAATTTACTTATCTAAACTTTATAAGGGACTAGATTTCAGGGTCTGGCATTTATAGAAAGTCATAGCTCTGTTTATTAAATGTATAATAGATTTTAATGAATATTAAAATGTTTATTCTGTGAATCATTACAATTAGAATAAAACTCCAATTAAGAATTTTATCAATTAGATCACAACAGGATTTTTATTGAATGAATGTAAACAAAAAATGTGTTTTGTATAACTACTAGCTAACATGAAACTGAAAACAAATTTCTTTTTGTATTTTAAGATGTTTAATAACCTTGGAACCATACTGATTTGTGGATACATTTTGCTTGTTTCTTGATAGAAAGTTAATTTTTTAAATTAGTTTAAGTATGTTCATACTTTATGAGACAACAAAACAAAAAAAGAACTTGTATTCATCACAAGATTTTTATATAAATGTTTATTTAATGCTTTCATTGCTGCATTGTCACCTGGCTGTGCTGACCCATTTGGGGGGGAAATAGGAAATTATCATTTATTGGAACTAAATGATTGTAAAGACATTGACAGATATTTTTCATGGGTATTGTCATCTTAGCTTACATGAGATACTTTGCAGTACAGACTAAGCTAAACATCCCACCTAGCACCCAAATTAAAATACATCACAAAATAAATTGTATACTACTATGAATTAGTTTATACAGCAAATATTAGCAAGGGAAATTTCATGGTGCCTTGAAAATGTATATTTACATCAACAGCAGGGAATATACTGTATTTTTCAGTACATGAGAGATTTTTTTTTTTCACTTGAAAATTTGATGTCAAAATCTGCTTGCATCCTATACACCAAAAGTGTGTATATATATATATATATATATATATATATAACTTATAACAATAGTATGGATTTTAAATGTGCAATGCACTTGACAAATTTTTTTTATATAATTAGTGTTGGTAATTGCTTAATAAGTATTTCAATTTTCATTGTATACTCAGCAGTCTGGCACATGCTAACTGTCAAGTAGGATGCTTCAGCAAATGCTGAAGTACCATATTTTAGACCAAAGAAATAAAATATTTGTTTTTTTCATTTTTTGTTCTATTTTTTTCACCCCTTATGATGTCTGTAGGAAAGTGGCTATCATACACAAGTAGATTTAAATTAAGCTTGATTAATTATGTGAACGATTATGAGAATAGAACTGATGAATGATATTTTGGTCATCCAATACCACAAAAAATGATTTGCTGTCAGCACAATCGGTGTAGAATCCATGTGATACTCACCTTTGCAGGAAGGTTCCAAACTAGCATCCAGTTGGCAGACAGGGGTGATCAAGCTGTAATTCATCACAGCTCTGTAACTCAAGCAAGCATAATGGTGAATAATGGATATTTATCTATCACAATATCAACACTAGAACCAGTAGCCAACCATGACTCGGAGAATGGGATTGCCTAAGTGGCAGAATAGAACATTCCAGCTTGCTACATATACCAACTGTTCTAATCTCTGGGACTGGAGAGCTTACTATACAGCAAAGCACTAATCTGCTTATTCAATTGCAGAGAATTGCAAATGATTAAGAGATAAATGTAATTTGTGATAATAAACTCTCTGAATGGATTATGGATCAGAAGGTAAAGATTCCATGTGATGATAGTTTAGAAGATTTTACTTCATGGTGTTATTGGCTCATGAAACACACAAGGGCTTAGTTATGAGAACTAAAACAAAAATTGCTCAAAGATTGACCAATGAGTTTGAGATAAAAACTTATACTTTTGACAAGCATATCATACAATAAAGAAAAGCAGCTCCATTTAAATTGTCTGAAATTATAAATATAGATGAAACTCCTTCAACTGGTATCTAAGAGGTACTAAATCTATTGCTGTTATTAGTCAGTTAAATGCCATATGTGATACGTGTTTGGGCAATCATGTCTCTTTTGATTCATGACTGAAAAGGCAGATTTTCCTTGAAGTAGGTTGCCATTTCTTTCTGCAATAGACTAGTTGACTACCAAGTCTATAAGACCCAGTCTGTCCTGCTATTCGACCCATAGATGGATTCATATTTTCCCACAAGGGTATTTGTGTGTAAGTGTAACGAACCCAACAGGAATTCAAACTCGGCTCTCGGAATTCTCATTCTGAGCTGATATCATGACACCACAATAGACACCTGCTGTTAATACTACTGGACATCAAAAAATGCATTATAGTGTGAAACTAGCATGTTGTGCAGATGCAAAGAAAATTAACCAACAATGTTAATTTTTAAAAGAATCACAATGCCTAAAGAATATTTACCTATCGTTTTTTACATTCAGGTACATGAAGAAAGAGAGAGTTCATGTATAGAAAGTATGAGTAAAACTGTGTTTACGACTATCATCATTTATATGATTTCTAACATTTTCTTGTTCCTCTATAACTATAGTTTAGATATATTCATTTATTTCTTCCAAGTGTGTTTACCGAAATGTTTTTGATATTTTCATTCTATATTAAACGTTCGCCATTAAATAATACATGCTGATTGACCAGAAAATATCCAGCCATACTGAGCATCTCTAACTAGTTGTATGGTTTTGATGTAACTTAGCAACCAATTTTACTGGGAACCTTATTGCACATTGACAGATAGTCTTCTCTGGGGCTACTAAGTTGACAAAAACTATTGACTGAGCTTTTGTATCATGTGATGACTGCATTCACATTAAACACACATCAAGTTTTGCCTGAAAGTTGGATATTCATCAGTGTAAACTATTTGTATGATGTGAGAAGGCTTCTGGATCTGATTCATTAAGTGGATCCCAGTTAAACACTTTGAACTTGGACAGGAATTGGTTAAAAATGATTCATGGTTTGGCAGAGCAACCAGAAATGTTGAATGCATACAAGCTGCAATCAAAAGATATCAGTGATTGACAATGCAATAAAAAATATATATATATATATATTTCATGTCTAAGAAATATCCAGATGTTTGTAAAGTTTTAACTGCCCATCCTTAATGTTTCATTGGTTGACCCAGGATCACTGCAGCAGGTTCAGTACACTCACTCGTGCAACTTTTGGATTTGTCTAAAAAAAACAATTTTTAAACTACTGAATCAAAACCACCCATCCCTAGGACATTATACAGACTATTTTGTGAAGTAGAAGAGATACTGCAAGGAAAAAGGTGTGAGGTTCTAATGAGAGAGTACTTTCAAGGAAATTAAGCTCCCTTTGTACTAGATAGGTTACTTTTTTCTTAATATTTACTGCCTATTTCTGGTTCTAGACTGATCTTTTACATTTGTGTGAGATATATACAGTCCAACCTCAGTTCTCAAATGTTCCACATGTCAAACAAATCCGTTTTCGAACAGAAAATTCAAGTTGAAAATGCCACAGTTATCGGACAAAATTTCTAAACTGCGTTAAACTCAAACAGAATAATTTCTGAGTCAACTGCCATGTTGTATACATTCATTTGTGTTGTGCTTTTTTTTCCCCCCAATTTTATTATACTGTGACTTTTCTTCTCTACATTGATCCCTATTGGAAAAATAGTTCCAGTTTATCAACAGCCTTCAGAAATTAATTAAATTAGTGAACCAAGGTTCTACTGTATATTAAATTTCCGCAAGTTTCCCCAATATATTGTATGGAACAGTTGTGACAGATTATTTTATATATACCTACTTCAGAATTATTGTTGTCATGGACATTTTTGGTTCTGATCATATCCATAAATGTGGTTGCAATTATTTAATATTGTTATGATTGGATAAATTGTTTTGGATTGTAGATGTTAAGGAGTTATATTTTTTCTGTTAGCATTGTGGATACAAAATAGACAACCACAAAAAATATAATGACATTAATAACCTACGTCCCTGTGCGGGGAGGTCAAGTTCGGTTAGATGCGCACGCGATTCGAGGGGCGCTGCCGCTACTGCCGGCCACGATCGCGAGACGGATGCCGCCAACCAGCCTCCGTCTCCCGCCGACGTCGACATGGTCACATGTACGGTCCAGGCCGCCGTCAATGTCCCCGACAAAATTGTGGTGGTTGCCGGGGTGCCAGTCTGCTGTGGACTGCTACCGTTCGGGTCGTCGCTACAATCAACAACTCAGCCTCCTTGTTTTTCCTCGCACGCTTTTTTAACCTGTCACAAAAGCCCTGCCCTGACGTCTCGTCTACAGTCACTTTCTCACAGACGCACCGTCGCCTCCCTCTGTCTGTTCTAAAATACTTTCATGGAAATTGCTCCGAGGAGCTGCATTCACTGGTTCCCAGACTTCATGAGTTCAAAGCCCCTCTAGGCTGGCATCCCGCCTCACCCCTTCACTGTCGAAACTCCTAAATGTAGCTGTCTCTTCTACTTAATAGCTTCATGTCTACTGCACCTCTCGCCTGTGGAACTCTCTTCCCTTCTCCTGTTTCCCTGTGAGTTATAATCTCCAGCTATTCAAGTGTAATGTCAATCGACATCTCCAGTTGCCCTAATCTATCTACTACCCTCATCCTATCTTCTATCACTCCTATCTGATCTTCCTATTTTCTGTAACCCCTTGTGTCCTAGTGGCTTCCCGCCTTTCTTGGGGTGAAATGCTTAAAAAAAAAACAAAAAAACAGCAACAATGATGACAATAAACCAGATAAAAACAGACAAAATAGTAACATCTACTATAAAAAAAAAAAAATCCAATTTTAACAATATCAAAATACATTATGAATATGCCCTGCTCCGACTAGAATTGGTATTAACCAGTTAATGTTGATAAAGTTTTCCAGATACATTTATATAAGCATTAATTGTTAGTTTCAGTTTATAATAGTCTTCTTTATTAAAAATATTGAAAATAACTTGGTTTGGGAATGTCAGGTTTTATTATGCAGACAAAGTTTAACATAAATTTTTATAAATAAATCCAAAGGTTAAAGGCCACAAAAAGTTAAATTTGCTTAACATAGTTTTTCCTATATCAGAATAATTTTATTATCATTATGATTTTACGTGTTAATATGGGTTCGTTGATATTCTTGCTCAAACTTTCAGCCATTGATTTTTCCTAACATTTTTACTCTGTCCTCTTTAACGTTGCTTTCCTCAGGTTTTTATTATTTCCCAGGGATCTTGTTTGCTTGAATATTGTTTCCCTTTTTTATATACATTTCTTTTCATAGTGGATCACAAGTTTTCTTTTGGCTTATCTGAAGAGTTTGGAGGTCATTTCATTAATTTTGTCTTTGAAACTTTTTTTTTTTGGCAATGTGGCCAATAATCAGCTTTACAGAAAGCAAAGGAGCATTGTCTTTCATTGATATACTCTTTAGCTTAGTTTCTTGGTTGTAACCTGTACTGTACAAAAAAAAAAAAAAAAACTTATTTAATAAGTTCTCTGCATTTATCTTGATGCCATCATCAACTTTAAAATGACCTGTACATTTAATACAAGCCCAAAACATTATTTCACTTTCTTGCTCTTGTGTTCTCTGCTGTTTGGCGAAAAGAAACTCAAAATCTGGTTTACTTTAGTAAGGCCTTGTAATATAGTAATTGTTTGTGCTTGCCTACCAATCTTGACCAATCATAGCCTTTCTTACCTGAATAAAAAAACAGTACTTTGATCAACTATGAGATTCTGTTTTTCATGGGTATAGGAGGCAGTTATATTCTGTAAGTTGATCCTGTAGTTGTGAGTTGTGGATATGGTTTTTTGACCCCCTTTTGATTTATTTCACTAGTAGTTTTAATTTTGAACTTCTGAAATTGGTTTATGACCTTGGATATTTGATTTGGGATCTGATCCCCCATCTTATTTTCTCACAAATTGATTTCATGTCTGGCCAATGTTCTTACTATTCTGCATCTTTTCCCTCTATTTCCAGCTTCTTCAAATATTTTCTTCCTGGTTAATCCAATTTTCTTAAATTTTTTTTCTTAAATTTTTTTTCTTAAATTTTTTTTCTTAAATTTTTTTTCTTAAATTTTTTTTCTTAAATTTTTTTTCTTAAATTTTTTTTCTTAAATTTTTTTTCTTAAATTTTTTTTCTTAAATTTTTTTTCTTAAATTTTTTTTTTTTTTCTTAAATTTTTTTTCTTAAATTTTTTTTTTCTTAAATTTTTTTTTTAAATTTTTTTGGTTTTTTTCTTAAATTTTTTTCTTAAATTTTTTTTTCTTAAATTTTTTTTTTTTTTCTTAAATTTTTTTTTTAAATTTTTTTCTTAAATTTTTTTTCTTAAATTTTTTTTAAATTTTTTTCTTAAATTTTTTTTCTTAAATTTTTTTTCTTAAATTTTTTTCTTAAATTTTTTTCCTAAATTTCTTTGTAACATCCTTAAAGCTTGTTCTTTTTTTTTTTTCTTGTTCTTGTCAATGTTTTTTTTTTTTTTTTTTTTTTTGATCTTTGTTCAATCTTTCATTTTTTAATTTCCAATATTTTGTTCCCATCCCTCATGTGTTTTGTATGACTTGTAGCAATATTTATAGATTTAAAATTAAAAAATAAATCTCCTTAATTATTATTAATATTATTATAGCAAATATATATAAAGATGAACACCTCATAGACCACCAAATTAGTTATTGCAAATATTTAAAATAAAAGCAGATATAAGTTGAAATTGATATATTTATTATATGAATATAAGTATAACCTGGAAATTTGGCATCCCATGTTTGGTTAATATTAATTTTAATGCTAAAATATTGACTCCTAATAAAATCTGACTTTCTCTTTTATGAGTGTGAGAGAGAGAGAGTTTACCTAACATTGAAGAGCCTCATTTCAAATCTATTCATTTTGAGTTTTCTTTTAATTCAGCGACTCTGATCTGGATTATAAAAATATTTTATAATTTATATTGCCTGATTGGTAATTAATTGCCTGTTTAAATTTGCTCATACAATTTATATTACCCTCTTAAATAGTGCCTTCATTTATTTAGTATAATTCTCTAAACCTTTAGCACACTGAATTATTAATATCATTTCCCTTTTCACTGCATTCTTTTTCAAGACATTTCAATTGCAGTATCCTTATTGTTAATTTCACTCAAAGTTGTTTTCTGTTGCCATAGAAGGATATGACAACACAACTTTAAAATTCAAACACACTGTTGTTATGGGATTAGTCACCTTCAGTGGCAGGATAAACATTTTGTGCAGCAAATGATGTCACATTCAGAGTGATAAAAGTGAAATATTACTCATTTTGATATTCATTGAAAGATCTATATAACTAAAATATGTATTTCCTGTTGTTCAAATTGACCCCAGAGCAGTGTTATCTATATATTATATAAAACTTCAAGTTATAAATTTTTTAGTTTGGTCTGGAAAAAAATCTAGAGAATTTAAACAATTTTTATTTCTTTCATTGATATTAATTTTTTTCCTTGTTATGCATTCCAAATCTCCCTGGTACTTTTGAACTTAGTCCGTTTTTTTTTTGTTTTTGTTGGTCATATTGGATGGATGAAGATAATTTCTTCTTTTTTTGTGTGTGTGTTTAATTATCAAAGCCAAAGAAATAATAATAAAAAAAAAAAAATGAATAAATAAATAAAAATTGTGCTTCTAGTTTATTTCCCAAATACTGAACAAGATTTTAACCTTATAAAATGTTTCCTATTTTTTGGCCCAAACTATCTTTCTCATTAAAAAAAAAAAAAAAAAAAATCAAATATCAGCATAAAAAGTATAATTACTATAAACATTGATAGCCGTAACAAGTTTAATTTGAAGGTATGTTTTGAAATAGGATACAAATAGAAAACTCTACATATACACGAATACACACGCACACTAACAGAATGTCATTAATTGAAGTTAAAGACAAAAGGTCATTTTAAGGGTTAACCTGTCTGGGTAACCACTGGCCTTTTTTATGGACACTTGTTGTTCAAAACAGTTTCCTGTGTATATTTGGGCTGTCAGTTGCTGATGCTGTTTGTAACTGATGATGCTAACTTGTTGCTCTCTACGATGTTTGTGCAGAAAACATTGTCTCCAACTGAAGAAGAACTTCCACCACCACCACCTGAGTTGGCCGACAGCAACCAAGGTGGAACAAAGCGCACATCGACACCCCCAGTGAACAACACTGATCAGCTGTCTTCCCACCCAGCCAGCAGCTACAACACAAACACACTCCCTACAGCTTCCATCACCAAGTCTACTGAGCTTGACGATCAAGAAGACATAGAACATGTAAGTTGCAATTACTACTACATTATTTGTTTGTTTGTTTGTTTGTTTGTTTTTTTTTTTTTTTTTTTTTTTTTTCATGAACCTGAAGTATTTAAATAACTGTTTTTTGTATTTTTTCCCTCTTTATTGGCCATCTTAAGGCATCTATTTTTATCTTTTCTGTTTTTCCTTTTGGTCTCTCCTATGACAATTTTTATTTGTTCTTTGCTTAACGAAACTCTTTTTTTAGTTACAATTTTGAATCTATAGTTTTTGAAGAATTATTAGTTGAAGATGAATCCCAGGTTCTAGGTTTTTTCATTTTTTTTTTCAAACTTGATTTTGCATTTAGTAATATACAATTACCAAAGTAGATAGTGTACTTTTGTAACGGGTAATTTAAAATATGTTGAAATAGGACTTGATCCCTCAATGGATGTTGTGATTTTTTTTTTTCTCTTGTATATTGAGATTAAATAAGTATAATCTTGGATTAGATTTTAGGAGATAACTAGTTTGGAGATATATATATATATATATATATATATATATATATATATACACACATAATATTCGAAAAATTTAATAGAAAATAAGCATTTTCCCAACAGGAATCGAATTTGTCCTATGCAGAACCGTCAATTAAATAATAAATATATATATATATATATATATATATATATATATATATATATATATAATATATATTTTTTTATAAATTGATTTAAAATGTTTTTTTTTTTCGCTACACAGTTCTAACCATGTTTCAAAAATGGAAGAATACCGGATTATATATCTTTTTTTTCTTTTTATTTATATATATATATATATATATATATATATATATATATATTTCATTGAATAATGCTGACATATTGTGTCTACTTATTTTTATACAGATCCTTTTCAGTAATCTAATCAGTTTCTTGATGTTAAGATGAAATTCATCAAGGAAGGTGCTGTAGTTTTAGTTAATCAAAGTACATTCAATCTTTTCCAAGATCTTCAGGGGTAAATTACAAAAACAAACTTACTGTAACTGATAAAATTTGCATTTTGTTGTGATGGTGATTTCTAAAAACACCCAAATCCAATCTGTAATTATTTTTAATTTATCTGTTGTAGTTATAGAATTTTTTGAAAACAAGCATTTTAATATATGGAAGTTGATAGAAATGTAAAAAGGCATTAAATGTTATGTGTACTTTAATGTTGTTTCTATATTCATAATAAATTTGTTGAATGTTGGTTGATTTTAATATCGAGGGTCTCAAAACAAGATTTCATCTGAACATCAAGAAAATGATTAGACAGCTGGAAAGAATCTGTATAAAAATAAGTTGTGTTGATTAATTTTAATTATTGACTTGTCCATATTATGAATAATCCTTTTCAGAGAAGGAGTTAATCCTGTCAGAAATTATCGGAAGTTTATATGTAAAAATGTATATTATTAAAAAAAAAAAAAGTCACACCTCTCTTTGCCTATGTCACAACACCTACTAGTTCTATGAAGCTCAACAATTGTCTCTAACTATCCTAATGATGATGACTTAAGAATTTCAAAAACTTGGACCATACTACTTGTACTTTTCTTTCAAAATGAACTTTGGACAATTTCTGATGGAATTTCTTCCTTGTTTGAGGAAGATTACTCCCGATTTGGAAAAGTCAATCATTAAAATTAATCGACACAAAATGTCTGTATTTAATAATATTTGCCTTTAAAGAACGGTTGCTACCTGTGTGTGTATACACAAGTGCATCTACAGAGAGAAAATGACAAAATTTATCATTGCAAATATCTAAAAATATATATATATAATACACAATAAAATCCTAAATTGCTTCATATGGGGAATAAGCTTATTTCAACCAACGAAATAAGCTTATTCCCCATTTGAAGTGATTTTAGGTTTTAATATTTTGTTACTAGGATCCACTTGGATTTTATACCAATGGGTTTATTCCCTTTACTATATATATATATATATATATATATATATATATATATATATATATACACATTACATTATTTAATAGACCAATATATATATATAAATATATAAAATAAATCCAAATTTTTCTTAGCTAATACACAGGAATGAGGACATGTTACAATTCTTATATCTATAATTGGAATTGTTTCAAGTTCTCTTAAAATTTCATATTGATATTTCCAATTTAGTACTGGAATTTCTTTTGTCACTATAGTAATATGAAATAACTTCTTATAAAACTGGTTACTTTGTGTTTTCATTTTTTAATACTTTCAGAAACAGTCTATTGTTGATTAGAAATCTGAATCTTTCTTTCAGCTCTGTTTCTTGTTGAATTTATCTTTATTTTTTTTCTGCAAGTTGTTCTCAATTTCATAGCCTCATTAAAATCAATCTCTTCCTCTCATTTATATATAATCTTCTTACATCATTGATTTCACTGTGCCTTTTTAGTGGAATCACTTTGCATTATCTTGAAATTCTACAATAAATAAGTTGAAATTAAATTTTCAACTTTTAAAAAAATAATTATCAGAATATTGCCCTTTTAATATTTGATAAGTGAATCACTCTCATTCTCTTCATATTCCATTGGTTATATATAAATTTCATTCAAGCAGGTTCTTCTGCTGCTTTGTGGAATTGACTCCCATGAGATTGCTTCCCCGATCACTATTATTTTAACTTGTTCATGTCTAGGGTTAACTGTTATCTTCTACATAGATCTCCATAAACTGTGCCTCTTACTCTCTAACACTCTACCTCGAGTGACTCTTAGGCCTTGTACATGGTGACAGCATTGTAAAAAAAAAAAAAAAAGTGTGCAAATATATAGAAAAATAGGAAAGAACATGTTAGGTAAATAATCCAAAGTTCTTTTAGTATTTTTGTTTTTATTTTTGAAAAACGGTGCTCGATACAAAAGTAGAGCCTAAATTATTATTTTTTAAAAATGATTCCTTCACTACATAAGAGTTCTCGTGTTTCAAAAACAGGAGCCAAAAACTTCAATATAATTATTAAAATTAAATTGAATTAAAGTATCAAACTCTGTTTCATCCTCAAGCGGAATTTTGGGATTCCAAACATTTTGCTTGAGGATCAAAAAGAGCTTGATTCAATTTAATTTTAATATAAGAACTCTTATGTTTTTTTAAAAATAATTATATATACACACACACACACACACACACACTTTGAAATGAATAAGTCATTAATAGTTCCTTGAGTCTATTGAATCAAATTTAGCTTGTTTATGTATCAAGATACTGTCGTACACTAGCACTAGATTCAAAATGCTGACTTATGAATACAGGGTTACTTTTATGTGATAGACATTGCAATGTATGGTGAAATGTGTATAGATTTTCATATGTAAGGTTTGTTCCCCACTCTATATCTATTTCTATTCTTGCATTTGTTTTAATTAATGTTTCAGTAGTCATAACGAATTAGTTTCATTGTAAAATGTCTTCTTTTTATTTCTTTATGAAGAATTTTCTTTGAATCTATTGAACATTGTGCTTTATTCTAATTCTTCTCCTGTAGAAGCCTTCTCTGTTTTATTTCTCAGTTGGCCACAGTTTGTTGCTTTTTTTCAGTAAGCTCAGAGAATTCTCATGTTTTTTTAATCTTCATATTTTATACTTCACCATTGATGGTCTCTTTTCATTCTCACTATTTCTAGGTTAACAGCCTCTTTATCAATATTTTTTTTAACTCTATTCTTTTGTGTTCACACCTTCCTTTTTTTTCTTTTTTCTTTCTATCTTTTCATTTTCATTTCAAAATCAGTAATTTTGTGCAGCAGAGGATTGGAACATTTTTCTTGTTCATTATATTAAGTCTCACTTTTGTCTTGTAAGCTTATCTGGGAAACATGAAATACTTTTATCTCTTGTTAGTCTCAATGAAAATGTATTTGATTTTTTTTTTTTTTTATTTTCAGTTATGTATAAAAGATTTTCAAGGATTTTATCGTTACATATACTTTCTGAAACGCTCCTTAAAAATGTTACAAAAACCATTTTGATGGTATGTCAGAAACCTGATAATGAATATTCTCATCATCCAGGGTTAATATAAAATATCTTATGAACAAATATTTTTTGGTCATCATTAAAATGTGTATTTAATTTTTTGAAAGATATTTTTTTGACATAATAAATATCTATGATCTTTTGACATAATAAATATCTATGATCTTCTAAATATTTTTTTTCCATGAAAATATAATTGTTTTGAGACATAGGTGTTTTCTACTCATTATTATTTCTTTGTTCTCTCTCATAATGCATTCATATATGCATATTCATGCTGTATGGAAATGCTTCCATGGAATCTCTGATAACTCATTATTGATTTTTATTGATAAGGGAAATTTGGTGTGATATTGTACCTTTTTTTTTTTTTAATTAAAGTTGCAGTAAAATTTATATATCCATTCAGTTATCAAAATTCAGAAATGCTTTTATTTTCCAATAAGATAGTTCTTTTATTTTTCTGTTTTATATCAAAAGGTTTGTCATTAGTTGTTTATACTTTATAAATTTCTTGGGATTTATATAATTCACTATAATTTTGGATTGAATGTTAGTTGTCTTATGTTGAGGTTACTTTTAAACTTGGTCATTATATTTTTCCAAGATTTTTCTTTTTAATTACCATCAAAGCATAATGTACTAATTTCTTAAAAAGCAAAAGAAAATCATATTTGGTAGCCAAAAAAAAAGTTTAAAATCAAATGAAATGGATACTTTAGGAAAATGATAGAAATAATATATGTGCAAGACCATTTACAAAGAATCTATATTGCAGAGAGAAAAAGTTGACATATACAGGAGTTTATAAGCTTAGAATGTTAATTTGACAGGGTTTGGCATACAGGTCTTCTCAACAAGTTCAAAAGTTACAGTGTCTCCAGACACGTTATTGAACTGATCCAGATTTTCCTATCAAATCGTCAAATGAGGGTTACTCTGAACAGCCACTCATTTTGGTTCTTTTGTACTTTATGTGGGTGTTCCCAAGGGCTCCATCTGTAGTCCTACCCTGTTTTTAATTTTTATTAATGACCTTCCTGATGACATCAGCTCTCAATTTGATATCTATGCTGATGACACATTTACTTTTTGTAGTGAACGAGATAATCAAGTACCCCGGAAAAAAGTTCGTGTTTTGTGTGCGATTTGCCGGGGAGGGATTGCCAAAAAGTAGTCAGCTAAACTCTTATAGCGACTTACCTCGTCAACCCAAGCGACAGCCCAGCGTCGCGTGTATTCTGTGACGAAAAAGAAACGTCCGTCGTAGGAGTCGCTATAAGAGTATATTAATATGCAAATTACGGAGCATCCTATCCCGGCTGTCGACGAATGGAAAAAATAGGTTCTGCCGATAAAAGCAGTTGGTGTTGTCGACTCGGGAAGGAAAATTCGGGCAGTTTTATTACGGCGTTCGTGAGTTATTTTCCTGACACGTTATAAGTGATTTTCTTTCTTTGTGTTGTGAAAGCCACAAATTTGGTTTGAGAACGCTTACACTTCACTTTTGCCTCGATAGAAAGGCAGATCAGTCTGACAAGGTAAAAATGACAGTTGATGTCCAAAACGATCTCAAATCCATCGTTAATTGGGGCAAAAGATAGCTTTTCAATTTTAACACCTCCAAAACTAAACTTCTCTTCATTAATCATCTGAGAGACTCCTCTCTGTCTTCTATCAGCATGGCTGATGCTAACCTTCAGGAAAGTAACTTGTTGGGTCTTCTTAGGCTAACGTTCTCAGCTCACATGAAGTAGAAAGACTATATTGAATCCATTGCTAGGTCAACTGCTAAAAAAAGTTGGTTCACTGTCATGCAAGACAATTTTTCTCTCCAGAATTTATCTCGCATATCTAAAAGCCTACCATTCATCCATGCTTAGAATATTATTGCTACATATGGTCTGGTGCCCCTGCTATTTACCTTGAGCTTCTAGATAAAATCTAAATAAGAATCAGCAATATTATCAGTCCTGACTTCCCGGCTCAGCTTCAATCACTTTCCCACTGTCGTAAGGTTGCCTCTCTGTGTCTTCTCTATAAATACTTTCATGGTAATTGTTCAGATGCGCTCTTTGCTATGGTACTTAGACTTTTTTTTAATTTAAGCACATTATTAGACTGGCACCAAGATCTCATCAATTTACAATTGAACTGGTTAGATGTAACGGTAAATTCTATATTAAGTTTCTTTTCTCGCACTTTTTGCTTGTGGAACTCTCTTCTGGTTCTGTGCTTTCCAACTAACATTAATCTTCAAAAATTTAAAAGAAATGTCGATCGATATCTACTGTCCTGATTACTCTTTCCTCTTCTTGCTCATTATTAATGTTTCTGTTCCTAATGATTCAACATCCTGTAACCCTTTTTGTTGTAGTGGCTTTACTGCCTTGCATGGAGTGATAGATTAAAAAAAATAAATAAAAAATAAACCAGTGATAAGCAGATTTAAAAGTTATTGTGGGGAAAAATAGTAAGTTTTTATATATATTTTATATATATATATATATATATATATATATATATATATATATATATATATATATATAAAATGATGGGCTCTCAGTTTTTATGTATGTGTCATATGTGACACTTCAGTCCTGCTAGTGACCCTGCATACATTTCCACATATTGTGAAATAGCAAGAATTTTGGGACACTGCAACAGGAACATTTGGTGACACCTTTCATCCTCTGTATATATATATATATATATATATATATATATATATATATATGGGAAAATGATGTTTTTTTTTTTTTTTATATATCAAGAACAATTTTAGGGAGAAAAATTATGAGAAAGAGGAGATGCGTTTGTTCATCCTTTAAGATTTAAATGTACAAAATACATCACACGAAAGCCTTTTTCACTTCGTCATACTCTTTCTGCCTAAAATACATATAAAGAGTGTGCGCCTAAAAATCAACACTACATGGTGACTGTCGATTTCATGCCACAACCACTCATCAAACCATATGTATGTGTGTATAAAATGAGAGATTTGCTGATATTTACAGGTATCTTTTCACCAAGGGAATGACAAATCAGACAAAAATATTGATCTCACTTGATGTTTAGGTGGAAATAGCAAAAGAAAATTGTATTTGTTTACTCAAATGAGATTATTACTTAATATATAATGCGGTATTAACCGAAGGGAAATAACTGCATATAAAGTGCCAGAGGAGTGCTCTCCCTTGATTTATTAAACCTCTTATTTTTTTTACCTTACATTTTTACATACCATTTTTTTTTGTTTGTATTTTGTTGCACTGTTTTTAAATATTCAATGAATTAGTTTCAGTTTTAAACTTATTTTCTCTCTTAATGCCTTCGTAGTTGCTTTAATGGTATAAAACAAATTGTGTATTACCCAAGTTTCTATATGTTTATTACTATTGATACACAACAACATAAAAATATTAATATTTTTTTTGGCATGGAGGTGGGTAACTGTGATATTTTATTAATTAATATTTGTAAGCAATATGTTTTATATTTACTATTAAAAAATAAAAATTTAATTACTATTTTAATGAGATATTTTTCAGATGGATAGGGAAACCTTTTCAGCTCATGTTTGTTTTTAACTGTATAATAGGGAAGTTGAAATTACTGACAATATTTATTCTATGTTCATGCATTTAGTAAAGGAAAACGGAAAGATATTTAAAAAATGCAAGTTGAAAGTTTAGTGTAGAAACACAAGATATTGACAAAAATCAATCATTTGATGGCTAGAGTAGAAAATGGTCCAAAAGCTAGTAAATTTCGGTATATTGATTGGAACCATTTTAAATTAAGACTGATTAACAAGAAAATTCAATATATGGATTCCATTTGAATTGAATAAGGATAAAAGAAAAAAAAGTGGTATGCTGAGGTCAGCATGATGTTCAACAACATCCAAGAGATCCATTTTGTATTTTATCATTATATGTGGCAAAAAATGATTTTGCTTAATAACCAGAAGAAATCTGTAAAAAAGTAAATGAGAAGCCTGCACATCAGTTGAAACTAAGCCTGAAAGTGTGTGTGTCGAATCATTTCATGTGCAAGTAAGTGAATATATATGCACATTTTAAAATAACTTTATTGGTTTTGTGAAATAAAAGAATTACTTGATGATAGAAAAAAAATGTGTGTCCTGCCAGAAGATTTTTCTCGTCAGAATCCATCTTGCACCTTTGTAAATCTGTCATTCGTTCATGCATTGTATACTGTTGCCATATTTGTTCTAGTGCTCCTGTGGTACATCTTGAAATTGTTGATAAAATTCCAAGAAGGATCTATAATGTAATCAATCTTGGACAGGCATCTCGAGATAACTTTTCTCACTGATGTGATGTGACTTCTCTCTGTCTTTTTTATAAATATTTTTGTGCCAACTGCTCTGATGAGCTCTTTTCCCTGACCCCATGAATCTAATGTTTCTGCTACTATACTGGCATCAAGGTCTCACTATTTTATTACTGAACTAGCTAGATGCAACTATTGCTTTTACTCTAACAGTTTTTCTTGTGCTTCCCATCAGTGGAACTCACTTCTGACTTTTTGCTTGACATAAAGCAGCAAAAATGTGGTTTTACAGAAGGATGCTGAGAATACTACAGATCAAACATTTGAGCAGTCAAAATTTTAGAAAAAATGGAAACAAAAAGACACTTGTACTTAACATCAGGAAGATAGTTGAAATTTAAGGTGCACATAATGAGGAAAGAAGCCTTGGAAAATTTGATACACACAGGACAGATTGAAAGCAAAAGGAACAGAGGGAAACAATGCATAACCTACCTAGAAAACTTGAGAAAAGGGATAGCAGAACAAGATTTAGGAAATATAACAAAAAGACAAAATTTATTAGGAGCTACAAAGAAAAGGAAATTGTGGAGAGCCATGATCGCCAACATCAGGAAGAGATTCAGCATGTAAAAGATAAAATACAGGAAGAATTGTAATACAACTGTTAAGTCAGGATAATTTTGTTTGAACTAATTTATAATCCATCACTACTGTGTCTTGTATTTTTTCTGCGGCAGTAATAAAAATAATCATAAGGTATTTCATATATGTAAATTATTAAACATTCCAAATATCTTAGTTGTTTTATTGTATATCTGGATAAAACAGATTATTAGTGTTATATCTGATATCCAATCTTCCACATTGAACAAATGATGTTCGACGTGCAGCATTAGGTCCTTGTACTTAAAGCAGTACTGCTCTTATTATAGAGAATTACTTCTATTGGCTCAAAACCTTTTTAATTATTAAATAAATATAAGTAATTTTCTATATAATTACTTGGCTAATTAATATGAAGAAATGTCAATTTCTGATTTATATTTGTATATAATGATGGAAAAGTATTGTCACAGAAATGCAAATTTATTGGTTTTCATGTGTGTGTTGTCAATCCTGACATCTTACGAAAAATGCAAAAGATTAAAGAACATGAAAGATGATAAAAATTGTCTATGCAATGTATATAGTGTGTGTATATATATATATATATATATATATATATATATATATATATATATAAATATATAAATATAATTGGTAAAAATACGAAAATGTAATTGGTATTCTAAAAAGAGGACATATAAGAGCTCAATGTATGATACAGAGTAAATTATAAGAATAATTGGGAAAAAACCTTAAAAATCCAGCCAGTAGTAAATTTTATTTATTTCGATGAATATAAGCATATTCATTGCATCTGACTGACAACAATAAACTACAGAAGAACTCAAAATGATCACTACATTTACCTATTGCATTAATATTTCAGCTTACCTTGAATGTTCAATAATTCTGCTGCTGTCACTTAATTTAAAGACAATTTCTGTACAAACAATTATTTTTGTTTCATGGGTGATTTTCACTGGGTTTCACAATTTCAATTATTCCAAAATTTATTTCCAAGATATAAAGATTGTAAAAAAAAAAAAAAAAATTGTCGTAAAACAATACATGAAAAAAAAAATTGATGAAAACAGCTGCAGTAATGAAAACTTAGGAATCTAAAAGTTGGCCTGATTCCAAAATGGTGAATGCTTCTAGGAGTAAGTTGAAAACGTGTGATACACTGACATTCACATGTGTGTTTGTGTGTGTGTGTGTGTATATATATATATATATATATATATATATATATATATATATATATTTAAATAAAAACAGACCACTTTAAAGTTCCATGTAATAAATTATTTCACCACAGCCCTTTTAAAGGACTGCATATCATCAGACTTTACTTCCAAACAAAAAAAAAAACATTGAGCTCTCAGGATTTTATCCTCCTTAGGTTTACCCACACGGATTACTTAATTTTTCTTAAACTATATATATATATATATATATATATATATATATATATTAATAAATACACATATACCTACGTTTGATGTGCGACTCGAATTTCGATGGTTACCCAAGTCATCAAACATGGGATACAGCTTATTATTTGTTTTTTTTAAAAAAAAGACGATTTTAAAATAAGCTATATCGTGTGCATGATGACTTGGATAACCAATGAAACTCGAATCGCACATCAAACGTAGGTATATGTGTATTTATTAACATATTTCTTAGCTCTGTCTAATCACATTGAGCACTATTATGTCTACACCTCTTGGCTAAATGGTGATTATTAATTTGCTAACCTGCGTATGCACGCGAGCACACAGTCGTTAATATCTAGTTAATCTCATTTACCTAACCATATATATATATATATATATATATATATATATATATATATATATATATATATATATATAGAGAGAGAGAGAGAGAGTTTGAAGATCAGCTGTATATTAGATCTGACTATGATTCCAAATTTGTCATGATGAAATAAAAAAAAAAAAAAAAAAGTAGGAAACTAATCTCAATCTAACATATTTCACCTTTTATTAAGTCTGTCAGAAATCAAGAATAGAAATGAAAAAAACAAAGAAACGGAATACTGGAATGTTATGATTTTTGTTAATTCTCACTGGCCAGGCACATGAATGTGTATAATCGTATTAGATAATATATAAATATGTGTGAGGGACATTTAGGATGTTAAAATGTGTGATAGTATAAGAATGTGTAAGTAAAGAAACACTTGTGTGGAGGTGTATACAGGACAGTAACGTTAATTCATGTAAGTGTGTAAGGGAAGTCTACAGATGTCACCTTCGCATTTTGTCAGCAAAATGTAGTGATATGTTGCAAAATAATTTTCTACTTGGTTGAATTTTTATGTTCTTGTGTATGTGTGTGGGGGTGTGAAGTTTGTGGTAGTCAACTCTGTGTTGGTTAGTGAAATGAAGTATGATTATCTAGTTTTGGTTAGATTTTAACATGCATAATTTTGAAAAAAGAAATTTGTAAAATCCTCATATACGCATATTATATATATATATATATATATATATATATATATATATATATATATTCAATGGCCAGGGTTGAATTGGGCCAGGAACAGTAGTATTAAAAAGTGCTCAATAAACATGTGAAAAAAAAAAAAAAAAAATTATGTAGAGCTTTTAACTTTAAAAATTAGGAGATAACATTATTATTAAAAAGTAATTTTTTATGTATGTATGTGTGTGTGTGTGTATATATATATATATATATATATATATATATATATATTGAATAAAAACAGACCACTTTAAGGTTCCATGTAATAGATTATTTCACCACAGCCCTTTTAAAGGGCTCTGGATCATCCAATTACAATGAAACCTTAAAGTGGTCTGTTTTTATTCAAGTTTATTTGCTCTGAATTTACATTGAGCTCTCTGGATATCATCCTCCTTGGAACTACCCATACAGATTACTTACTTTTGCATAAACTATATATATATATATATAATAGTATGACAAATTACGGGGAAAAGTTTTTTGACATGTTTCATCTGTTAGTATTTCAACAGGCTGGCCTTTGTCAATGTACACATGCGCACGAAATGAGAGATGCTCGTAGTTCAGTATCATGTATACAGGGTGCGATGGGTAAATTGTCGCCATCATATATTTTTTTAAATTTTGCACATGCACTTTTATTTTTATTTTTTTTTTTTTTTTTTGTCGGTGACACAATATAGTATGATCAGTTGGGCACCATCGGTAAGAAAAAGACCACCATGACAGCAAATCGTTCCACCAAAAATTTGGCAATTGCATGCTGTACTGCTTGGCACTCATGCCAGAAGCTCCAATAAAAACATTTCAGAGTGCTTGAGTGTCAATCTAAGGACAGTGCACATGATTCGGAAATTGTTGGATGATATATCCAGTCAACATCATGGTGTTTGGAGTGATCACATGTGATGGTGACATTATGCCTCCATTCATCTTCCCACAGGGCCTCAGATTCGACATGGAGGCCTACATCAATTGCCTTGAGGAGATAGTGCTGCTTTGGGTCAAGAGGGTGGCTGCAGGAAGACCCTATGTCTGGCAACGGGACTCTGAACCATGGAACACAAGTAGGGAGAACCCAGTCATGGCTGTCAGACAATTTCTACCATCACATCACCCCTTACATCTGGCCACCTAAATCTTTAGACTGCAACCCCCTTGATTATTATGTGTGGGGTGCAGTTGAGCGAGAGACCAACAAAACTCCTGGAGGCAAGGATTATGGCAGCATTCACCAACTTAAACAAGAAGACTATCCAGGAGATTCCAAATTCATCTGGAGACCATGGTTGAAGCAAATGGCGATTTTATTGAATAAATTTACTCTTTTAGTATTTAAAGATATTTTTTGTGTAATTTTGGTAAATATATTTGTTAAAATGAGATGTCAGTGTTATTTTCGTTTTTGCATAATTTAGATGGCAATTTATCATGTGCACCCTGTGTGTGTGTGTGTGTATATGTATATATAATCACTTCTAATTCATAGTGTAATTTAAGACATTTCCTCCTTGTTTTTTTTTTTTTGGTTTTATTTTAAAGCTAATTTATTTACATATTCACTCTCAAAAGGATTTTTTATTGCATGCTCTTAATTTTATTTGAAATTTCACATTTTTAACAAATATGTGATAAATGTATTCAGTAATTTGCTGGAGTACGGTATGATTGGGAAATATCTTAATGTTTTTATCAAGTTAGAAGTGCTTGGATGCATCATGTCTGTCACTGTAAGTGCCTGTGTTTTGATTCTTTTCATGTTTTCTTGAGAAAAATACCCTGAGATATTAAAAATGTTGCTTCAGGCAGCTTCATATTGCATCTTTTGGCATTATATCACAGCCACCTCTCACTCTGGTGCCAACTGAGGTATTGGCAGTTGTGGAGTGCTTTAATGGTTTTATTAATTTTCCTCTCCTGGAATATTGGCACATCTATGCAGCCTTTCCTCTTCCGATAGGATCAGTAATTTGAATTTTTTTTTTTTTTAAATTGAGATCTATGGAAGAAGTAGGAAGAAGTGATTTTTATATGATAGATTGCAATTTCTTTTTGGCTACTTCCCTTTCCCTATCTGTGTGAAATATGCAATTTCTGTCTTTTCCCAAAACAAACATTAGCAGCAGTGAGAAATGTTATAGCTTCTCTTTTTATGAAAGTCACTTTCTTTGTCAATTCAGATTGTTGCCAATTTCTGATAGTCTATTTCATGATTTTCCTATTTGACATGTTCATTCTTACCATTCTGCCCAGTTAAAGGTTGCACTGCTAAATTCTTTGATTTTTTATTTCTTTGTTCTTTTCCTACAGGGTGCAGTATAAATGATGTTACAAAATTTTAAATGAATTTTACTTCTAAATTTTACATTGTTGTTTATGGTTTGATATTCACCCAACAACATATACTGTATTTTTTTTTCTCAATGTGTTTTAGTATTTATTGGCAACAATGTCTAGAAATTAAAAAAAAAAAAAATGTATATAATTGAGCAACATGAAAATGGACTGACTTCACCTGAGATTTTTAAAGCTGGAAAACAACTTGGAATCAATAGAATGTTTATCAAAAGGACAATCGATCGATACAATGAGACTTCAGCCATCAAAGATAGACTGAGACCAAGATGTCCTTGCACCTCCAGAATGCCATAACTCATTAAACATAGTGAGAAAATCAGGCATGATCCAAGAAGGTAAATGAAAAAAATTGGCTGGAACATTCTAGAAATCATGTGAAGGGTATGTTGAAATGATCCAGGGATGTCGCCCTACATGATAACCAGGAGACAGCTTCTTATAGCAGCCACAATGAAAAAGAAGTAAACAGTTGCTAAAATGGATTTGTGACGGCATGCTGCAAAACTTCATATTCACTGATGAGAAACTGTTCACTGAACAGATTTTTAATCATCAAAATAATTGTCTTCTTTAAACAAGTCATTAGTCAGTTCCTGATGTTTCAGGAAAATGCTTCATAATGCATAAACTGGCATCAGTTATGGCTTGGGCAGCCATTTCAGAAAGAGGGAAGTCTCCCTTTTGTTTTCATGCCTCAAGAGGTAATGATCAACAAGGAAGTGCTTATAGAGAACATCTTGAAACTTATAGCGATGAACATTGGACACTTTAACAAGATGGAGCAACGAGCCATACTGTTCATGTACCAATGGAGTGGTGCAGAGATAATTGTCCTGGCTTCATCACCAAGGATGAATGACCTTCCTCATCACAAGATATCAACACTCCTGACTATTGTTTGTGGGTAGAGTGAAGCCTATTATACTCTGCACCACAATATTGAAGCTCTGAAGGCAAAATTGAAGAGAGTATGGAACAAAATACTTATGGAAACTGTACATGCCACCATCAATGACTTTCTTGAAAGACTTTGATGTGTGATGAAGGCTAAAGGGAACCATATTAAATGAGATTTGCTGGCATTGTTTAGCCGATTAATACTTATTTTGTGCTAAAATTGTATGCTGATATAATAAATTTTTCAGGAGTTATGAGTTTTTTCTTTTGTAATAGTATTTATGCCACACCCTGGATCTTCCCAAATAAGTCTTTTCTTTAATCCTCTTCATCTTATTCATCTTAACCCTTTCCTTTTGCACTTTGACTTATGCCCATATCATGTTGAAATACTAGTTCCTGTACCATAACTGAAGTTAAACAATGCCAAGCCTAGTCAGTACCTAGATGGGTGACCTACTTGGGAATACCATGTGCTGTAAACTAGGATGTGTAAGTTGTGTTATTGATAATGGCTCAGAAATGTTAATTATAGAGATGAATTCCACTTCTGGAAGGGTTCGTTATATATTCGCTTTTGCACAAATACCCTTGGGAAAGGTATGAATCCACCTCTTCCCCCTCAGCTATGAGTTAATTAGTAAAACTTGTATCATTAATATCTCCAAAAAACAAAAGAAAATTCTTAGAATCTAAAAATATTTTCTGGCTGTAAATAACCTGATAAGCTGTCAAAAAAAAAAATATCAATCAATTTTGCACCTTGTGTTTGTAATTTTCTGCTTTCTTTGTTTACATCTATGGCTATAAATTTGGTTACTTTTGTATTTTGTTGGGTATTATAGAACGGGTTTTCAACCAAGTGGGGGGGGTCATCTCATGTTGTGTGGTAGGGAGGGAAAATCTTGTTTTTTATTTACAGAATTTTGTTTATTGAATTCCAATACTCTGGCATTATATTGAACATTTTGTTTATTGAAGCATGCTTCAGTTTATTTATTTTATAATTAGTTATGAATTAAAACAAATTACCATACATGTATTTGATTTTAAAAGTCCATGAACATTTTCTATTGCTATCAAAATTTTAAAACTCCTCTATAAAAATAACACAAACCATTGATGCCTAATCAAATCTTATTTGGTATGAAATGACCTCGTAAAGGTTGATATGCCTTTAAACTCGGCCACAATCAAATCAATCAAATCTATAAAAATAATCCATAAATGTATATGTACTAATATGGAAAAGATTTCCAATAATATATGAATATTATTTGAAATGAACATTTTGAGTCGATCTTGGAAAAGGTGAGAATGACATTCTGATATATGGTGTACAGGGTGCATTGGGCAAAAAAGCTTGAGAACCAATCTTGTAGAACATCTTGATCAGGAATGAACATAAACAAAGATGAAGTAACTTCTAATATTTTTATTTTTATTCACTGATCTACTTAATTGATTTGCATTACTGGTTTGTAAACGTGTAAGCTAACCTAGAGAATTTTTTTCAGTCCTTTAATTTTGAAAATTGCCAGTAGCAATTATTGCTAATTGCTTTGTTTCTAATACTTTGTACCCACTGCCAATTTCGAAATGTGGTTTTGTGATTATACTTAAATATATACACTTTCCTTATGACAGCTGATAAAAATCCACTCAATCAAAGGAATTAGCATTTCTTCTTAGTTCTGTTAACCTCTGATAAAGAAATGGAAATCAATCATTTGGTAGACATTAAAAAAAGCAGTTGTAAAATTCAGCCTCAGAAGTTTAAAATCTTTATCTTTAAGATATTCTTTAGCCTTATGGCTGCATCATGAAACATTAGTTCCTGTACAATCATTGAAGTTAAACAATGTTGAGCCTGGTCAGTAGCCATATGGGTGACAGCATGGGAATATCCAGTGCTATAAACTTGGATGTATCGGTGATGTAATGGATAATGGCTGTGAATTGTTAATTTGAGAACTGCATTCCAATTCCTGTTTGGTTCATTATATTCATTTATGTGCAAATGTCTTTGGGGAAGGTATGACTCTCTCAACTATGGGTTAATTAGTAAGCCTTGTATCACTAAATCATTATTATCTAAAAAAAAAAAATTTTCTGCCTTTTAAATAACCTGCAAAAGATTGATAAACCATAAAAAAAATCAATCAGCTATACTTTCTTCTGTCTAAACACACACACACACACACACACACATATATATACAAAAAAAAATCTAGCCAAATATGAGAATTTATTTATTAACCTCTTCTTGGTTGGGCTGAGATCTTTAAGTATTCATCTATCATGGACAAATTTCTGGACTCAAATATTTTGAAAGATGTTGAACATCCCCACCCCCAATCACATTTGAATTTTGCAATGTATTGTTGTATACAGGTGTATATGTTATATACACCTGTATCCAAATAGATGAAATGAAGACAAACTACTATTTAATCTGATTATTTATTTCAGATTCTGTTGAACTTCTTTTGTGCCGTTGATATTGTTACCAGAATATTTCAGTTGATCCATTCTATGGCTTACTTCAGTTGTTTAAATCATAATGAAATGTTTTTTTTGTTTTTTTTATTATAAACAGCTCTCATTCTTTATGAAAAATCTAACTGAAGAATGCTACAGGCTGAATCAGCTGAAAGGTTATGATAACACAACTGTATTTTTTGTCAAGCTTGGAATATTAAGGACTCTTTTAAAAAGTTATATGTTGAATAAGCAGGCACATTTAAGTGGAATTGATAAAATTCCTAGTAAGAATAACAATAATAAAGATAATTATAATACAAGAAATGAACAATATAATGCAAGGAAAGGCAACAATAAAACAATAACAAAGTAAAGCAAAGTCAAAAAAGAAACCAAGTTCATATGTAAACTGGATACAGTCAAATGGTAATAACTTTTCTGACTTCAAGGCAAGAAAGGAAAATATGTGTGGCTAAGACCATGGCTTGCCTATATTTTTTATTAACTAAGAAATCCCAGCATGCATCTGTAGGATTTATCTAGAACTTTGGGGGAGGGTGGATTTTTAGCAGTCATTCCCAAACTTAGAACCAACATTATAGGCAGATTCTCTTCATATCTGTTATGGTTGGAAAATTTTTTAATTTTAAATCTTAATTCCCAGTTTGAATTTCATCTAAATTTTATCATTATTTTATAGTTCCTTCTGTTACCATTTAAGGTCTATTTCAGATTACGTCAAAATGTTTTTTCCGTCTTCTTCTACATGACATATCCTTTCAAGACATTGATGCTCATACCTCTCCACAATTTCCTGTCAGTTGTAGCACTTAATAAATTTTAACTTAATATTGTTGAATCATATAAAACTTTGTTTTATGAACATAGCTAAGTTTGTTAGTACATCAAATCTATTTTTATGTAGTAGCCAAATATTTACATATTTTTTTGTTTCATTTTTCAATAGATTTGTGAACTGCTAGCATTTGCTCTTTGTACTATATCCTATAAAACATTGGAATCAGTGTTAAATCTTAAACAATAGAATTATCTACAAAATAAAATAAGAATATTGCATTAATCTTAATGGATTTTGCTCATTTTGAGTAAAATGATTTTCTTTTTAAAACAATCTCAGTCTGCAATTTTACTGTTCCATCTTCAGATGTTCCAGAAAAAAATCTTACAAAATATATATTTCTATTAGCTATATATTACTTTAATAAGAAAGTGCATAAGAATGCTAGAGTAGACATTTTGCCCTGACTTGCAATATCACCCACCCACAAAACCCTCCAAAAATATCAAAACAAGCCGTCTTTGTCTTGTATGGTTTCCTGTCTGATAAATGAAGCATATTTAATTTGTTTATTTAGGTATACATAATGTTTACCTTTCCACTTGCAGCAGGTTTATTTCCACCTAACATTGAAACACCAGGTTTTTATACAGTCACCAAATTAAGCATCATTCGTCAGTCAGGTCAGTACCTAGATTGGTGCTCACTTGAGAATACCAGGTGCTGTAAGCTTGGATGCGCGGGTGGTGTAAAGGATAATGGTTTAGAATTGAGAATCTGAGAGCTAATTCAAGTTGTGTTCATTATATTTGGTTGCATTCAAATACCTTTTGGAAAGTTATGAATTTATCTCTTCTTCCCCCAGCTATGGGTTACGACATGTAAATCATTATCTCCTGAAAAATTTTAAAATCTAAAAATATTTCTGGCTTTAAATAACCTGCAAATGGTTGATAACTGTAAAAAAAATAAATAATATAAAATTAATTGCAGCAAAAAGGGAATTTTTAAGTTTTAGTTTTTTCTTTCCACAACTTAGAATGACTGTCTTTTCATTCTTTTAGGCTGTGAGTCACACAATGCTTTGATAGTTCTTGATAAACATTGCGCCTATTTTTAATTTCAAAATCTTGAGAGTAACTTTTTATGAAAACCAGTTTCAATTATTGGTAAGTTGTATTGCTTACTGATCAACTCTAAACAGCAATTTTCTTTAGTTTCACTTATGACAGGTTAATGGCATTTTCTTAATTCTTAGACACTATATGATCTAAAATGATTCTATTTTATTACTTCAATGTTTTCAATATTGGATTAGCCAAAAAGTCTGCATAGTAAGTAGAAAATTTACTTAATAAACAAACTTTTTGCCAAACCATATATATATATATATATATATATATATATAAAACACACACACACATATATGTGTGTGTGTGTGTGTGTGTGTGAGAAAATATGCATCCTCTGGCAGAATGCAAACCTGCATCCCCTATCGATCTGATGGGCTTAACTGTTTGGACACATAGGACTTCTGGTTAAAAACAAAACCCAAAATAGTGCTTTTGAACTCACATTCTCTGCTAATTCTTGAACACCCATATCTGCTCTGTTTTTGTACGCTAACGTAAACAAAAACATTTTTATTTTATGAAATTGATTAAATCCAACAATTTTTCTAATTTGTTTTGTTTAAATATTAGTTTAGATATTTACTCTCATTCAAGTAAATTGAATATATATATATAGTATCCTATGAAAAGACTTTTATTATATACTGATAATCTTGTGTTTATCTATATCAGTGATTACCAAAGTGAGCAATAATGCCTACCTGGGGGCAGTGGAAAGGTCTGGTGTGGAAAAAGTGTACAGAATAGATGCTATCATTGGCACATCTGAATCATAACATACACCACCTACACATTGTACCTGTAGTGTATGTTGTTACTTTCACTTTATAGTGTATCTCATTTATATAACAATTATCATAGGAAATACTAAGAGACTCATTTGACATGCAATGCTAGCACCAAGGTAATCCAATCAAAGGTTAACTATACATTGGGGTGGTGGCACTAGAATTGTCTGTACATTGGGGGAGAGCTTAGGATTGTTTTGGTATGTGTTATAGCAGCAACCCAAAAAATGTTTGAGAACCACTGATCTAAATTCTTTAGCTTTATTTTGGTTGATTCACTTGTGTATATCTTATTGAAAATGGACTTAAATAAATATTATCTTCTGAACTTCTGAAAAATTGCATTACAAAGAATAGTATAATTCATTTGTTTGTCAATTTAAAGTTATTGAAATACTTTTAGTTTTGATCATTTGACATATAACAAACCCTAATTCAGTCACAACTTTGAAATCAGTTTTTAATCCAAGACATGTGAAGTGACACTTTAACACAAAATTTCCATTTGTAATTCTAAGAAAATTCCATTCTAGGAAAATCTTTACATTACTTTTTTTCCTAAACTAACCTTTTGCTACATATCTTTGTTTTTTTTCTTTTTTTTTTTTTTTAATTAAATTTAAATTTTTTCTGGTTATTTTGGAGAACTTTTTTTTTTAAGTAAAACAATAATTTTGGCTTCTTTTACTTAATTATATTAAGTCTCTTGTTATTTTGTATTGAAAAATGCTAAATTTTTTTTTCCTTAAAGTTCTATGTTGTATGCATTTTATTTTTAGATTCAAATGTTTTTGTAAGAATTCTATTTGCTATGAGTTTCTTTTCTTCTCATTGTACTATTTGCATTTTTTTTTAAATATATTTATATTTATAAAAACAATAGTATGAACTTTAATTTACTTTTGGCTGTTGAAGACACACCATAGTTTCTGCTATCAAGTTACTATATTGTCTCTAAAACCTCTAGAAATCATTTTAACAGGTCTTGAAGTGAAGAATAAAATATATTAAACCTTTTATGTGCTTGTATATTGAATTATTTCTCCTCCCACTTGTCATTTGATTGATAAACAATTTTTAGCTGCAAAACACTATATGGCAATCTCTCTTCTATAATCCATCTTCCCCTCATAGCATTTTATATTTGCAGTGATTTCATCTTCTTGATGGTCTATCAGGATCTAAAACAAAAACCTGGCTGCATTTCTTCTATGTACTGTTGAGTACAAATTATTTTGAAACTTTGGACTGTTATTTTAGTTTTTATATAAATTTATTTTTATAAAATTGGTTATTTTTGAGAACTTTTTTTTTTTTAAGTAAAACAATAATTTTGGCTTCTTTTACTTAATTATATACCAATTTTTCTCGCTATAAATTCACTGCAGAAATTGTCATTTCTTCAAAGTTAAATTTTGAAAAATATAAGCAAATTCATTTGAAAATATAACTAATTCCTGATTGAAATGCATAAGAATGCGATGTCAAAAAGTTGCAAATGAGGCAATAAAGGAAAACAAAAGAAAATTTAAAAAAAAATATAGATTGAAGGAGTGATTTCTTAAGTTAATGACATGATCAGAGTGATTTTTCCTGATTGAATGTCTATTTGCTGAACAAATATTGTTTGATGACCAATGAGTCAATAGAAATAACATTATCAGTCTGGCTTGTAATATAATCTTATAATATAGATTAAGATTAGAATAGCTAGATTGAATGCAATTCAATTTTTTCTTAAATACATCACTTTTATATATATATATATATACAAAGTTGATTTCCTTATGCTAATGTGACCTTGTATTTTTTTAAAGAAAATGTTGTGTGATCATTAACGATTCTTTGTAGCAGTTGATTTAAAATTTTTCTTGTTTGTTTTTTTTTTTTCTTCCTGATCGAGACAATTTAAGTAGACCATTCATAATCAATAAGTCTACTGTGATTGTCTTTATACCTGTATTAAGTTCTTATTTTCTTTGTCATTATTTGCAAAATTATCTTTGCTATAATATAAAATTCATTATATTACTCTTATAAATAATTTATTTTAAATACTGGTTGGATATTCATTCGAAATGTAACTAAAAATATTATAAGCATTATTGTCATTAAAAGAATGACATTTCATTTATTTATAAGTATTTAAATTTTCTTTGATCAATCATTTCTTTTTGTATTGACCAATATGATTTTACAATAGTTTAAGTAAATATCAAGAGTAAGATTTTTGTTTTCTCTCAATATGGGTCAGAAGTTAAATTTCTAATGTAGGCTTCTATTCCCATGGGGAGGACTACTGCTGTTATCTTTTAGCTTCTTGTTATTTTGTATTAAAAAAATGCTAACTTTTTTTTTTTTCACTTAAGTTTCTATGTTGTATGCATCTTATTTTTAGATTCAAATGTTTTTGCAGGGATTCTATTTGCTATGAGTTTTTCTTTTCTTCTCATTGTACTACTTGCATGATAAAGCATAATTCTTTGCTATATTAACTAAAGATAACAAGGAATTGAAATTAGTATTCATACAGTCATTCCATTTACCCTTTATTTTTTGTTTTGACTTAGGTAGGTGTTTAATTTGTAATATTCTTTGTTTGTATTGTTTGGAAGAAACAAAGCATACACCATTAAGGTCATGAATAATTATGAGGGTCAAATACACATTGTTGCCAGGTGAAATCTAATAAAAAAGATTTTCACAAAATGCATGGGGAAGATTAAAATATACTTAGATAACAATTTTAACTTTTTTTTTGTCCTAGTTTCAAATATGTCTATCAAATTATTGTAAGATAATCCAATTTTAATTAAATTCTTTGGTGTGTACAGAAAGTATTTTTCCATAAAATTGAGGGGGGAAAAAAAACAAAAAAAAAAAAAACTAAGATATTGATCTTAGTAATGATATAAAAATACAAAAGAAATAATTTTGATACAGATTAAAAAAAAATTAACTTTGAATGTTTTTATTTTTTATTTTTAGAGAATTTAATCTAATTTTATTTCTATAGGTTTTGTCATTAAATTAAGATCTTATACATGTATACTGGAACAATATTTTGTCTTGTGTGACATTATGCTTTTGTTAATGTACTTAAAAGGTTATAAGAATTCATCCACTTAACAGTTGACTGTAAAGAATTCTCTGCATTAGTTTTCTTTATATGCAATCAAAGAAATATACAATAAAAGTCTTTCCTTTTTATGTGTTGACATCTTAGTATGTCTTTAATCAATTAATAAATGACTTGCATTTGGTACATGAATTTATATTGAATGGATTTTATTATATATAATTGTAATTTTTTTTTCAAAAAGCTTATTTTAGTCCACAATAGTGGAACAACCAAATGTAACGGTAAGTTCTATGTTAACAGTTTCTTCTCTTGTACTTCTCACTTGTGGAACTCTCTTCTGGCTTCTTACTTTCTAGTCAACGTTGATCTTCAGAAATTTAAATGCGGTGTCATTTGTTATATTCTGGCTTCTTAATTCATGTTCTTTTATTGTCCTCTCTCTCCTTAATGTATGTAATGTATGCTATTCCTTTTATCATATTCTTTCACACACAGAAACCCTTCTTTATTGCCTTGCTTGAGGTGAAAAGATTTAAACAAAAACAAAAAAATTAGACTTGTGTATAGATTTGTCTGACAACCTTATTAACCATTACAATATGTTGGCTATCTATGATGTGATGTTTATTGTTGCAAGATTTGTACCTGTGAAGTAATACTTATGAATTTTATTCATTCAATGAGAGTGCATGCATGATCATATACTTGTTGATCCAAGTTAATTATTGTAAATATCTGCATTTATCTATATAAAGAAATGAGACAAAGAGGAAATTTTTTTTTTTAACAACACATTCTGCCTTCATCTGTTGTTACATGTCTTCAAGTCAGAATGAAAGACAAAACTTTTTTTTGTTATTATTAAAACCATTAATGTACAAGATGATTATGAAGAGTAAAATCTGCAAGGAGATTTTAATCTTATTGTAGGTCTCAAGATAGACTTATAATCCTCTTTCTTCTGAAATCTGAAAAATATTTCAGTTTATAAGCTTAGTTTAATTTTTTTTTTTTTTTTTTATGCGATGACCAAGATTTTATATATATATAAACATTCATAAATCAACACACTTGTATCAATGGACTACCAAATACAGTCTATTTTCAGTGGTTTAAAATGAACAACTTCTGTCTGTTATAACTTAAATTGTCAAACAGCATGAGACATTTTCTCCTATGTTCTGTCTATAAAAATACTTTAAGAATAAAAGCACACATTTGCATTGTATATACAATTTTCTATTGCTCATAGATTAACTTCTTGTATTGTCAGCATTGATTAGAAATATTGCCTGTAGTTGACCTTAACACTGTTATTTAAGGCAGATTAAAAATAATGCTTTTTACAATTTGTTTTTTTTTTGTCTAATGTTTTATGAAAGGAAGATGAATGTTTTAATACTATTTGATTCTTCTCCTGCAGTGTTGGCTTATTAAGAAGCAAAAATATTTGTTTGCTATGAATGTTAGAATTTAATTTTTAAGCCTGTTAAGATTTGTTCAGTTTTGTAACCTTATGGGATAGAAAATTGAAAAATATTTCTCATTCTATTGTACTGATTATACATAATGTGATTATAAGCAAAGGAATAAGTTTTGCTTTACCATTTTTTTCTTCTTCTTTTTCTTCTTTTTCTTCTTCTTTTTCTTCTTCTTTTTCTTCTTCTTTTTCTTCTTCTTTTTCTTCTTCTTTTTCTTCTTCTTTTTCTTCTTCTTTTCTTTTCTTTTCTTCTTTTTCTTTTCTTTTCTTTTCTTTTCTTCTTCTTTTCTTCTTCTTTTTCTTCTTTTCTTCTTCTTTTCTTCTTTTTTCTTCTTCTTTTTCTTCTTCTTTTTCTTCTTCTTTTTCTTCTTCTTTTTATTTTTATTAACCTGTAAAGAAGAAACATTATCCATTGATTGTTGATATCTAACTGATATGGTTACTTTTTGAACAATTAATGAAAAACAAATGTACATGTTTTCTCCAATTGGCTATAACTTAGTCTTTATATTTTGATGCATTCTTCGGCACTCTTCAGGTAGAATAGGTAAGAAAGAAAAAAAAAAAAACACCTAACTTACTGAATAACTGGCAAAGAAACTATATATAGTCATCCACAGACAGTTTTGCTGTATCACAGATCCTCAGTGTGGCTAGGTGTCCGATTGCTTCAAACCGTGATTGAAATCCAACTGATTTGACATCAGTCAGATAGCTTACCCCTAGGCTATCATCACACGGCAGAAAGGAAGGGAATTTTAACTTTTTTTTTTTTTTTTTTTATCTATATGAAATACGTCAATGGCTCATAGAACTCAATTCATACCTGAAGAGTAATGCTTATATATATATGTGTGTGTGTGTGTATATATATATATATATATATAGCTGGCCACTTGTATTCGAGTATATCCATCTACTAGGGCAGCTAGCCAATCCCTGTTGTGGATGCTTGCTCAGGCACATTTGCATTTTTTCAAAAAAAAAAGACAGGACCCACCTGTAGTTTATGCTGCAACTATGCTGAGCAGACTTTAGTTACAGTTTCTGAGCAAGAGCATTATCTAGCATGATCAACAATCTGAACAAAGCCAGCATGCTCAAACCTCAGTCACAATGACTTGTGACTTTGTGCTAGCACAGCTATCGATGGCCTCCAGGGGTACCATCTACCCAATTTCATTCAGAAGGCTTGGGTCAAAGTGTGGTGTGGTTTTCAGTCACTTTCCAAAGGTACTGCATGCTGAGACCGACCCATCCAGTCTGATAACACCAGAAAGTCACTTTCCTTTCAGATCGACCATGTTGAGTTTTGAACCTGGGTCTCGTGGTCAGAAAACAAACGATATAACCACTCAACCATGTGCCCATATCCCATATAAATAATTAATGCTTGAACACAATCTCTAGGCCTGAGGATTGTGTTTAAGCATAAAACATGGCCGCTGCTGGGTGTTTACCTCAATGTCTACTTTTATATATTACAATTCTTACTTTCACTAGATTCATTTCCATGAAAAAGTCCTTGTTGTTTTTTTACGTTTATAGGGGCAAATGTGGATGGATTGCAAGATAGTTGTCATCTTTTTTGTGGAAAACAGGAATTCATATCATTGATAACTTCTTAACTAATCTAAAAAAAAAAATGCTTGAACAGCAATAGTATACTGTATAAAAACATTGTTGTATAATGTCTGGTTGTTCATTTCTGAGTATGTCTGTCTGGTTGGATGGCTGGGCAATCCCTGTTACAGGTACCTACTCAAGCATATTTGTATTGACCGAACCCACTTGTGATTTATACTGAAATCATGTTTAGTGGTCCTTAGTTACAGATTCTGGGAGAGAGCACATCATCTGACATGATCCCCAGTTTGATCAAGCCCATTATACTTAAACCCTCAGTCACGATGACTTGTTTCATGCTAGCACAACCAACAACAATCAATTCAGTCTACCCAATTTCATTCACAAGGTTTGGGTCAACCCATGGTGTAGTTTTCTGGCACTTTTCAACAGTGTTGCCAGCTGGGATTGCCTCCACAGGCTGATGGTGTAAAGAAGTCACCATCCTGACAAAACAACCATAGTGAGATTTTTCATGGATGGAAAGTGAATTCTTCTAACCTCTCCACCATGTGCTTCCACCAATATTGCTATATAAAAGGGTCATAATATGAACAAGCTCTTGAGCAAAAACAGTTGTTTTCTGAATTTGGAAATCTATGCTCAATAAATTTCTCTAGAAAGAAAAATGATGATGACTGTGGCTTTACCATAAAATTGTGAAAATGAATGAAAAAAAATATTAGATTGGTTCAACATTATAAAATATATATGTATTGGGTAATAATTTAAGTTTAGCCACAAAGAAAGTATTCAATAACAAATTTTGCAATTAAAGTATCAATAAGGGATTATACTATGAAAAAGATTAAAATTATCCTAGAACACATTTGTAATTTTTTTTTTTTCCCTTTTTTGTGTCCAATTGAATTTAAAATGTAAAAAATGTTTATAGTTTTTAAATATAAAATATATATAAGCTATAATATATATTTAAGCTATTAACCATTGCTAGCTGATCAGAGAAGTGAAACAATTTGTCTTCTGCAAGCTTATGCTTGAAATTGCTTCTCACAGTATCAACTATTCTTTAATTCTTCAATGTTTGGCATTTCCATCTCTCCGAAGGGGGGGGGGGCAAAAAAAAATCAAAAAGTACTGACCTCAAATTAGCTGTCACTAATTTGCTCAATGTTTCCAGTTTCTGCAAAATGAATGCCAAGTGTTGTGGAATCTTGGCTGACCTGTAGTAAAATTGAAGATAGTGAAGGTTACAATGCGCCAAAGTGGGAATAAATTATCTTGTTACTAGTTCTTCTTTTTTAAACTATCTTTCTACTGGATATTTTCATTTTGAATATGTTGAAATAATATGAGGAAATTTTGATAAGGTTCATTTTTACTTTCATCATGGTAACATCATAAAAATAATTCTTGTTAATCTACTATTCTTTTATATTCCTTGGCTTCAGATGAAGGTGTAATTTTATCTTTCAGAATCATGTTGTACATTAATGGTTTTAATAAACAAAAGTAAAAAAACAAAAATTTTGTCTTTCATTCTGACCTGAAGACACCTAACAGATGAAGGTGGAATGTGTTGTCATTAAAAAAAAGTCCACTTTGTCTCGTTTCTTCATATAGATAAGTGCAGATATTTACAATCATTAACCTGGATCAACAAGTATATGATCATGCATGCACTCTCATTGAATGAATAAAATTCATAAGTATTACTTCACAGGTACAAATCTTGCAACAATAAACATCACATCATAGATAGCCAACATAATGTAATGGTTAACAAGCTTGTTTTACAAACTGATACACAAGTGCTTTTTTAAATCATTTCATCATGGTAACATTGTAAAAATAATTCTTGTCAATCTACTATTCTTTTATATTCCATGTCCCCCTCAGGATGGTACTAATCCCAGATATTCTTCTATGTACCATGCCCCTTCAGTATGTCACTGATCATAGCTCTCCACAACTTCCTATAATTTATAACTGTTAGCAATGTTTATTTCCTACATTCCTTGTTCTACCATATATTTACACAAACTGATTTCATGAATTACTTGCTGTTTCCCTCTGCCTTCAATGCGATTGTCAGATTCTCCAATCCATTTTCCTTTTTATGTGTCTCAGAAATTTCAACCATCTCTTTCTGATTCTAACTATAAATATTCTTTTGTTTCCATTTTCCTTAAAATTTCCTCATTGCTTGCATGTTCTATCCTTGATATTTTCAGCATTCTTCTATCAAATCATGTGTTTTTGATATGAAGTCATTTAGGAGGAAATTGTCCAGCATTCACTGCCATATAAGAGCATTAATTTAATTAATGTAAATTGTGAATATAACATTTGAATACCATGTATAAGCTTTGGAAAATTTTATCATAATCCAATTTAGTTTTTCATTGTGTTTAAGTTAAATTTTAATTTAAGGGTCTCGAATATTTGCTTTTTAGTCATACCAATTCTGTTTGTTAGTACTAATTGTTCAAGTTGTGTTTGTTAGTATAAATTATATTGTTTTGTTTTACCTATATTTTAAAGTGTTTCTTTAATCGAAGATAAAAACATTCCAGATTTTTCTAAATTATTTTCTCTAATGCTAATCTTTTTAAATTCTTAGTTATTTTAGCAGTTACTTTTTTTAAAAATATTTTTTCCTTGTCCTTCTCTTTTAATTTCTTTAATTGGTTCCTTTGCAATCCCTCCTGACACCTAGATTTCAAACGGGCAACTTTGGAGACTCATGTATTTTATCAAAGTTAAAAATGCCTGTTTAATATATTTTTTGCTGTCTTATAAATTTGGTGAAAGGATTTCTCCCTTTTGAATCCTTAGTATTTTCTGTTTTTTTATTATTTACTTATTGTTGTTGTTTACTTGCAGCAAAATATTTAATAAAAAAGAAAAATTGCACTTTTGAAGTGAATGGATATTTTAGAATGGAACTTTAAACATGCACAGATTGTCTGCATGTATACATACAGGTCATGTGAAATGAAAAGTAGTCCTGGAAACCTCTTTCAGAAAAAGGAATAAAAATTGGTTATGTTTTATATAAATTATGTATACATCAACAAGGTTATTTCTAACTGTTTTATTATATATTTAAAAGAATTTTACACTTTACCTGCTATATATATTGCTGGAATTAAATTTCTTCAACAATTTAGTATAATTTTAATATAACTATTTACAGTATAGAGATTGTAAATTATATGTTAACAAATAAATATTTATAACTGTTACTTTTGTTAGGGAAGAGATAAGCATTTCTCAGGTACATATTAAAATAACATTTCTTTGCAGTAATAATTTATCATGTTTTCAATATTTCCATCACACTGCTGGGATCAAAGCATGTCTACCAAATTCTAACTCTGTTTATCTACTAGTTTTACTACCTATACAGTCTGGACACACATATAGACTTTATTTTATTTAAGCTTGGGGATAGCCTTGTTTTTGCTGTGGGGGTATAGGTGGAAGTGATTCTGTTGAAATGTTAAGAATTTTATCAAAAATCTGTGAATAGTATTTGCTGCTTTTTTGATAATATATCTGAGAGTTTACATAAAACTTGTTGTTAAGAGTCAAAGGGACACTTCAAGTCTCCTTTGCAATGTCATTGTATTAGATTTATCCATGAATGCGGATAATATAGCATTTTAAACTGACAGAAACTTTGACGAAAGCATATTAGATGAAAGCTAATTTCACAGGTTTTGAAGATTGTAGTCTTTCAAACTACTTCATAAAATATGTAGTTAATATCTAGTGTATTAACTTTTATTGAATTGCACTACAAATGACTTAAAGGCATGGCAATGTTTTAAATATTGAATTTTACAATTTGTTTGTATTGCCTTAGTTTTGTCAAACAGACAAAATGTTGGAAATAAGTTCTTTAGTTCTATCTCCTTAACTGAATTGATTCTTGCCAATCAATTTCTTTTACATATGCTTCATTGAAAAGATTAATACTTCCTCTTCAACTCTTCTACTTTTAAGTAGACTTTTGGCTTTCTTATAGAAGATTATTGATATAAAAATGAACTTTTTTATACTTATATGTTCACATTTTAGCCTATTTATTTTTGCTTATCTCTTCCTATCTCTTAAAATCTTTTACTTCTTCAATGAGATAATTGATAACATTCTGTTGACTGCATTTGATTTGTCATATCAACAATATTACAGTTCTTTCCAAACTGATATTGAAAGTAAGAATGTGTATGTCTCTCACTCTCTCCCTATATATATATATATATATATATATATATATATATTATATATATTAGAGTGTGCAGCATATGTATTATATCAAAGTATAATTTATACAAAAATTAATTAGCAATGTTAATGTGAATAATGGTGAAATCACTTTGCTAACAAGACTTAATGAGACATTAACTTATCACTACCTTGAATAATACAATTTTTTCATATACACGCAAAACACCAAGACAAAATACGTGTAGTGTAGACCAAAAGATGTTTTTTTTTAAATATGCTATTTATTGACAGTTATATTATTTTGGAACATGCGATGTCACGACGCCTGAGTTCTTGTTCGAATCAATGAAGTAAGAATTTTGTTTGAATTTTGTGATGTGAGAAATCCACCAAATTTTGTTGTTATATATGTTTTTTAGTTAAAGTGACATCGACTTAAGTATAATTGAATTAGTAGAGTAAAATGCCTTAGTAGTTTTCTACAGAATTTAAAATTCAGAATATTACTTACTGTGGATTTGATTTTCGTAAATATATTAGAGTGTGTAGTCTTATATATTATATCATAAAGAAGTAACATATAAATTTTGTGAAAATGAAGTTTGAATACCGAATGGAAAGTTTTGTCATCATCTGAATGACACCAATGTCTTAAACTATTTATAGTGTTTTGGTCCTGATTCAATCAAGTGTAAAGACAACAAAAGTTCAGTTTAGTTAATTAAGTCTGATTTCTTGATTAGATTTTGCGAGAAAGAGATGGTCTTTAGTATTTTGATTAAAATAAAGAAGAAAAATGTCCTTAACATTCACTGCTTGACTCTGTCAGTTTCATATGTCTGAGTTAGAGAAGATTGGCAGATAAACCTGTAAAGCAAATCTAGTTGATTGTTTACTGTCTTAATTGATTCTGTTTAAATTAAATGATTCCAGTAAACATCAGTTCTCTTTGACCTGTAGAATATCTAAAAATTTGCATAACTAACAAACCATTCTGTCTTAAGGGAAAAACAACCTACACCTGACTCAGCAAATATGTAAGTTGTAAATAAATATATATATATATATATACACACTGTGATTCCCCATGTATAATATGCCTTCATTCATAATATGCACCCCTAAAATTTTGCTGAAAGTATGGGAAAATGCTTCTATTCATGCATAATACACACCCCTTGTTTGATAATCAAACCCTATAAATTGTACCTCTCCCATTTCATTACGGGCAGCGTTTCCTACTCTTGTTTAAAAAAAAAAAAATGGTTTTATACATAGAATAATATTATTCTAATTTAGTTTTATGATAATTCTTATTTTATGGTAATTTTTTTAAAGATTTATTTGTAGCTGTGCATAATGTGCACCCCTGATTTTACTTATTTTCTAGAAGAAAAAAAAAAATACATATTATGCATGGGAGAAAATTACTGTGTGTGTGTGTATGTATGTATGCATAAATGTAAAAGACAATAGGAAAACTGTTATGGTAGCCAATGCGTTTTGTCCAATGTGGACTTTTTCAAGGCAAAAACAAAATGAATTTATTAAACAAAGTAATTAATAACAAAATTTCACTTTAACAGAATTACTACTCTCCCAAGCAAACGTACACAACAGTATCAAGAAATCAAAAGAAATTAGTTGAATCCGTCAACACAACAATAAAAACAATATCTCCACACATGACAGTACTTGACGTAATTTTCAGTTAACCGTATGAAAATAGCATTGCTAAATTCTACCAGTTGCTAAGGACACTTTGTTTTATTATTAGTTACTTTGTTTAATAAATTCATTTTGTTTTTTACCTTGAAAACATACACATTGAACAAAATGTGTTGGCTATTACTACAGTTTTCCTATTGTCTTTTACATTTATAAATATTGTCTTTTTCTACAGGCTAACTCTGAGAAATTTTTCATATATATATATATATATATATATATATATATATATATAATGTATGTGTGTGTGTGTGTGTGTGTCCGAGTGGTTAGAATGTTCGCTTTCTAGTCATTAGACCCAGGTTTGAAATTCACCACGATTGATTTGTCAGGAAGGAGACTTCCCAACGTTATCATTCTGGAGAAGCACAATCCCAGCATGCATCACCTTTGAAAAGTGCCTGAAAACCAAACCACAGGTTGAACCAAGCCTTGCGAGTGAAATTGGGTAGATGAACACTTGGTGGCCGTCAATAGCTGTACTAGCACATGGTCACAATTCATCATGACCGAGGGTTTGAATGTGCTGGCATTATTCAGATTGTTGATCATGCTAGATAACACACTGTCTCCCAGAAACTGTAACTAAGGTCTGCTCAGTATCGTTGTAGTATAAACCACAGGTTGGCTCTGTGGGTGTGAACAAACACAAATGTGTCTGAGTGAGCATCTGCAATAGGGATTGGCTAGCCAACATAGTAGATGGGTATCCTCAAATACAAGTGGCCAGCAATTATTATTATTATATATATATATATATATATATATATATATATATATATATATATATATATATAGTTAGTTCTGATATCCTAATGAAATCTTGTTACGTCATATAAAATTAGAGATTATTAATTAATTTTAACAGAATTTAAGCTACTGTTACTTTCTTGTATTATTTAAAAGTAAAAATTACAGACAGTGTCAGATTTATTTGTGGGTAGGTATTTGGGATAACATTTTCAATCATTCCATTTTTGCTTGTATTCTTTTCACTCTCTTCCTAATCTTTCAGTTATGCAATTTTCCTCCTCCTCTGAATAGGAGACACTTATGAAAGAATCAGTTCATAAGAGATTATGTACTAACTACTTCTCAAAAAAGAATTGTCTGTCTCTTACTTTCCCTTTTATGTTTACTAATATTATAAATAACAGTAAAATTCTGACTTTACTCATTGATTCAATGTGAATTCAACAGTTGCAGGAAACACACACAACAAAATTGTCCAATTGTAAGATTAAGCTTTGAACCATTGTATCTTAGAAATGATTAAAGATGTCTTACCGGAATTCTCTGAGGTTTTTATAACACTATTGGACTCTACTTTGAGCAATAAGAATGTATTTAGCTCTAAGTTGAAATGATGATTCCTCTTCCTGTTGTGACCTTCTGATCCAATTTACCTCTCTACTGTTCCCTTTTTTAAACTTATTCACTGTTCTCTTGAAGTTTCTTGAATGGACTTTAATGATGAAAGCCAGAGTATGAATGTTGGTACCATTACTGAAGATCTGAATAATTTTCTCCTCTCACCATTGCTCATTTGGGAAGACAGTGGGGCTGACACAAAATGATTTTAACCTGTTCTCTTTCTAGCTGAATAACCCAAAGGGTTTTTCAGTGGTTCTGACTACAAATGATGTCAAGATGACTAAACATCTTATATGAAAACCTGAAAAACATGCTCAATTTAGTGGGGTTTTTTTTCTCTCTTTCTCTATAGATATTAAACATTTTGTGGAATAGACAATTATCACATGCTGTTATACGATTTGTACAATTTTGCTGTTACACCTGGAATATATAAAATTGTGCAGTGTGTAATATATATATATATATATATATAAAATTGTGCAGTGTGTAATATATATATATATATATATATATATATATATAAAATTGTGCAGTATATATATATATATATATATATATATATATAAAATTGTGCAGTGTGTAATATATATATATATATATAAATTGTGCAGTGTGTAATATATATATATATATATATATATATATATATATAAAAAGAAATAATTATACAAAAGAATTTATTAGCAATGTTAATGTGATTAATGGTGAAATCACTACACTAACAAGACTTAATGAGACATTAACTTACTATCAATTCCTTGAATAATGTGATCCTTATATTTGAATTGTTTACAGTTGTAATTAATGATCCTGGTCCAAGTACTTTCAACAGTTTCAAATTGTCATCTTCAGGGCGTAATATTTCCATTTTACAGGTAAACACCAAGACAAAATAAATGTAGTGTAGACCGAAAAATGTTTTTAAAAATATTCTATTTATTGACAGTTATATTATTTTGGAGCATGTGATGCCACAATGCTAGAGTCCTTGTTTAAATGATTCAATTAAATATGATATTGATAAGCTGAAAAAGACAGTTCCATCTTTTAACAAAATGGAAACTATCCTGACAAATGTTAAAAGAAAAGCACGAATTTCAAGTCGTTTGGTAGATGCAGTCATAGGTCTTTGCAAGATGTTTTTGCCAATCTTTTGCTGCCTACATAGTCTATGAGTTTTAAATTTTGTAATTAGTTCAATTTCTTTAGTGTTTCAATTAATTTCAGAAGTTGAAGAATGTTTAAATAATTTGACTTTCCAAGAATCTTCATTTCAATCTGTTCAGTTTCCTTGCCTATTTGCATAATGTCAAAACCACCATCCTATTTCATGGTTGGTTGAATTTATAACTCAGAACTTGTTGGTTTGCCATATTGGATATTCCTGTTTCATGGCATCTCAGAAGGAAGAAAAGTTACTTAGCAATGTTAACTCCACCTCCTCCAAATATTATGTGACAATGCTAGGTTACATGGTACCAGCATCTGTGAAGAATCTCTGGCCTGACAGTTTTACCTTCAGTCAACCATCTTGTCATGCTGAGGCCTTTGTCAAGATATCTATTGGTAGGAGAGATGAATTGATGACTTTCTCAAGGATATTCATTGAAATTGGACACAAGCAGTCTGAACCAGATCTTGTTTTCCAAGCTGATAACACTTACACCTTCTGACATCTCTACTTTCCTTTAGCCTCGAGCAAATAGTTATAGCAGTATTCAGAGAAGTTTACTTAACTGAATACGGCACACTTGAGCATTGGTGTGGTGGGAAAATCTGTAAGGTTTGTATATATCTTTCTGATGGTCTACTCTGGGGCTTGTAAAAAAACAAAAAAAAATGTCTTTTTTTTTTTCCTTTTTTTTTTTTATGCCTAGTTATTCATGTCTATAACACTTAAGGGAAAATTGCAATGCATACAAACATTTGTAAATGTATTTTCTAGGGAAAATATTGTGTATTTTTGAATCTCTCATTTCTAAATCATGAAATTTATCTAGCCAGTAAACAATGTAACTATACGCTAGATAATTGTAAAAGTATCCATTTCTTGCAGAATATTTCTCATTCTTAATTTACTTTTGTCTCTCTTCCATTGTTGAAGGTAAAGTCTTTGATAATGTATACTGCCCAAATCAAGATGTTAAAATGTTTTTGTGCTGTCAGGCTCACTGTCATTATTGTCCATTATAAAGTCTACACTCTACATATATCTATGTATAATAGCCATTTTGTTCACCCTTATTATTTATATTGTATTTATGTTCTATAATAATCACAGGACAAATAATTACAAATGTTTTTTATAAAATCAGTCTAAATTAAAACGTTTGCTTTTTATTTTCAGTTTATTAGTTTGAAAGCTTTTTTTTTCTTTATTGAACATAAATGGTTTTCTATTAATAAATATAATTCAATGTTAATGTTATTTTTACTATTTTTGCAATTATCAAATTCTTTGATATCATATAGTATCATATTTTTTCTTTTTATAAAAAGCCTTTAATTAGAATTTTACTTTATATACTGTCTTCATCTAGTTTGCCATATTTTTCTTTCCCTCAATAATTAGTTTGTAAGCAGTTGTTTTGTTTAATTTCTTTTCTCTTATCAGATAAATTATATTTACAAATTTAAGTTTTGGCTTTTTCCTTTTTGAAATATAGCTTTTTAGTTGTTTTCTGATTGACAATAAAAAGAAGTTTTTAGTCTCCTGAAGGCAAAATATATTACCATTATCACTACTTTTCCAATATTCAAAAGATAATGAAAAATATTTCTATATTTCTGAGATGAGATATTGTAACTATTTACACTATTGACATTGTTGGGATTGTTGTCCTCATCTTTATTCTCATATTCATAACATTTTAGCCATTTTATGCTTTGGCCTTCTGCAGGATCTGTCTATATTTCTGAGATGAGGTATTGTAACTATTTCCACTATTCAGACTATTGTCCTCATCTTTATTCACAATGTTTGTCATATTCATGATGTGTCCATGCAGACATCAATGTATGAATTTTTGGGACTTATAAACCTCATGCCCCCAAGGACACATGGCCCAGTGGATAAAAGTGTTGGTTGAAGTAATCCAGTGACTTGAACCAAAGAGATGTGAGTTCAATACCTGGTCACAGCAGGGGTGAACAAAAACTTGGAGAGTCGAGTTAGAAAAGGGGAATAACTGAAACTGAGATATCCAGAAAAGAACAATCTACACTAGGGGATGAAATAAAAAGTTTGGTTCAAAATCCCAACATATGTCACCTGAAGAAGGCAGGAGCGTACAACAGCTGAAATGTTGTGAATATAACAATAACGATAAGGACAATAGAAATAGTGTAGATAAAAAAAAAAAAACCTTTCATTTTGCATGCTACTCCTACTAGTATGATAGTACATTTACTAATCAAAAAATGGCACAGTACCTATTTTATATTGGTATCTTGTACCAGTTGTGCTGAACCATTTCTACTCCTTTTGTTTGCCCTCATGACTCTAGTAGAAGTATTGTAATGTCGGGGATTATGCAAGAATCCTGCAACCGTCTTTGTAAATGTTTCCTCCTACAATTGTCAGAAGGCAAACCATTGATTTTATATTGAATGTCTATAATCTGCTTTCTTTTCTTTTCCAATGTTTTTACCACTTATCTTGGCCTCTACTCTTTCTATTAGAAGACTAACTCTTAGTGTTTTATGTTTTAAGTACTTTCAAGCTGGCAATATTAATACTAAGTGCCACTTGTCAGGTGTAGATAATAATCTGACTAGTTCTAAGTGAAGCTTATTGGTGATTACTTCAGACCATTTCTAATAACATTTCTATCATGATTCAACTATAAAGAAAATGATGACTTTTAAGCAATGGAAATAATCATTTAGATTTATGTTGAAAATTGTCTTTTGTTTGAGATTTAATCATTCTATGTTGGGGAACTTATTGTCAGTGCTTACTTATTCCTCATTTAGTTTTTAGTTCAAATAAACTAATCCTTATGTTTTCAGGTTTTATTATATAGAAATAATTTTTGTTTTTCATTAACCAAAGCCTGAGCAAAACTAAACAGCATTTTAACATCCCATAGAAACTTGATCCATCTTTCTTTCAAAGATGATCATTTTTTCTATGTGCCGTCTCCCTTCAGTTATGATAATAAAGCTGATAGAGAAATGTCGAACAACTAAAGTCTTTGATTTGAAAATAATCTAGTAAAATGTTTAACATGTTAGATATCAAGGAGAATAGTGAAGAAATTTTCTGTACATACTTGAGTGGAGTGGGACTGCTAAGAATCTTGAAATAACATAAAAAAAAGTATTTCTTTTTTTTTTTTTTTTTTTTTTCTCTCTCTTTTAAAGCAACTACTCCCCTTGCATCAGCTTAGCAAAAAAGAAAAAATCAATATTCTGAAATTCTCATTATTCTTTATTGTTTGATTATGAACTGAACAAGATGGACTTGCAAATGTTGCCACCAGATGGCACTGCTGGATCATGGTTTTGTTACTTTTGCTGTAGTTTTTATGGAAAATACAAAATGTTTGATTAAAAATGTTGCTCAAATAGTGTTGTCTTCATTATGTCTGGTAGTCTGCTTAACTTCGGCTGCATTTTAACAAATCTTACATCTTACTTTTGGGTTACTTGTTTAAAATTTTTCTATTTTGCAACTATTTACTATCAAGTTAATAACACATAATTTGCATAATTTGCTTAGCTTCCACATAACTAATGCCATGTGTGTGTACATCAAGAAGTTTAATGCCTCATGATAAAAGATAGTATTTTCACTATAAATATGTTTTTAGCATAATTGCTTTTTTTGTTAGTACACTTAATTCAGCAGTGAATACTAATCATATAGATTGAGTATTGTACATAGAAAATTTCAAATCTAAATTCAGCTTATAATCCTGTTAGATGACAGACCTACTGATTGATAGACATCTGCACACACAAACACATTGGTGATGCTGAAAAGTTGTCAGCTTGCCAACATCCTCAAAATTAGTATTTCAATGTTTAGGTTTTAGAATACTTGTTGAAAAGTAGGTTTGGCTGGGAACTTTTCAGCACTATCCATCTGTGTATGGAGTTTTTCATGTATACACACATAAACACATGGCTTACAGCCATATCACGTTGAAACACCAGTTTTTGTATGGTAATCTAAGTTAAGCAACATACAGCTTAGTCAGTACCTAGATGGTTGACCACTTGGGAACTCCACGAGCTTGGATGTGCAGATGGTGTAATGGATAACAGCTCAGAATTGGTGATCATAGAACTGAGTTCCAATTCCAGTTGATTTTGTTATATTCACTGATATACAAATACCCAGGTGAAAGGTATGAATTCACTTCTTCTCCCTTCAGCTATGAGTTAATTAGTAGGACTTGTATCAATAAGTCATTTGTTATTATCTTGCCAAAATTTATTACAATCTAAAAATATTTTCTGGCTTTAAATAACCTGCAAAAAACAAATCACACACACACACACATATATATATATATATATATATATATAGCAAGAGAGTATATGTTCAAAATATAATAAAAGCAGAATTATTTTACCATGTTAAATTCATTTACATTTGGGCTAATATCCTAATTGTTTATCAAAATGTTTCATCCATTGTTCTCTCCAACTTTCTTCAGATGTCTGTTGATCTAGGAAGTCTTGAGGGAATTTCAAACTGAACCCTCCATTTAATCTATTGGGCAGATTGTTCTCATTCTATTATTGTCCATGCCTAGAGATGTCACATCTTATTCTAGTACTGCTCACTTGTTGCTCCTATTGAGTTTAAGGCTTCACCATCCAGCCCAGGGATTGAACTCACAATTACCATGTAATTTTTGTTAAAATTCCTTGTATTTTTCCCCCCACTTATAGACATGTGAGAAAGGATACTTTATTGTAAGAGATCACAACAGGATGCCATCAATAGTTTTTTTTTGTTTTTGCTTTATGAAATTGCTCTTTTAAAGTTACATTTTATTATTATTTGTTTTTAGAAAAACACTTTTTAAAAAATGCATCTATTATATCATTTGTAGTTTGTATAAAACAATTAATTATTGTTGATATTTCATTTTATATGATTGTTTTTTTATGATCTGTTGTTAGATGAAAGCATCACAGGATGGGCTGTAGTGTTATACAAAATAATAAAAACACATTGAAGTGCAAATTTAAAAGTAATGAAAACAGTAGAAAAGAGATAAGTAAAGAAATCAGAACAACGACAAAAGGATCAAAGCAAGAATTTCATCATCATCATCATATAACCAACTCTTCACTGACTTTTATTTCCATACTCAGTCATTTAAGTGCCATGCATGATACATGTTTAGCCAATAATGTCTCTTTTCATTCATAAAATTCTCCTGCAGTAGGTTGTCATTTCTTTCTGCCATAGACTGGTTGCCAACCAAGACTATAGGACCCAGTCTTCAAAAGGATTAGATTATAGAATACTATCCATTATTTATTTGCATATTAGAAAAAGATCTAGGTATAAAAAAAAGCTCCCCTTTTTAACATAATAAGCAGTGAGTATCATGATTTGTGAGGGAGCAAATTCAGTGATACTTTACTTTCCATCACAATTTTCTCTTACTGTGTTACCAAATCGTCTAGTTTATAATAATATCAATAGACAAAATCAATTGGCTTTAATTTCTTTTATCATCGTTATTATTATTCAATCAGTTAAGTGCCATGCATGATACACACTTGGATGATCATGTCTCTTTCAATTCATAACTAAGATTCTTTCATAGTAGATTGGCATTTCTTTCCACAGTAGACTGGTTTGCCAACCAAGGCTATAGGACCCAGTTTGTCCTGCTATTCACTCTTACTCTCATCCATACTTGACAAACTATAAAAGGTTTATAACACAGTCAATTTGGCTTTAAATGATCCACAAGAGGTTGTGAGGCCCTTAAACACAACCAACCAATCAATCTTTTTTGTACCTTAGCTATAATAAACTGTGCATATGATTTCTAATATTGAAGAGTTGGTACATTTTCTTTCCTTTTTAGCAAATTGTAACTAGATTTATTTGCTCAATTGAGGAAAGATGTTTGCCTAAGAATAAGATTGCATAAGAACTGTGATAACAATAGAAACAATAAATAATTTTACTCGGACCATCATTAGCTTTGTCACATGAAGTAATCCAACAGTAATAATCTTCTGTTTTTGCACTTTAATTATTTCTATATATTCTTGATTCACAAGAATTCAATAGCTTCTTTTTCTATTGTATAAATCGGATATAATTTTCAGTTTTTTTATCTGTTCTTTGAAAGTCACTCTAATACTGTTGTTGATCAGATCTTTCTTTTTTTTTAATGTTGATCTCAAACCAGATTTATAAATTAACTGAAATTTTAATTATTTTCAACGCAATTTTTTTCTCTGTAAGAGTAGAAAACTGTTTCTCTTCTTTATGATTAATGATACTTTTAAAAAGTTTCTATCTCTATCTAGAATTGAACTTAAAACCTTTCTCATTTTCATTTCTCATGAAATAACTTATCATATATTAATGTTTAATTATAATTACTTGTATGATGTTAAACAGGCATTCTCATTGATACCACAGGTTAAAAAAAAATCTCTAAATATTACTACTAAAAAAAGCCACTTATTCTATGTTGATGTGCTCTATAAAAAACAAATATTTTTTTTTTTTTATCGTATTGATTTTCTTATCCTCCCAAGCCCAAAGCAAGAATTATTTGTAAAATACTTGAGAAATTCAAGTTGTTTTATGATTGCCTACTAGGTTATAAAGAACATTTTATAGAAATGTTAAAGTATCTATTGTTGAGGGTGGTTTTAAGTTTTACCGTTTTTCGTTAGTACTTTAGCAAGGTGGTTGAGTGGATAGCAGAATGGCTATTGGCACAGACAATGGCAGTGGCAGCCGGAGTTCAAATTCTGGCTAAAGCTGTTGAATCTACTTAATATTATTGTCTTTGGGAAAGGCATGAATCCGTATCTTTCTAAATCCTCAAAGCTATGGGTAAAGTAATGTAACAGATTTGGTTCTTTAGCAACCAGTCTTGGAGGAGAACAACTCTTAATTCAAAACTGGAGAAGGAAGCAGAAAAAAAATATTCCAATAACTTTATCAATAAGTTATCCAATTCACAATTTTCCCATATTAAAGATTGTGGAGAGCTATAGTTGTTTACATCCTAAAAGGATCAGGTTTTAAAAAAAGTTGATTTTAAGAGAATATAGAAAATATTATATAATTTTTTTCCTGGTGAAATTTTAAAGATTATCTTAGACGTTTTACTTAGTGTTGAAGGCATGTTGGAGTAATGGATTGCCTCGCAGATTGAGAAATCAGAAAGCGGAGTTTGAATTCCAGTCTATGGATAAGTCGCTGGACAGACTGGATCCTATAGCCTTGGGCAGCAACCGGTCTAGGAAAAGGACAACTCTAAATTGAAATCAGCCTGGAGAGGGTTGAGTTATGTCAGGCTTTCTTACCTAAGAACCCCCCCCCCACCTCTGCTGCTGCAGTACATTTGGTGCCCCTATGAACCTGATGGGTTATGACACTCATGATCCTAACTTACTGTGGTTCATATTCTCACAGTATAAATATTGATTCCATAAAACATTGTTATGTAATGAAAACTACTAAAGCTATCTTTGAGAGTTTCTAACACCTAAGAGAAAGATTCTTTTTTCTTTGTTCCTTTACATTTGTGAAGGTAATGGCTAACATTCTTTTCCTTAGATGTCTTTATTGCATAGCAATCAAAAGTAAATTAAAAATAGAAATCTCTAATACTTTTAAAATACTTGTTCCTTACATCATTTTACAACAATGTTTTCTCTAAGTTTTAACACTTGATCTCCATTTGACTTATTGGATTAAACTCGGTTCTCTTAATATCAATGGGCTAACTGCTTTGTTGGCTATTAATGTAAGTTTTAAAAATAAAAACCCTTTGGTATTATTTCTAAAACCCTTCAAGTTATGTTTGCTATAATTTTCAGATTTTGTAAATTCTATCATTTTATGTTAAATGCTTAGAGACTTGATTTAATTTTCACTGTATTAAATTAAGTCCAAAGAGCTGGGATAGTTATAAGAAGTTGAATTGGTTTTATGAAAATTGTCTTGTTCAAAAGCAACAACATATTTGTATTAGAATATAGCTGAAGGTCTCGGTTCTATTAGCTTTGCAGGGCAGATTGATGGTTTCAGGCAAGATTTGCTCTTAATGCATTTTATTCCACTTTGTTTTATCATCATCACCGTCATATATGCCTGTTAACTGCTACTCTTTTATGAAGTTATGCCAATGTGGGTTAATGCCCGAGAGAAAAATCTGATAGTAATCTTTCAATGCCAACACATCAAGTTGCATAAGTGAATGTCAAAATTGTTAGGTTTTTTTTAAAAGAAAAAGAAAGAAAGAAATACTTTCCTAGAGTTGCGATAATAAAAGATCTTAACTTTTAAAACTATTTTCTGTGAATACCCCTCATTTGCTTTTAGGTACTCCTATCTAGAGACATTTTGAAGGATATGGATATTTTTCTTAGAATCTCATTCAAGGAATTTATTCTTTTGTATTCAGTGAAGATTTTTTTTGAGATTTGGAACTTTTCTCAATTCTGCCTTTTGAGATTATTTTTGAATAAATTTTAACTTTGCCTTAAATTTTGTGATTAACATTCACAATCAATTAATAACAAATGTTTTCATTGATAAAAAAATAATTTCAGGCAGAAGCATCACACATAAAAATGTAGGGTACGATGGATAAATTGTCATCTAAATGACACAAAAATGAAAATACACTGACATCTCATATAGATATATTTACCAAAATTACACAAAAATATCTTGAAATGCTAAACAGTAAATTTATTGAATCAAATCGCCATTGGCTTCAACCATGACCTCTAGACGACTTCAGAATCTCCTGCATCTCTTTTGGATGGTATCCTTGTTTAAGTTGGTGAATGTTGCCATAATCCTTGCCTTCAATTCATCTTTAGTGTTACAAAGAGTTTTGTTGGTCTCTAACTCAACTGTGCCCAACACATAATAATCAAGAGGGTTGTAGTCTGGGGAGTTAGGTGGCCAGCTTTAAAGGGTGATGTGTTTGCAGAAATTGTTTGACAGCCATGATTGGATATTCCTGTTTGTCTGACATGGTGCAGAGTCCTGTTGCCAGACATAGGGTTTTCCAGCAGCCACCCTCTTGACTCAAAGCGGCACTACCTCCTCAAGACAAATGATGATGTAGGCTTCTGTGTTGAGTCCAAGGCTCCGTGGGGAAAATAAATAGAAGCATGACATCACCATCACTAGTGATTACTCCAAACACCTTTGTAATCACCATTAGACTCTTCCAACTCTTTTTGAATTGTTATGGGTTACTATCAGTAAATCATTATCTCCAAAACATTTTTACAATCTAAAAACATTTTCTGGTTTTAAATAACCTGCAAAATTTTGACAAGCCATAAAAAAAAAAAAAAAGCCTTAAAAATTTCTAGTGATCTCTTTGAACTCAAAACACACAGGCATGTAAACACATGCAATGCTATGGAGATGAATTTTGTTTCTAAGAGGAGGCATTAATTATTATGGCAGGTTTTTAATTTCTTTCTGTGTAATAGTGTTTATACTGAGTTTCTGCTGATTGATAATACTTTGAGTAGAAACTTATTTTTAATAAACTTGCAAGTTGGTGCAATGCCTTTTGCTAGAGTATTTTTATGATATAGCTTCTGAAATTATGTAACCTCTGATCTATTTAATTTCCTTTTTGTTAGCTATTCAGTACTTTTTCTTTTGATGTATTGAATATTTGATCTTAAGTTACAACATCAGTAAGACTAATTGTATTCTTATTTGTTGAATAGAAGATATACTCTAATGGTATAGTAGAAATAATAGTGGTTACTTTGAAGTCACTTTCCTGTTGTTGGTCACATGAGAAGTTTTCCTATCTTTCAGCTTTTGATACCTCTTCTTCATCACGTTATATTAAGGTTTATTTTTGACATTGTAAATAAAGTGTTTTTTTTGTTTTTTTTTATTTGACTTGGAAAAGTATTTTGTCATTAGACTAAATCTCATTACATTCTCTGACAGTTGTTATCAAAGCAAGCTTCTACCATTATCTACAGTACAAATATTTCTATTTCTGTGAAATTCTTCAAAACTGGCGCATTTAAGAAACACTTATTTACTGGGGTTTTTTTTTTCTTTTATTGTTTTTAATCTGAAATAAAAACTAAGATTTTACAAAGTATACAATAAAATAATTCTAAGAAATTTAATATTTTATTTAAAAGAAAAATACAAAATAACCTATTTAACAAGATATTTGAAAGATATTCTAAGCTGTCAAATTTTATTTTTTTTTTTTTTTTATTGATTCATTTTTAAAACCTTATTTCATACTTATCAATGAGAATAAAAGGTTTCTCCTTTTTAGTGTGTGTGTGTATATATATATATATATATATATGAAAGTCTTTATACATCTGTACTATGAGAAGATCATGGTTTTTATCAATGTAATGACATTATCAGTATAATCAATTATACATAATGCTATTACTCACCAATATTTGCTTAAAAATTATTGCATCAAATTTAACAGATTGCATCTCTTTATAAACAATAATTTTTCAATATTTCCCATCAGCATTATTATCATAATCAGATTTTGTTTGTTTGTTTTTCAGTTTGATGACTATAAGTGTCATGTTTTTAGTTATTGGAGAGAAAAAAGAATTTCTTAATACACATACACTGCAAGTAACACTACTATTGCCAATACTGCTGCTACAACTGTTAAGATATGTGCTAAGCTATGTTACTGACAGTCCTTCAGTCATTATTTAATGATGACGTTGACACTTGTTTTTGAGAAGCTGTCTTTTGCATACAGCTGTGGTGCCATGTGCCTTTTCCAAGAATTAATTCAAAGGACATGTTGTTATCAAATGATGCTAGCCCTGCTACTATAGGTTTCTTTTTCTTTTTCTTTTTTGCTCATTCAGTTGTAATGGCTTAGGTAACAGTAGAGATATTTGAACTTAGGTATATTTGTGAAGGCGTTTTAGTGGTGATTGTGTGTGTGATAATTAAAGGTGGCAGATATGTGTTTTTGTGGGAGAAAGAGCATAGAGAAGTGGGTGTGGGTAGAGTGGTGCCATTTGTCGTGATGTTCCCCACTGTGCTGGCTGCAGTTGAGCCTAATTACAGTTGGGTGCTGCTGCTGCACTGTGGTACAAGCTGTGGCATCTCTGCCTCTTCTTTCTCTTTTTTTTTTTTTTTTTTTTTTTTTTTTTTACCTCTCTTCTCCTCCTCTTACTACTACCTCAACTATTACCATCACCATTTCTCCTCCTCAGCATCTCTCTTTATGTTTCATGTCATCATCACCAGCATCATCATTAGAGCAATCATCGTCATAGTAGTGGTCGTGCTGCTACCACTGAAGCTGAAGTCCTCATAGTTTTATAGTATTGATTCCTCTATGTTTGGCTGTAGGTTGTCGTGCGCTTGTCGAAGAACTCTAGAGAAAGCATTAAGGGAGGAGGAGGTGGAGGTGGTAGCGGAGTAGATCCATAAGAGTTCCATGCAAGAACCCTCCACGTTGCTATTGGCCACACATGCACATGTATACATGTATACTGCATTATTTAAGGTACTTCTTTCATGAAAGAAAAAAAAAAAATTTAAAAAGAGAGAAAAAAAAAGAGAAAGGAAAAAGAAGAAAAAAAAAACTTGAGTGTTAACCGATTTTCAGAGGTCAGCTACTTGTGGTGTTGTCATATATTAAGGACTTTGCAAGAAATTTGAGAAAGTCTTGGAGACAATTTACCTGGCCAGCTGCATTTTCCCTATTAGTATGTGCGTGTGTGTATATTGGGTACATGTGCCAATCCCTGCTACACACAGCTTTAGTTTCAACTATGTTTCACACTTGGAAATTACACTTGATTTTTAACCTACAGAAAAATAGTGACTTAATTTAAAAATCAAGTAGAATATGCTATAATGGAGGGTGCCTAATGAGATTAAAAGTGATGAAAAAAAAAACACATCTAATGAAAAGCAATATCACAAACACAAATAGACAACTGATAAAACTAAACTTATTTTCTTTTAGTATATCTCTTTTATTTTGATCGTTACTTTTTTTGTTTTAAAGAAAATCTTTTGAAATCCCCGTGATAGAATGACAGAATAACATTTTCTTCAAAATAAGGGGGGGAAAAAAATTTCTCCGGAATAAATGCAGCTTTTTCTAAATTTTACATTAATATTTCTTCTTTTTTTTTTTTTTTTCTTATCTATCTCTTTGATGAAAATAGCAGATTTTGAACACATTTTAGTTGGAGATAATAAAAAATAAAAAATACAACTTTTTATCTCCAATTTTTAAGTGCCTTAAAAAAATTCTCCGGTTTCCTGTTCTTTCAGTAGGTGTGTGTGTATGTGTGTGCATTGTAAAATATCTTTCTCTTCTCAGCAAGTTCTTCTTGAGAATTGTAAATAATAGTTTCACTTTATATTTCTACCACTTTCTCAACTTGCTTGTGTTTAAACCGAACTTAAATTCAAGTGACAACTATTTTTTTTACCCTTTTTACAGAAATCACAAAACTGGATTCTGAAGACAATTTGTTTCTGTTAGTCTTTGCGAATGTTTCTTAACCCACTCAAAACTGGGTTTAAATTTGTTCAAACTGAATGCAGTTAATATAATAACATCATAAAAACACCCCCTCCCAAATCACATCACAACACTTTTTTAAAAGTCCAGTGACTGATCTTTAGTGATTAGGGTTTTTTTTTTTGTTTTCTTTTTTTTGTTATTTATTTACATTTATTATAATATACTTTTGTCCCCTTTTTTTATGGCAAAGTCTAATTGTTTTTGTGTGAGCTTTGTACCAATTTCATTTATTGGACATCTTGTAGTGGCTGATGCCACCTGACTATTTGTCTATTATGGTTTTGTCGTCTTCTCTGGATGTACTAAGAATGCTCATGTCATGGTTACACTACCGGTTCAGGCATCGTGGGAAAACTGTCAGCTTTCGGAAACATGTAGATACAATCACTTATGACATAGACTACATCTGCAGCTCATTTGTAAGTTTTCAACATTTCTTCCTTATTCAACTTTTTTGATGTTGTGCAACTTAAGATGCATGTGTATAGGTGTTAGTCTTTACAATTGTGTGTCTGTAAAGGGAACTTGTCAGTAACTACATTATCTAAAATATAATAATAAATTTGCTTTCCCAATAACTCAAAGTATTTAATATTCTTTATGATAAACATTATCAATATTTGTACTTTTAAGTTTTAAGTTATTTTAAACAAATTCTAGATAGTTTCTATCTTTTGCCTTTCAATAAAAGGAAAATAAGTTAAAACTATTTCTCTCTCGCTCACACACAACACACACACATACGTGTGTGTTAGTGTGGCCAAAGTTGAAATTCATTGCTGCTACTACTACTTTTACTGTTAATACTACCACCACTAACTAAAGATGCACAGCTCATAATAAAGAGAAAACCCCAGAATTTGGTTGGCTAAAAATATCTATATATACCTTTAAAAAAAAGGAGGCTGCTGGGAAGTTTGGTAGATTTTGAATGAAAATTGTTTGATACAGATTTAGTCTTGAAAAGTAAACACTGAACTTTCAGAACTATTCAAAAGCATTTTTTTTGTAGCACTTAAGTGTGATATTTGTTTTAGTAATTAAAATCATCTTTTGAGAGAAAACTCCGGAAGTATAATCCTGTAGATGAACAGCTTTTGTCATCCTCTCCCTCACTTTACCTTAGTTAGGTAATTCCAATTAAAATTTTCTTTTCTTTTTCAATGAGAGAATAATGAAAACAAACCTTCTGTATGGTAATGACTCTTGATTAAAATCTTATTTTGTAATGTGTATATAAATAATTTCAACTTGAAGTAAGCTAACTAAAAGTTGTTTTTTTTCCCAGTAAAATAGAATCTTTTTTTTTCTATTGTATTAATTAATCCCAATGAAATGTTCTAAATACCATTTATTGAAGTGGAATCAACAACTGTGAGATTGTTTTTCATAAAGTTGTCATTTCTACAAAAGAGAACCAAAAAGTTCTGATAAATTTCAAAGTTTTAAGAACCCTATAATGGTAGGTTTTGATAAGAATTCTCATTTCCAGTGAATTGTTTTGCAAAGAATATTTACAATATTTTTTTAAAATGTCAGTTTTAGTGTTTCAAGTAATGAATTAAATTTATATATATATATATATATATATATATATATATAATCCTTGTATTAAAGTAAATTGATTATTTATATATTTATGTAAATGTGTGTGTGTGTAATGCGTATCAGTTACATGTTTCTAGTTGTTCCTACTGACTTTATAATAGAAAAGAGAACCTAATACGATAGGGACAATTAGTGGTATGTTATTATTTATTAACATAAATTTATACAAATATATGTATTATGCAAATATAAAATTACATTTGGCATCATCTATCAGTAGTTCTTGTTTCTTTTACTATTTTGTCTACTGTATTAGAAATTGCATGACTTTTGTCACACTAAGAAGAGAAGACTATTTTTAGCACTCATGTCACGTTTCTGCATAGTTGCATGTATTTTAATCAGATGATGAAAGTCTGAGTATAAAGGTAAGACATATACTGTGGGTTTATTTGAGTCGGATTCCTAATAGTAAAATGTCATTTTTTAATAGTGAGCATATCTAATACTAAAGTGTCATCATTGCTGGGGACACTGATAATTTTAAATTTCATTTATATCAGTTTTAATAGTTTAATAAGTATTCAAAATTTAAAAAAAAATATTTGTTTATTATAAGAGATCAGAAATTTGGGATATTTTTACAGGTAATCATATATTTTTTACTTGACGTGAAGATTGATTTAAAACACTTAAGATTATTTTTTTGTAGAAAGAAATTGTATATTTGATAAGCTAAATGATTCTGTACATATCTATCTATTCTCACACTATATATATATATAATCAGATTCTGTAGGAAATAAATGAACAGAAATTAAAGATATTGATTATAAAAGAAACAAACAATTTTGGGGCAATCTAATAATTTAAATCTGTCTTCCTGTTTTCACTTAGAAAAAACTTGTTTGTTTATTCCATTGACACTTATCTGAAATTAAGAATGTAAGTTTTTTTTTTTTTTTTTTTACACCAACATTCACCACTTTGTCAATATCATTAAAGCATATATTCTATATTTTTTGTAGGTGTCGTCTAATTGCTTAAATAATACATTAATTGCGTGAAAATGAGATTTCTCCCCTCAGTTTTCATTTGTTCTATTCTTATTCATGTTGATGCTAATTTTGTATTACACAATTTTGAGATTTAACTGTAATTTTTATTTGTCAAATAGCAGTGGAATTAGGTTGACACGCAAAGCTCTTGATTTTGCTCGTACAGATCAATGCAAAATATTAAGTTTGTGTGTCATGAATTTTTGATCAGGTAACAGAATAGGATCACTAACTTTATCTGTTTCTCTTTCAAATATTGTAATTTGAATTTCATTTTTCCCCATATTGTTTAAGTTTATTGTAAATGTGGAATGTAGTAATTAAGGAAGCAGATGTTCTTATGAGACCACTCTCTCTGGTCAGAGATGTTCACGAAATGGCACTTGAAATCAGTTTTCGAAAATCAAAAAAAAATATGAATAATGAAAGGAGTTTTAAATTTTATTTTCTCTTTTGATTTTGGGAGTAATCGCTGAAAGCATTATTTACATCTTTGAAATTTTTTCCGACTTTTATTAAGTATTCCACTAAGATCAGTAAAATAACATAATATCTATTGTAAGTTTATACATGCATGCAAACCAATACACACTTGGTGGGTTTGGGTAGGTAGATTAATTTTAAAATTGTGTACTAAAATATACCGACTCATCTGTGAATTTAAATGTGAGAGAGAATTGCATAGTATGAATAAAGTGCTATTTATTAAAAGTTAATAGTAATTAAGAGTTGATGCTAGAATACATTAGTTTAACAAACAGATCTCTCGACTTCATCTGCACGAGGGGGAGTATGATTTGATTGAATATGTTGTTGTTTTTTTTTTTTTGTTTTTTCTCCCCCTTACTGCCAATTTTTTCCCTAATAGATATATTTCCTGTTACCCATATATTCACACTTGCTTGTTTTACTTAATCTACTTTATTCTTTAATGTTCTGCTTCTAGTAGTCACATCTATTTCTCTAGTCTCTATCATAATAATAATAATAATCCTGTGTATTTAATCTCTCACACCTCTTCTCTCTTCTTCACTCATGTACCTGCTTGCCACTATTTCCTTTTTATTTTGCATTTGCACATGTATAGCTCGGCCTCCAGACTTACTGATATGCACACAGGCGTGCCTTTCCTCCTCCTCCTCCTCCTCCTCCTCTTTCTCACATTCTTTGAATCTTTCTCACAGACACCATTATGTTTGATACAGAAGCACACTTTTATCTCCCTCCATACTTGCAGAAATACTTCAATTTTTACTTCTCCATCTCCTTTCAAAACATATGTTACCCCCCCCCCGCCATTGTTCACACACACACACACACACACCTTTAACTTCTACTAATACTTCTTTTTCATCAATGCAAGTTCTTTTCAGTTAACACATAATGCTTGCCTAGTTGGCCATCTCTTTACAATAACAAATGTTGCCCATCTATATTAAACTACTGTAGGTTCTACATATATAAAATTCATAATATCCACACAGTAGTAACACAGATTTCTGGAACTCCTTTATTTATTTTGTTGTTGTTAAAATCTCTGTTCCTGATTTTGCTATGATTCTTTATTTCCCTTTTTTTTCTTTTTCTTTTTAAACAAACATATAACATGTCATATTTGTGACATGTTATATAGTATAAAAATTATTTTTTAATTCCTACCCCTAGATGAGGCTTTATTTTAAACTTGGCGCCCACAGATACTCGCACAAACACAAAGAAAACAAACAATTCTCAAGAGTGAAGTGGTTTAACATAAGCTTAGCATTAGCTTTATATTGCACACACACACACGTCTCTCTCTCTCTCTCTATATATATATATATATATATATATATATATATATATATATATATATATATATACTGATTCACATACTCTGTCATGCTTCATTATAAAACTTTGATTTTTTTTTTTTTTTTTTTTTTTTTTTTTTTAAGTCTCTAATATGTCAACAGATTCTTGGATTGCATTCATTTTACAGAATATTTCATGATATCTTAAAGATGTCTAAAATATATGTTAGATAAAATATAAGGTGTGAATATAATTTGCTTCTTTGCCTCTGTTGCGGGAGATGCTTCACTCAATTTGTAAATGAAATATCTGATACCTGTCACACCTTTTCCTCTCTCTCTCGTAATTCTCTACTTCACTATCTTGCTCATTTCCTCTTTTAGATAATGTCACTAAATATAGAATGTGAGTTTTTAAAAAATCTAAATGAGCAAAATGCCATTTAGGTGATTTGCTTCTTTCTGAATTTTATGACCTTTTATCATCAGTTTATCTGCAATATCATTTTTTTTTTCTCTTTTATCTTTTCATTAATTGTTTTTTTTGGGTTTTTTTCTTCATTCGGCAGTGTTAATATTTTTTTATTTTAACCTTTCAATTAGATTTTTGCTTTTTTAATTTTCAATGTTTTGAGAATTTAAAAAAGAAGAGGGAGAAAATCAATGTTCTAAATATAATTTTTAACATGAAAATAATAGAAAATCTTTAAAAAGTGGAAAAGTATTTGGTCAGCTTACATATCTTTACACGGCATCTAATTTCTGTCATCAGAAGATGAACTTGTTTTAGTTATAGAAGGCATTGCTTTTGAGTAGTCAAGGAAACAAACATGTCCATCTTAAATTTTTTTTTTTCTGTCTTTAGAATCTGTCACAGCCAGTCTTCAATCCAATTAATTTTTTCTTCATTTTACAGTCAATTTTTGTGAAAAATCATCTTCATTTATTTGTTTTGTTTATCATCATCTATCTTCACCCTCACTTTTTTCTCTCTCTCATATATATATATATATATATATATATATAATTTTTGTTTTTATTATAAGAGATTATAATAAAAACATGTTGAAATAGCTACACAAAAGCATTCATATTCTCTTATAATATATTGCTCTACTTTGTATTGAGCACTTTTTTTTTTTTTTTTAAATGTAAATGCTACAAACAGTGGCATTTTATTCCATCTGTTCTTTCTCTCATTTGGAGATATATATTTTTAATGATGCTTCCGTTATGAAATAAACTTTTTTTACATTTAGATTTTAAGTGCCAAATTTATAATCTTGAATTTTTATTTACTTAACATATTTTATATTACTTCAAGTTTTTATAATTCATCCTTTGTTTGTTTTTGCTATGAGATTTACAAAAGCCTCCTTGGTTAAATTTGAAATTTGGATAGTGATTTGAAGATATAATTATGACACCTTTTGATAATGTTTGTATAGTGAAAATCAAATCAACACTATAGAAACTTAGTTATTTTTGGTAGCTTTGTTTTGAGACTATTGTCATTTAAAGTTACTTTTATATATATTATTTAAATTGGAACTGGTAATATTATGGAGTATAAGATCTTCTGAATGAAAAGAATTAACAGTAAAAAGAAAGGAAAGGTGATTATTACTACTGCTAATGCATACACCTGTACATTTTGTTAAAATCTTTCAGGTGGGCATGATAGTGTTTCCATTTTAGCAATAGTTTTTCAAGTGGCAATTATGAAAAGTTATTAAATTGTACCCGATTTTTGTTGACATACTTTGCTTATGTTGAATTAAATTAGTATATATATGAGAGTGGTTTTTTTGATCTGAAATTTTCACTGTATAAGGTTTGATATTGATTGATATTTATTACTTCAGTCAAGGAAGAAGATTGTTGAAAAGTAAATGTTACATAAAATAAGTGCCCCCCCCCACCATCTTTAGGATATAGATTTCTTGATGTATCTACATGTATATATCTACAAATGCATACAAATATTTTATTTATTTTTAAGAATGAATAAATGTTTTAAACAAGTTTATACATTTTATTTTTTTATTTATTTATTTATTTTTTTTTACACAGATTTTGATACGTTTCTTTATACATATATAGCATCCAGAAATTTATCAAAGGAATAAATTAATGCTTGCTTGAAAATATGTTAGGTTGATGCAAAATTTTCCAGCATTTAAAAAAAAACAAAAACTTTGTTATTGTATATACTTGTATAATGCACAATGTTTATTTTAGATACAGTTGTACATTTTGATTACAGTAAATGGATATATAGTTTGGTCAATGGCGTAACCAGGGCCAGCAGTAAATATGCTAATTTTATCTCATGTATGATGAAACCCCCCATAAAATTAACTTTGAAATTCAGTCTTCAAAAGTCACATGATATGCTAGTATATATGGTATATAATTTCATAACATCATTATTCAGTTATCAAAATATTTTTTCAGGTTTTTCTATGATCTTAGGCCAATTTTCAGGTAATTTGTGTAGTGTGTTCTATTTTAAAAAATGATCCCAATTTTGATTCTGTATATTCTTTTGAGAATTTTTTATATATTTAAATTGTTGTCATCACTCGCCAGGTAAAGAGAGTATTGCATGGAGAGAAGTGATAGTCTGAATATAAGAGGTCAAGAGAAAATACTGCTTAGGGAAGAGCATTTACTGCATCACATTTGCAAGATGGTAGCTGCAGTTGTACAAAATTACAAAATTCACCATACTTGACCAATTGTGTGTTGGTGACGTTATTTAACCCATAGTAGGAGGTTTTGAATTCAGAGTTGTTCTTCTCCTAGACCAGTTGCCACCTAAGGCTATAGGACCCAGTCTGTCCTGCTATTTACCCATAGCAAGGGGAAGAAGAGATGGATTCATACCTTTCTAAAGGGTATTATGAATGTAATGAACCTGACTGGAATTAGAACTCAGATTTCTCACTCATTACTCCTCTGTGCCTCCACAGAGGCAATTCATTATGAATTCTCAAAAATATTACTTTTCATGAACAATAACTATCTTGTCCAGAAATACCTTCTTTTTTTCTGTATTGAACCATGAAAGAAAAATAAATGTTGAACTTCTAACGGATCTTTCTTTAACTAAGTTTATATAGAACCTATTTTCTTCCAGTTTTTAAATGGTGTACTAGAGGTGATTGATTGCAATAAACAGATGAGTAAATTTGAAAGACATTTTTGAAATATTCCTAGTATTGTTCAGAAGAAAACATTGAAAATTTTTGCATCAGTCTCATTTATTTTATGAATTAATCTCTTCTACCATCAGCTTGGGGTTGCAAGTGGGCCAGACTGAACTGGTTGGTAACTTATCAAGGAGAAGGAAAACTCTAAATTCAAAATCAGCTGTCATGGTGCTAGCAACTTTACCCCATTAAAAAAAACAAAAAAAAAACTACTTGCTATGGGAAACCAAAGCAGTAACACCTACCAGGGTGATCTTGTGGCTTTATACTCCACAGGGCTGTCAACATGGATAACATACAACAAAATGTGTTTGGGTTTAAATTTCTTTTTTTCATCTCCTGAGTAACTGGTTTTAATTTCTCTTATCTTTTTTTCTGTTAGCTTCCCAAGTGAATAAAACAGGTGGGGTATAAATCCCAAACCTTTCTCTTTCAAAATGTATTTATTGGACAGATATTTTTGTCTACCCTGCCTCCCCCTAGGGGGAAAAAAACATTTTTATTTTTTTCTCTATTCCCAGTCTGGCTGCTTAGAGCTTCCACACTTGCCACTTACACGTCACTGCTTGGTAGTCCAATTAGATTGATAAACCAAGTCTCTGACAGCTTTCAGAGAAATAACTTTTGCCAAACACCTGTCTCTTCGATAACTTGCATCTTGTTGCCATCATTGAATATAACCTGATTTGCATTATCAACTCAGTTTGAATTCATCATTTTATCACTTTTTTTTTTTTTTTTCTCATCATTCAAAAAACAAAATTATAGATCATTTTTTAGTTAGTGAGTTTGTTCCCCTCTGGCTGCCCTATGAATGTGACTTTTTACATCCCAGAATCCAAAATTGTCTGCGTGTCCTTGTGGATGATAAATTATTTTCCAACATTGAGCCTGGAATTGGAAATCAGATTGCAGAGTTCCAATTTCAGTCGGGTTCTTTATATTCACTTATATCCAAATACCTTTGGTAAAGGTATGAATATAATTCTTCTCTCCCCCACCTATGGGTTAATTAGTAGGACTTGTATCAGTGAATCCTTATCTTCAAAAAATACATACAACCTAAAAATGTTCTGGCTGTAAATAACCTGCAAAAGGTTGATAAATTAAAAATCAAATCAATTGTGTGGCTCTTGGGCCTTGTACTGGGTGAACATCATTGTAAAAAAAAAAAAAAATCTTATTAAATGTTAAAATGGTGGGAACTTTTTTTTCATTACAATTATTCTGTAATTATGATTGCTAGAATAGAAATACTTACCAATCACTGGCTTATTTTGCATAAAGTTATAAATTTGACAAAAGGATTGCTACCCCCCACCCTCAAAAAAGAAAAAAGATCTCAAATGCAAAAAGTTAGGTTTGCATTAACAGGTGAAAACTATAAAGTTTAAAAAGCAATTTAATGCTTCGTCCAGATTCCAAGAAGAAATCAAATTATATATTTTGATAAACTTTTAACATCAGCAGATTTTTTTTTTTTTTAAATTTTATTGTACTTCATCTGTTCAGAAACCATATCATAACAAATGCAAAGTGTAGCTGAGATATAAAAGGATTTGTCTGCTTGTAAGAGGTAAACATCTATATTATTTAGGTATTTACAAGATAACAATATACTAATTGTAGTGAGCTTAATATTTTCATAAGGTTTTATCGGATTGGTTTTAATCTAGATTAAGTCATCTGTCATTATTTTATGCTAAACAATCCCCACTTGTTGTAAGTCTCAGTCAGTTCCCTGCAGCATACTACTGTTATATGTGACAGCATTTTCAAATCATTATTAGAAATTAAATATTGTTTTTTATTGAAAATATTTTAAAAGTCTGAACTTTACAGAAAATTATGTAAGTTTGTATTGTTGAAAACTAGATTTTGCTGTATAGCTTTTTAATTTGATTTTTTTGAAAAACTCAAAGAAAAGTGACACTTTAATGTTCATCCAGATTTTCTAGATGTAGTACAAACAGAAAATCAAAAATTGATCTTAATGGTGATATTGAACAGCAGCAAGTACAATATTGTAATAAATATCTCTGGATTATATATATATATATATATATATATATATAAAGTAATGAAAAGTTTGATAATCTGTATGGATAATCGCAAGGAGGATGTAATCCAGAAAGCTCAATGTCAAATCAGAGCAATTATTAATTCAAATAGAAAACAGACAACCTTAAGGGTCCATTGGTTATAATTTATTTCCCCAGGTATATGATTTTTACCAGGTTCATCAGACCACATTGCCAAGGGTCAACAACCCTTAAGGTTGTCTTTTTTCTATTTAAATATATATATATATATATATTTCATTAAAGGTGACAGGCAAGGTACTGTGATTAAGCTTTTTATTTAATTTTTCTTGTGTTCGAACAAGTGTTTTCTTTTTCTGGACATAGTGTGTAGATATTGTCTAAATGTTCTGTAATTTTGAGGGCTTTTGGTTATACTTTTAGCCATTATCAAGGATGATTTTATTTTTACTTTTTAATTTGGTGTCTGGGTTGTGTTCAGAAAATAAAACCTCTGTAACTCCAGAAACATCCACACAACCCATACACCCAATTAAAAAGCAAAAATAAAATCATCCTTGATAATGGCAAAAATTATAGCAGAAAGTGCTTGGAATTACAGAACATTTGGACAGTTTCCACACACACTGTCCAGAAAAGAAAACATTTGTTCGAACACAAGAAAAATTAAATAAAAAGCTTAATCGTAGTATCTTGTCTGTCATCTTTAATGAAATATGTATAAATGAAGGATAGCTGCCTAAATACACATCTCACACACACTACCAATAAATATACATTTTGTTCTTTGGCATTAGCACAACCCTAAGTTTCATGCATGATGCAATTGTATTGTCAGGTTCAGATTTATTTCTTTTAATTTGTACCTGATGATAACATCGTGCATGAAACTTGTGCAAACAGTGGGGAGCAAAATGTATATTTATTAGTAGTGTTAATTTTAGCTTTGTTATTTTACATCAAGTCCTATTTTATTACTACTAGTACTTACTGAGTACTACTTTATAATTATATATGATTTTTAGGAAAATCTTAAACAAAGTGGAAAAAATCTTCCTGTGATGCATTTTATCCTTTACGATTTCATCAGACAAAAGTGATATTTAGGTTAATTATTCCATATGTATGTGAAGGAGAAAGGATGCTGAATTTTAATTTTTGTGTTTTTGGTATATAGTCTATATATCATTTCTCCCTATATAATAGCTGGCCACTCGTATTCAAGGATACCTGTCTATTAGGGCAGCTAGCCAATCCCTATTGCAGACGCTCACTCAGGCACATTTGTGTTTTTTAAACACCCACAGAGCCAAACTGTGGTTTATACTGCAACTATACTGAGCAAACCTTAGTTACAGTTTCTGGGAGAGAGTGTGTTATCAACAATCTGAACAACGCCAGCACAGGTCATGATGACTTGTGTTTTCATGCTAGCACAGCTATCGATGGCTCCCAAGGGTTCCATCTACCCAATTTCACTCACAAAGCTTGGGTCAACCCATGGTATGTTTTTCAGGCACTTTCCAAAGGTGCCGCATACTAGAATTGCCCCTCCAGACCAATAACATCAGGCAGTCTCCTCCCTGACAAATCAACCCTGGTGAAATTCGAACCTGGGTCTCATGGTCAGAAAGTGAATGTTCTAACCACTCAGTCACATGCTCATTCCATATATATATATATATATATATATATATATATATATATATATATATATATACACACACGTGTGTGTGTTTCGTTTTTTATGTAAGTATACTCATTATGTTTCTGAGACATTTAATGGCCATTTTGTATTATTCAAGCTTCTTTTTGATATGACAATGGATTTAAAATTCTCATGTCCTTTAAAATGGTTGTAGACTGTTAGAATATTGATGAAGTTCTTTCAAACTTCATCTAATCTACATTGAACATGATTTTTCTAAATGACTAAACTTTTTAACAATTTTCAAAACTATATGTAGAAAAATTTTAAAAAATCAGTTATCACAAGATTTTAAAATCAATTTTTCCAAAATGTTAAATTTTAGGAAACTGATCAGTCTGTTGAGGTCAAATGTGTGCATGAGCTTATATCTAAATATTAATTTGTATTGGAAAGGTGAAAAAAAAAAAATTATATTCTTAAGTGTAAAAAAAAATCTTATTTTATTCTTAAGCCCTTCACATTATTAATATTAATTTTCTTTCCACTGCATTCTTTTTCAAGGCTTCTCAATTGCAGTATCCTTATTATTAATTTAACTCTGTTATTTTCTGTTGCCATAGCAGGATATGACAACACATCTACAAAATTCAAACATTCTTGTTCAGGGATCAGTTACTTTCAATGACAGAATAAACTTTGTACAGCAAATGAAGTCACATACAGAGTAATAAAGATTAATTAAAATTTATTAATTTTTTTTAAAATTGTTCCAATTGTTCTGAAATTGGTAAGTAGTAATCTAAATTGGTAAACTAGATATTTGTTACATGGGAGATAATACTGATCTTTCTTTCTTTTTTTTTATAGCATTTTCAAATTACCCTCTCTTAGGATAAATAAGGAAAATATTAATAGGAACAATAAATATATGAAAAAGCATCAAATACTAATAGAATGTTAATAACCATGAAAGTTGATTTAACTGATCCTTAATCCTTTAGAGTTAATCATTATGAATCCTCACACTGATGTATTTTAAGTTGTCTTAAATTCTTGGATGAAACATTGTCAAATTTTTATTAGCTTTCATCTTTTGTTGTTTCCTTGTAACACTCTTGCAAATTTCCAAGGATTGGAATTCCAAGTTCACATTGATTTGGAAGCTGATTCTGTATTTCTCATTTATTGCTTCCAAATCACAGAATGTCAAATGATTAGAATGTTGTAATAAAAAGAAAAACTATTCAAAATTTAATGTTGGTCTCAAACCAAAGAAATCTTGTAAATAAATATATAAAGTAAAAATCTGCTTAAAGTTTTATATAATTCTTTACCATAAAGTAACTATGCCAGTTTTACTAAATAAGTATTTTTCTTTTGTTTTGCACCACTCTTATAGAAATTAAGTTAAGAGGGTTTTTTATGGTTTTGTTAGAGTTGGGGTCTCTTAGTTTTGTAAAATTTTGTTATGAAAGTGTTAATATTTTTAATGTTATAAGATTTTAATTTAAAAATGCTAACAAAATGTGCACATTTTATATGTAACAGAATTTAAACTTAAAGGATATGCCAAATTGTGGAATAATTATAAGATGATTATAATTTATATTACAATTCTTAGAACAACTAAAATGGATAGCATATGTAACTCAAAGAAAAAATAATGACATAATCAAGATGTTGATATTCCACACTACTTCAAATAAAAGGTTAGGAAAGACCCCTGCAAAGTTAACAGTTACTGGACTTGAGAAACCCATTTTCCTGAAAAATTATTTTAAGAGAAAGATTTTATACATTTCAATTGAAAGCAGTACTGGCTTCTCAATCAATGAATGCCAAATGTTTCCTTATAGGGAAGTAGCTAATATTACCATTACCTTTAATCTTGTATGTCTGCAAAGTTAGACATTTTTCTAAAGATTTTTATGCATAAATTTCAATTTATTTGTCAAAAGTGATTCCCTTACAAATAATATCTTAAATTTTGTATATAAATTATGCCATCCTAAAATTTCAGAATATTTGGATGAAGTTAGTTATATGTAAATGTTGTAGCATACCTACAGACGATAATGGGTATGTCCCCGTTCACATAAATACAGTAGTAAATACTGTATGTTGGTCTGCAGTTAGATTCATTATGGAATTCACTTGACTCACTTCTAGCAATTGACTACTACTTCTACACGCCGCTGGCAATTCTTATATGTGTTGTTCTTGTCCTAAGTATTATCGTTCATTACCAACCTTCGTTTCATTATTTTATTCAGTAACCTTCCCTCGGTTACAACAGCAAATAAATGAACAGTGCAACTATTTCTGTCTATATTTCTGAGATGAGTTATTGTAATTATTTACATTATTTACATTGTTGTATATGGTAATAAAGATGAGGACAACAGTCCAAACAATGTAAATAGGTGCAATTTTTTAGTTATATAAAGCTCAAAACCTCTCCTGAGCTGAAAATGGTGTTCATACAGACAAACTAACATCTTTTATCAGATGATCCATATTATCAATATATAGACCTGATGTATTTCTGGTGGTTTTTATTGAAAAATAACTTTTGTGAACAAATAAAAGAAAACTCTTCAAAAAAATTAAACACTTAATGGCTTTATTTTTAGTGCTTGTAAAATTGATTATTGAAAATGCTGAGGTTTTTTAACCTTGTATTCCTTGGTGACTCTTGGAACTGAATTTTCTTTCCATTGGCTTATGAGGGTTAAATCAACAAATTTTCATGTCTTTTTTTTTTTTTTTTTTTCTTCTTCTCTCATATAAACACTGATTTATGCTCTCCCTACCCTCTCCCACCTGCCTTCCGTTTTTCAATTTCCTTAAATTTCCTCTGTACAGATCAACATCAAGAATTGTTAGTTTGCATTAAAACAATTTTTGTTTTTTTCACAATATCTGAATTTCAGTTAAAGAAAACATAATCTGTCAACTAATTTCTTAGTATGTCATTTTTTTTTTTTTTTTTTTCTAGGCTTTGTTTCCTAAATAAATTTTGTTATACATTTTCTACTGGTTGTGAAGACAGTTCACTTTTGGTTAGTTGTATTTTTTTTTTTTTTTTTTTTTTTTTTTTGACATGAGCTTACAGTCAAAGACAAAAAGAATATTTCACTCGTTACTTTTCAATTATCAGTGTTTTGCCAAGATTTCACACTAAAAAAAAACCCAAAGAAACCCTATTATGTATTTATAAACTTATTGAGCAGCTTTTTCACTCTCTTAGTCTTGCCTTGATGCTAGTTATTTCTGATAATCATGTTTATATTGATGTGATATATATCAATGTGTGCTTATAAGTTTGAATCTATCTCCTTTTATACTGTCAAAAAAAATCTTTGTCTTTTTAAGTAATTTATTTTCATCTTTTTCTCTCCATTTATGAGAATTAGATTTAAAAGTGGTTATTCATCTGTAATCAGATCAGATCAAATTAGGTATTGATTTCCTCTTAAGATTTCTAATAACTTTATTTTTTTAAATGATTTTATTGATTTCTTTTTATATATTTTCATGAATAACTTGTACAAAAATTCATATCTTTCCTTATTTGTACATAAGAAAGTGGAAGAAATAAATCATATCCTGAATTTGGTTAATTTCTATATAAGTAATTGAAACACATTTCTGAAGTTAAACTGCATTCACTTAGTTTTTAAAGTTTGAAAGTTAAACTTCCAGTCTTCATTATTGTTTCCAGATGATGAGTTTGTTATATTTTGTGGGAAAGAATTGTGGAAGATAACTTTCAATATAACTGTATATTTTACTTTTACCCCAGTTTTTATTTTGATCAGTCCTTAATCAACTTTACTCAATTCTATTAATGCAAACTGTATATCATGCATTGCAACCAAATTTTTTCAGAAATTTCTAAACTGTCAACTGTGTACAACCACTTCAATGGTTAAAAATGGCTATGATATTCCACACGACTTCAAAAAAAAAAAAAGCTTAAGAAGAAAAACATCCATCAATACTGGAAAGAGCAATAACGGTTAATGGACATGAGAAATGTATTTTCCTGAAAAATTATATTAAAAGAAAGATCTTATAAATTTCACCTGACAGTGTCATTGGCTGCTCAGTCACTGAATGCTGTAGGTTTCCTTATCAGGAAACAGTTAATATCACCATTATTTAGTTTAAAATTGTGATTCAGATTTCTCACCATGTTTGGATATCTGTGCACATTTTGTTTCATATATTTTGTTCAAATTTAAGATTAATCTTATTCTTTTTTCACATACAAGTTTGGATTGATGTCCTTCTTAAACATCCTTTATAATTTAGAAAGTCTAATCAGTTTTCTTCTATGATTGGTAAATTTCAGTTAACTAACTGCTTGGTAAAGGATAAACATAAATTTGATTTTTCTTTTTTTCCTTTCCTTTTCTTTTTTTTTCCTTTTCTTTTTTTTTCCTTTCCTTTTCTTTTTTTTTTCCTTTCCTTTTCTTTTTTTTTTCCTTTCCTTTTCTTTTTTTTTCCTTTTTTTTTTTTTTTTTTTTTTTTTTTTTTTTTCTTTTTTCCTTTTCCTTCCTTTCCCTTTTTTTTCCTTTTCCTTTTTTTTCCTTTTCCTTTTTTTTCCTCAAATTTCTATTTGATATGCATTAATTTTTATTTTTATTTTTTTTTTATTCTTTATTTTTTGTTTAGTATGAGATACTAAATCAAACATTAAATATTTTACAATTTAATTCTTAGTTTATTTATATCTAACTTTGCATAAAAGAAAATCTCTTAGTTTTATTTCTTGAATCTGTCAAAACTTTTTTAGGTGTTTTTAACTGTTCTTTAATATTGACAGTAAATGTGGTTTTGAAATTAAAGTAATACTTTATGGACTATGCAAGCTCAACTTCAGAGAAACACTATAAAGATCTTAACTCTTTAATATCTTATGACTTCTGAACTTTTATGCTATTGAATTGATTGTGAGCATAAAATAGTTCCAGACTTTCTTGACTTTTATCTTTTTTCTTTAATATAAAAAAACTCCCATGGAGCCTTGCCTGTAGAAAAATAATTAATGTTAGAAGAATAATTTATATTTTTAATTATTGCTGGTGTTTAATAATCTTTGCTTATTAAAGATCTACTATATAAATATAAAATGTTAAATTTTGTTGTGTATGTCAAGAGTTTTTGTTTACAAATTCTTGCCTTAGAGCAATTCTGCCTTTTGAGTTAATGTTATAACATTTATAAAATTTGCTTTTATACATTGATATGATTTTCATTCAAACGGTCTTTTGTATCTGGTATCAACGGTTCATTTTGTCATCTCATACCATACAGTGGTTATCACTTGCATAAAATATTGGCACTCTTAAAGACATAAAACAGAATTTTATATATATTTATATATATATATATATATATATATATATATATAAATTCCTCTTTTATACAAGTTTCATTAAAGATGACTGACAAGATAGTGCGGTTAATGCTTTTTGTTTAATTTTCCTTGAATATGTATAATTTTTTCTTTTCTAGATATAAAAAAGGCTAAAAACAATGGAATCATTGAGGAGGAAAAAAAAAAAAGAAAAAAAGCAACACTCAATAACATCAACTCTGAACACAGTCATGTTGTGCTGTGTTTGGAAAATAGAATAATAATAATAAAAAAATAAAAAAAATTCCCATAACTCTAGATACATACATAAAAATCTACACATTCAGTTACAAATAAAGAGAAAACATCCTTGATAATGGTTAAAAGCATAGCCAAAAGCTCTTGGACATTTGTACAATATTCACACATAGAAGAGAAAAAAAAATATGAACAGAAGAAAAACTAAATAAAAACTTAACTGCAGTACCTTGTCAGTTTTTTAATGAAACAGGTGTGTGTATATATGTGTGTGTGTATATATATATATATATATATATATATATATATATATATATATATTTTTTATATGTATCAAGAACAATTTTAGGAAAATATAAGACAAAATATGTCGCTAGGTGGTTGGAACATTCGCTTTCTAACCATGAAACCTGGTTTCAATCTCACCATTGTCAATTTGTCAGGATGGAGACTTCCTGATGTCATCAGACTGGAGAGGGCAATCCCAGCATAAGGCACATTTGGAAAGTGTCTGAAAAACATACCATGCATTGACCCAAGTCTTGAGTGAAATTGGGTAGATAATACCCTTGGGGGCCATCAATAGCTATGCTAGCATGAAGTCACAAGCAGTTGTCTGCAATATGGATTGGCTAGCCACCCTAGTAGATGGGTTTTTCTCAATTATGAGTAGCCAGCTAATGTGTGTGTGTGTGTGTGTGTGTATACATGTATACACACACTAAATCACAGTGACTACCCCACATAAACATGTATATACATACATACACATACAAATTTTATCAATGTTTTTATAGCATCATTAATACTTTCAGATTTTTCCTTCTCTTGATAGCTTTGATGATTTTTTTTTTTTTTTTTTTTTTTTAGTTCCAGGAAATTTACTGGCATTTTTTCTTTAAATTAAAAATGTTTACTGTTAAATTTCTTTTTTTTTTTTTTTTTTTTTTTTTTTTATTTTAAACTCTAATATTGTTGAAAGAAGCTCTGTCAATTTTCTTCACGTATGCTTCCGTTTGGTTTGGTGTTATTTTAAGTTCTTTGTTTTTTTTTTTTTAAAAAAAAAAAACATCTAGCTATGTCTACATCACAGGCTTGAATTATTTTTTGCCCTTCTAGTTTAGTCTCGTAATCACATGACCATTTTTGGACAATTAACTATATTTATTAGTTTATTTGACACTGGCTGATACTAACTGATAAAATAGTATAGGGAATAAAATTAAAGACTTGTGTTATCATTTAATCAACCCCACTTCCATTTCAATACATTTGTATAAAATTAGGTGAAATTAATTGCATGAAGTCAATTTTATTGCTTCCATTTTTTTATACTAATGTACTAGATTTAGTTATGCCTGCAAAGTCATTTTGTTTTTCTATTGCATTTTTCATTCACTGATTTTATGAATTTTAAAAAGTTATTTATATTGTAAAAAATGCATTCATATTTATTATTAATTCATAGTGAAATCATTTCTAATAGCAAATGACCAGTTTAAAAAATAAATCCTATTTGTTAATTCTTTCACATTTATAGCTTTGAGCAAAATGAATTTTAAAATGTAATTGAAACTATAAAGAATGGTTAAATTCATTCAGTGGTCCATCATTTATTTCTGCTTATCACTTCAGGCAGTTTTCTTCTCTTTTCATCAAAACTTTGAAGGATTAAATGAGGAGTTTTGCCTTTGCTTTTTTTTTTTTTTTTTTTTTTTTTTTTACTCATTCCATTAATTTCTTTTTATGAATCAAGTACTTTAGTTGATGCAGAAAGAGAAAAGTTAGTTTAATTTCTATACTCTTTCCTCTTCTTTCTTATCCGCAAAAACCTTTTCCTGTTCATAGATGACAATTGATGTATCTTTATTTGAATATACTTTTCTTGTAGAAAAAATACATAAAATCTTTTTTTTTCCAGTAAAATTTCTGTTGATAGATATTTTATTTAAATTCTTTTTTTATTCTATTTTATTTTGTATCTATTATATTTGGTTTAACATATTTTAATTTTTAAAATAATGTATTCTATATATCAGTAAAAATAAATTAAAAAAAATCAGGTTACTAAGCATTCTCCTGGACTTTAACAGGTGGTAGGTGTTGACAGCTAAAAAATAATGTTTCCAAATTACAAATATCATGAAATAATAATGTTACTGCTGACAATGTTCAAAGTGGGGAAATGAAAATGAAGGCCTCTATACATGCTAAATCTATGCTACCTTGTTAACAAAAAAATCTGTTAAATTATACTGGATTATTCATGGATTGCTTTATTTCCTCATTATTAAAATATTTATTTAATATTAATATTTCAGTTGTAATTAAGATTAAAAAGAAAAAAAGAATTTTTAAACCTTTTAAATTAAAAATTCTATAATTTTTTTTAGAGAATATTCTTTTTTTTTTTTTTTTTTTCACTACAATTTAACAAAACTTAAAAGTTGTTAAACAAAGCAATATTTTTTATTTTTCAGTTTCAGTTTTCATAATTTCTTTTACTTTTTTTGGTTTTTAATTTTAAATTAACTTTACCATTAAATTATTTTTTAAAAACAAAACTTATTCATGATCAAGCTACCTCTTATTGATTATAGATATTCACATCATCGGAAAATAACAAAATTAATATTTTTTAAATTTAGTTACTGATACAATAAGTAAAGGATGTTTTATTTTAAATGCTTAATTGAATTTCTATAGCTTTAAAAAAAAGTGTTTAAATTAATAAAAAAAAAAATTTAAACCCAAATATCTCCATTTTTGTTTATTGGATAAAAATTTATTTCAGATTATTATTCAACTGTTCTTTCTCGTAGTGTAAAGTTTCCAATAATAGAATCAGTCTTTTAAATGGATTTTTGGTCAATCTTACAATAGTCTATGGCAATACCTGTTATACTTCATACATTTATACATTACCTGAAGATATTAAAATATCAGTTTTAGTGTTTAAAGTTAAAGCATTAAAGTCAGATTTATATATTTTGTTAAAAAAAAAAGAATTGCCCAAACATGATGATGCTAGAAACTAAATTTTTGATGACTGTTCGATCGATAAATTCAGATTAGTGTTAAAAGTTCCTCTTGAAAAGGTTTTAATTTTTTTTTATATATTGAATTCTTGGGAAGAGGGTGTGTAGGGTCTAAGGTAAAAGGAGAACCTGAGAATTTTTCTAACCTTTTGTATTTTTGCTTTCTTCAGTATTTTTATCAATTTCTCTGTAAGAATGGGAAGTTGTGGATTGTCATTTTCATATATGATGATGACACTCGTCATTGTCATATAATAATTGATTTTTAATCCCTTTTATTGCCTGTACAATTACGGGATATATTGCCTAACCTTTTGTCATATAGGAATAAAGTGTCACTGCTGACAATTCCATTTGAACACGGATCGCCAGAGAGCAAGCACAGTCAACCTCATCTTGAAATAATTAGATCACATGATGGGTAAAAGAAAAAAAAAAATATATATATATATATATATATATATATGTATATATATATATATATATATATATATGTGTGTGTGTGTGTATGGGAATTAGCAGCGTCTGACCAAGTATTGTCAAAGGTGCTTCTATTTTTGCATCTGTGATTTACAAAGTCTCTCCTACAAACAGGCATTACAAAACCTTTGATTTCTATTTTTATATTACCATCAATATACAATTATCATAATCAAAAGAAAAGTGTTTTTTGTATGTTTTTATTTATTATTCAGTCTTTTCTGTATCACACTGGTCTTCTATATTTTAAAGGATAAACAATTTATCATTCTTTATTCAAACATGATCTCTTACATTAAGATAGGTATCAACTTTCTGTGAATAGCCATGAAACAAATTGGCTTGTTTATTCCCTATAACAATTTATCGTTAAAAGTTAGTCCTTTTTTTTTTTTTTTTTTTTTTTTGCAGATTTTATGCTCCGTTATAAGAAATGCCATTCAACTATGGCTTCACCTACTTTTTAAAACTTTATTTATTGATTATATTAATCTTGTAGGAGCTTATTGAGATATATGATGGCCATTCAAACATAAACCAATGCTTACATGTTGCTTATTAAGATTTTGCTGGATTTGTGTTTGCTGAATTTGTGTTTATCTGCATTATCTACATTAGATTACATGGCAGGTTATTGCTGCACAGTTCTCTGTACTCTTTTTGACATTGTCAAATAATCTCTTGCTATTCCTTTGTTAATCATTCTTGTTTAAAGCTTTTTGAGTTACTCTACTATTGAATTTTAAATCAGGCAAAAAGCAAAAAAAAAAATCTATCAAAAATACTTATGCCTGAGTAATCCCTAAATTAAGCTTGTCCTGTAAATAGCATTTCAACTGACTTGGTTTGTATTTGCTGGTTGGGAAGCTTATACTCAGTCATTGATGAGCATTTATAATTAGAGAAAAGGAGATATGAGGCAGTGGAATTGGTTAACGATGAAGTTGTCGTTTTTGTCATGGTTCTGTTCCCTAATGAAATGATATAAAGAAAGCAATTTAAAACGAGCACAAATCTACCTCCTTCCGATCATTTTTTTTTTTTTTGTTTTTATCTTGTTCTCATTGCTTACTCACACACCCTATTTGGCTTGCTTTTTCTATTTAGTGATTTTCACATTTGTCTTTTATTCATCCACTGTTTCTATTGTCTTGTCTAATACCTGTTCTTCTTTTCACTGCCTCTATTAACCACTCAAATGCATATGCCTCATTTGCACCAAATAATCTTAGAGTCATAAGAGGCTAGCTTGTCAGATAAACAGGCGACTAATCTGCTACCAAACTCACCATTTTTCCCGCTCTTATTGTTTTAGCTACTAATCAATAATGTAATTTCTTTCATCTTTTTGACTCCTTAAAACATTATGTTCCCTATTTTATTTCTCAATATTTTATCTTTTTACCCAGTTCTTTTACAATATTCATTTATGCTAACTAGTGATTTAGTTATGCCCAGATAACTTCTCTTTATGTACTTTTTTTTTATTAGCCATGGATTTTTTTTGTTTTATTTTTTTAGAGGAATTTTCTTTACTCTTTTCCACTTTAACTCTGAAAATATTTTTGCTTTGGGGGAGATGACTTGAAAGATTTTTATTTTTTTATTTTTTTTTAGAAATAATGATTAAGTAATCTTTTTCTTTATATGAAAATATCTGGTAAATGTTATTAATTCTAGAATTCTACTTTATTCACAGGTTTCAATTATATGCACTAAATTTTATCATTATTCAAAACTTCTGTCTAAAACTTGAAACATGCAAAAATATTTTACATATAAAGCATTTTAATGAATAATACTCTGGATCATTCATAAATATTACTCCCCTTTTTACTGTATATTAGATCCATTCAAAATATAGTGTTTTATATATTAGTTCTATATAGTTGAAATTGCAATAGGCTGGCTCTCCATTTCATTCAAGATTGTTTTAGCTGTTGTCATAGAAGGATATGACAACACAACCAAGACATTCAAATTCAACTTTCATTGGCAGGACTAACATTTTGCTTGGTAAAAATAGTCACCTACTGAGTGCTAAAGTCAGTTACTTGGGTGCTTTACACTTGTTCAGTATTTGTTCATTAAACATTGGTTGTCTAACATTGTAAAGATTTTCAAATTATTTTCATAGAATATACAGATTATGAGTGAAAATACAAGAACATTATTTACATAGGGATTTATAAACACTTTATAAATATTTTATCTTTGCCTTCCTGTTAAAACTTCTGTGGTTCTATTTACATTGTTTGGACTATTGTCCTCATCTTTGTTGACATTTATTATGATGTTTCAGCCGTTGTACACTCCTGCCTTCTTCAGATGGTTGGAATGTCGAACTGAACCCGTCTATCCCAGTGAGCAAAATAAAGGCTTCAGCTCGACATTCCAATCACCTGAAGAAGGCCAGAGTGTACAACAGCCAAAACATTGAAATAAGTATGGCGACAAAGACGAGGACAATAGTTCGAATAATGTAAATAGTGTAACATAATAACTCATCTAAGAAATATAGACAGATCCTGTGGTTCTGTTTTTGTAGTAGATAATGTTTGTATTAGATAATGTTTGTATTAATTTCTTTGTTTAAAATCTTCTCTATTTTATTCTTTCTGTAGTCTTCATAAACTGTACATTTCAGATTTGTTTCAAAATATTGCTGAACTTTACAAATCAAATTTAGATCATTATCTTATCACAATTTTCTGTATTTTTTATAATTATGCTATCATACACACTTGTGGGATTATTATTTTTATAGAGTCTGAAAAGTATTTGGTGGACATGAATCATTGCTATTTGCATCATTTCTTCTTCATTGATGGCTAATTCAGTATAAAAACAAGGAGGAATTTATAAATCTATAATTTGTTCATGCATGGAATATTACTGGCATATCTAACCTGGTGATATGGCTATATATTCTTGCCAAAATCCAGAGAAGGATCTATATTATCATCAGTCCTGATCTGGTATCTTAACATTAGTCATTTTCCAACCATTGTGATGTAGCTTCCCTCTGTCTTTTCTATAAAGTTTTTCATGGCAATTGTTCTAATGAGCTCTCATTTCCTTGATACCTTGCCTGTGTGAATTTAAGCATATTGTGAGATCGGGTACTAGGTTTCATTGTTTTACTGTTTAAATAGCTAGATGATCCTTAATTTTTATTCTAACAGTTTCTTTTCTCTCACTTCCTACCTGTGGAACTCTTATTTTTTTCTTCCCTGCCACCAACAATCTTAAAATATTTAAATGCAATGCCATCTTCTGTCTGCCTGAAACCTGTTCTTTTATTGTCCCATTTTTCTCAGTCTCTTCTTTTCTCAGTATCCCCTTAAATCTTAATAGCATTATCACTATGCTCAAGGAGAAATGATTAAAAAAAGGAAAAAAAGAATTGACGTTTAAACAAAGTTTGGCAACGTTTTTTTAACCTTTGTGTCTACAAAAAATTGTGCCAAAAGGACGATTATTCCCTTACCATTTTAGAAAGAAACATGAAAAATTTTCCTGTTTAAAAATTTATAAAAAATTACAAAATTATCAAAATATATAAACTACAATGCAATATTTATTATTTATCATTTTATAAATAACTATGAAAGCAAGTTTTTTTTATTTTTTTATTCAATCTAATAAACATATAGTTTTAATATATTTGTTGTCAATTCAAGGCTTTGACCCTAAGAAAATCACTGGTGCAGACAAAATTGGAGTGGTTCTCCTTAAGAATATCAACCTGGAATTATCCCTAATTTTAGAAAAGTTATTCAACTGCTGCTTGTAGGAGAAATCTTTCCCAAGCCTGTGGAAAGTGTCAAGCATATGCCCAGTTTTCAAGAACATGGTTTTGCGATCTTCCCCTTTCCAATACAGACCCATCAGTCTCCTCAATATTATCAGTAAGCTTTTTGAAGCCATAATCAATAAGATAGACAAGCACCTAGAAAAGAACAACCTCTTCAGCGCTGAGCAGTATGGGTTTCAGTTGGCCTGATGCACCGACAACATCCTAACTACTATCACTCACAGAATTAATGAGACTCTTGATGATAAACACACCTCGAGGACCATAGCATTAGATATCTCAAAGTCCTTCACAAAGTATGGCATAAAGGCTTACTACACAAGTTTTCCAGTTATGGAATCACTGGAAGTCCTTCCTAACAGGTAGGTCCCTGGAGGTAGTTATAAATAGCCAGTCCTCCAGAGCACAAGAGCTCAATGCAGGCACCACCCAGCGGTCAATCCTTGGACTAACCCTCTTTTTTGACCTACATAAATGATCATCCTTCCTAAGAATATACTCACATCATTTGTAAACATCTATACTGATATGACTACAGTGTAACCCGGATATAAGAGATTTTCTCTGGTCCCAAATTAGATCCTGTGTTAATGTATATAAAATAGACCAAACCTGGATATAAGAGAAACCCGGATATAAGAGACTTCTTCTCCGGTCCCGACAACTCTCTTATATCCGGGTTACACTGTATATATGGACGCACCTTTAAAGCTCTTGTTGGTCAGAGATTGACGACTGGTCTCTCTTCTGATCTTGCACAAACTACCCAATGGGGTAAAAACTGGCTTGTTACATTCAATGTCCTGAAGACCAAACTAGTTACATTCCATCATCGCTGATCTGACTGCAAACTATCAGCAATCAGGATGAACAGAGATCCTCTTGGTGAAGCACCATGCCATGAAAGACTGTTGGGCCTCAAACTCACACTCGACCTCAAGTGGAACTTCTACATAAAATCCATTGCTAAGGATTCTGGTAAAATGGTTATCTCTCTGTATCGCTCCAGTAAGTACCTGACTTTTGCTATCCTCTACCTTTACAAGAGCCAGATCAAACCAAAAATGGAGTACTGTTGTCATATTTAGGCAGGAGCTGCCCAGAACTCACTCTCCAGGCTTGATAGACTTTAAAAACATTTCCAAGCCATTGTGGATGATGAATTATTCTCCACTCTTCAACCTGCCTCCCACAGGTTGGATGTGGCAAGCCTCACACTGTTCTACTGCTTCTTCCCTAGAAAGTGCTTGGACGTGCTACATTCCCTGATCCCACTGAGGCAATCTTCAGCGCAAGAATACGCCATACCACTTACATAGTAGCAAACCATCCAGATTCCATCGGTGAGAAGTAACTTCTACTTGAGTAGCTTCTTCCCATGAACTCTGTGGAACCGACTCCCAACAGGATGTTTCCCCAATCACTACAATGGTTATCTTCCATTCCTATATGCAAAAAATGGCCTCTAAACATAACTCTCTACTTTGAGTGACCTTCAGGCCTTCTAAAGAGTGAACCTCCCTGTAAAAAAAAAAAAAAAAATCTCAAGAATAAAGAAAATTTATAAATCCATTTTCTTTTGTTTGGGTTTTATTAAAATTCTAATCATTACTTTTTAAAACAAACATTGCTGAGAAAGTTAAGTGTACACAGTAATAGTGGTGTCAAGGGAATACCCATCCTTTTGGGTACTATTTCTTTTCGGGCATAAGGGTTAAACATTCACAATAGTTTTTTTTTTTTTATTCTACATGATGAAAATATGAACTATAACAGAAATGTATAAAAATAAACAATTTATACAAAGAATTAATTAGCAATGTTAATGTGATTAATGGCGGAATCACTTTGCTAACAGAACTTAACAAGACATTAACTTACTATCACTTCGTTGAATAATAAGATCCTTATATTTGAGTTGTTGTCAGATGGAAGACACATACCAAGTACTTTCAACAATTTTAAATTGTCAGCTTCAGGGTACAGTTTTCCTATACATAGGCAAACACTAAGACTAAATATGTGTAGACCAAAAAATGTTTTGTTTTTTTTTTTAAATTATTCTATTTATTGACAGTTGAATATATGTTTTGGAGCTGTATGTATGGGGAAAATTGCACCCTAAAGAAAAGAGGACTATCAATTAATAGGGATGAATAGATTAAAGCATAACTAATAAGTGAATGTCTGTTTAAGTTTAGTAGAATTGTAATCCAGTTTGAGTTGTTACTAGTTAATGTTAAGATTCCAATGGACATCTAATGTCAGCAGTTAAAGTATTTAAATATCATGTTGAAGAACAGAAGGCCTAATTTGATCAATTACAAAGGGTTAAATTATTTACATTATTCAGACTATTGTCCTCATCTTTGTCGCCATATTTATTACAACATTTCGGCCGTTGTATGCTCCGGCCTTCTTCAGGTGGTTGGAATGTTGAACTGAACCCTTTATTTCGCTTACTGTTAATTTCCCTCTGAAATCAGAAAGATGAGGACAATAGTCCAAATAATGTAAATAGTAGCTCGTATCAGAAATATCGACAGATACAAAGGGTTAGTGTTCTATATTGATAATGTATGGCCTTGTGCAATAAAATTCACATCTGAAAAGATTGAAGACCTTAGCCAGGAAAAAAATTCATACTCTCTTCATTTTCCAGATCTTGTTCCATTGATTAGCATCTATTCTAGGATTTAAAGAACCATCTTAGAGTCGTTCTTAAAACATATGTAAAGGTGGAAGTTAACTTCTCTATGTACAAAACAAAAGACTTAGAAAAATGCTATTATGAATGGTATTATTGTGAATCATTGAAAAAAAGCTTATTGATTATGATGGAACTCATATTAATGAATGAATACTAATTATTAAGTTGGAATGAAATAGATTTTTTTTTTCATTGCATTTTTGAAATTTGTTTCTTTTTATACCCTCACATCATTGCCTTTTGTTTATGCATACATCTATATATCATTTTAAAGCCCCATGTCTCCTTTTTTGGGTGCTGGTTGAAATTTTTTATTACTTTTATTTGTTGCTTTTGTTTTTATATTATTATTATAAGGTATTGAAGCAAGAATGGGGGAAAAAATTATCATTATACTCTATGAGAGCATACCATTGCACTGTTAAGACCACCTGAAAGGTCAACAGTGTTTGGAGGTTGGATTCAGCTTCAGAATGAACAATCCAACTTTGTTGCCAAAAACTTGTTTCTGGGTGGAGAACTTGAAATCTTAAACCTTGTATTAAAACTCCAATTTCTTCACACAGGAATGTTCCACAGGATAAAACTAGTGGATTAAAGTGTTCATTTGTGAATTTTGGTGACATAGTAATTGTGTGTTCAATCCCTGGATCAGGCAGTGTGTATTTTGACTTAGTGAAAACAGGCAGGCAATAACTGAGCAGTACTAAATAACAGCTAGACAAGATTTCCTTGCACATGGGTAGCAGAACAAGAGCAATCTACCCCTGTAGACTATGTAAAGGGTACAGTTTGAAATTCTCCGAAGGTTACCCAGATCTACAAGCACCTGATAAAGATCATAGGGCACAACAACTGAAACATTGGGATAACAACAATAAAGATTAGGACAGTAGTTCACATGTAAATAATGGATGTATCATGATTTTTTTTTTTTTTTTAAATGTTCACCCTGTACAAGGCCTGAGGGCCACACAAGATAGAGGGTTACAGAGTAAGAGGCACAACTTATGTAGATTTGTATGACTTAGCAGGCCTTGAAGGTTAGGACTGGTGGAACAAAAGAGTGTAGTTCATTTGAACACTTTCCATGGAAATGGTGATAGAGGAGTGAGAGGTTTGTGACATCTTGTCTGTGGGGATAGGAGCTGTAGAGTGAAAAATAACTCATCGCCTATAAAGATACAGAAACACTTTTGGACCCTATTGGGAGTAGAAAGTGAAGACTGGGCAGCTCCTGCCCATATATGATTTAACCGATGATTAGCATCTTTCACAATTTGATACTTGATGCAATTTGCATGTTTTATTTAAAAAAAAAAAAAAAATTGTCCTTTTTCTTGATAGTGTATTCACTGTTGATGAAAAGCAGTTTCTGTATGGTAATTGGAAACATGTTTTTTTTTGTGTTGAAAAAAAAAAAAAAACCTTATTTTCACCCCCTACAAAAGATCTTCTGGACTGTTTAACAGTGCTGTAATGGTGTAATCTATTACAGCTTCTTGCAACCTAGTCAGACCAAGGCAGACACCTGTTATCATGTTTCAGAACTGATGTATCAGAAGTTGCAAACATTTTGACCATCCATAATTAATATAAAGTGGTTCATCCTGCTGCAGGATAATGCAACACCTCATATTTTAAAAACCACTTGGCAAAAACTAATGTAGACATTAAGGACCTGACTTGCTCTCCCTTATTTACTGAATCTGCACCCCCCCCTACCAGTTGCTGGTTGTGTGTGTGTGTGTGTGTGTACACACACCAGCATGTTTCCTCTGCCTTCCAGCAATTTTACTCCTATAACCTCAGATTTTATCATGATTTTGTAAATTAACTGCCAGATCTTTGGCAACATTCTAATGATGCTTACTTTGACAAATAATATTGTGTTCAAATTAAGTTTTTTAAATTTGTTTTTCCAAATGGCTATTCCTTTTGTTTCAACCCGATAAACATGATTTTTGAAAAAAAAAAAAAAAAAGTTTTTTTTTTTTTTTCTAACCCTGAATTCAAATGTTACTTATGGAATGACTTGATATATACTTCTACAAATATGTGTATTAATTTTACATGTATATAAAATATAGTATGTATTATAAAATTTATTTTGTTGTTTAGGAATAATGTATTGAAGCCTGTTTATGTAAATGTAGTTCAGTTCTGTTTTACTATTTTCTTTATAATTCTGTAAAATTCTATAATATTGGCTCATATTTTATGAGTAACTACAATGATCTCATTTGTAACAGATTAACTGCTTATATTTGTTTACAGAAATCTTTCAATCATAGATTTTTCTCTTTGGGATAAGATGGGTAATTGTTTTAAGAGAAAACAGTAAAAATAATTCTCAAGTCTTTTTGCTTCAGACTAAATGCTTGTTATTTATTTCTTTAATTTTTTTTTTTTCCTGGTTGCAAATGTTATTTTGGATTTGGTGTCTGACTTATTGCTTAAATTATTTTTTTGATTCTTATCAAACTGCTCACCACTTGTCTTTGAAGATATAGGGAGTTAACTTTGTGTTGGTAAGGGTACGATTTTAAATGTTCCAATAATTTATAAATTTTTAATTTTAATGACTTGTAATATAGTCTTTGAGATGAAAATACTGACTGTTTAACTATATGGCTTTTGAGCTATAACAGTTTTTGTTTCATTTTGTATAAATGGATTTTTTTTTTTTCCTACAAAAAATGGCTTAGATTTTTTTCTCTACATTTTAGCTATAAAATTTGTTTTTAGCTTTTCATCTGTCTTTGATCCTGTTAAGAAAATAAAAAAATATTCATTGGTATATTTTTGTCTTTTAGCAAATGATTTGCTTTAGTCAACAATGCAACTCATTTTGCCATTTTTTTATTATCAGAAAGAATTTATTGAATTTTATTTTTATTTTTTTACATGTCTTCACAAATTATCTTGGCATAGTTATAAATTCTATAGAATCAATTTCTCAAAACCCGTTGAGTTTTACTATTGATCTGTATACTGTTAAATATCATTGGACCATGAATTTTATATACTCTTAATTTTGCTGAAACAAAAATATTAACCCCATTCTGGATAATTTTTTAAGAACTCTTTAACAAATAAATTTATCCTTAGGAATAAGTTGCATTTTTTTTTATGTACTTTTTTTTGCATATAAAGTTTTGCATGGATTTGCTTGTTTCTATTACATTATGTAGCTTGCTGGCTGCCAAAAAATCTGCAAATTTTCACAGTTTAGCATCAATAGTACAATGGTTTGTGATCTGACAGCTTTCTTGTGTGAACATGGACAGTTTGATAAGCGATATATATGAATTTTTAACAGCAAATAGAATATTTATAGCTTGACAGCCAATAAATAGAGCTATCCTCCAAATTTTGAGACATGTTTTCTGTAGAGTTTTGTCTTTTCTTTTATGAACTGAATCAATCAGCAAATTTTGTATTTTTAACTTATTAAATATTTATTTTTATTAATCACAGACTTGTCCTTATTTGTCACTTACATGGAGACAAGTATTCGGTAAAAGATTTTTTTTTTTTTAACACATGTTAAGCTTAGATACATTGTCTGACCTATAAGAATGTTTTTGGTTTGATTTTCTTTGCTTTTTACTCACATTAAGGAAAGGTGTGAAGTATTTTGCAATGATTTTTATCATTACAATTCAGTGGTCAGTTGATATTTACCAAGCTTTTTCAGTGGTAAATGTGGTTCTGCTTGGTAAGAAATGACTGATCTCACACTGTACAAATATAGAAAATTTCTAAGCATATTGAATCTTGAATTGAACAATTTTGGATAATCATCTGTTAGTCAACTATGGAGATAACATGTTTGAATGGTTTGAGCTTGCTGATAAATTTATAAAAAACTTTGGATTTTGTAATGTTTAAATAATATTTATTTTAATATTTATTAAATAGGTTTAAATAAACTATTATTTGTATAGATTTGTCATTTTATTTTTATTGAATGAAAAGTTTTTTCTGATTTATACAAAAGCTTCCCTCCTGTATCTGTCTATATTTGAGATGAGGTATTATGTACACTATTTACATTATTTGGACTATTGTCCTCATCTTTGTCGTCACGTTTATCACAATGTTTCGGCTGTTGTACACTCCGGCCTTCTTCAGATGGTTGGAATGTCAAACTGAACTCTTTATTTCGCTCACTGGGGTAGATTGTTCTAGTTCTATGTGCCATGTCTAATGGATGTCAGTTATCTCCTGTGGAGAACTTTGAGATGGGAATTAACAAGAGATAACTGACATCCATTAGAACAATCTACTCCAGTGAACGAAATAAAGGGTTCAGTTCGACATTCTAACCACCTGAAGAAAGCTGGAGTGTACAGTGGTCGAAACGTTGTGATAAACATGGTGACAAAGATGAGAATAATAGTTCAAATAATGTAAATAGAGCTTCCCTCCTGTTTTTATTTGTAGATAAATGATAGTTTGAAGATTTCTTTTTACAATGTGTGATTCTTGATTATAACTTTTGATAACTGCTTATATAATTTTTTTCCAAGGGAATACAAAAAAAATTATACAAACCACTAGTAAATCAATTATCACCACAGTGACTATGCAATTTCTATTATATATGAAAGTATATTTTATAATCAATTGTAGCACTTATAATTTTATTTAAATTTTTAAAACTAATTTACTTTTCTGAATGCAAACTCTGGTTTTTTTTCAGTTTTTCTCTAGTTGGATATTTGAATTATTTTTTAAAATTTCTTCAGGTGTCCAAAGTTCAGCATTTTCTTGTAGTAAATAACCTTTGTCTTCTGTTTTGGCAAATGATGTAAATAATACAGTACTTTTGGTCATCCCTTCAACCAAAAAGAAAAGACCACTTTTCAAGTTTTCAATACCAAGACATGAATATAAGCAATCACCAAATGACTTTGTGCATATTCTCCTCCTCCTCCTCTTATATGCCATGTCTTTTGGGGATTTTGGTGATGATAGCTCTGCACAAATTCCTGTCCTTTGTAGCTATTAGTAACTTACATCTTTTTGCTATCTTTCCTAAACCCTGTTCTGACATCCATTTACACAAGCTCATTAGGTTGGTTATGTACTGTTTTTCTCTATCCCTTTTATCTTGTCAGTGTCAAATTTTCCAAGCAGTCTTTCCTCATTATGTGCCCTATAAATTTTAACTCTGTTCCTGATATTAAGTATAAGTGTCTTTTTTGTTTCCATTTTCTCTAAAAACTTTTTGTTGCTCACCTGTTCAGATCACCTGGATTACTTGAGCAATGATTTCATTTTTGATTAGATATTGGTTTTCTTTTTACTATGATTATATTATTATTTTTTTTTTTTTTTTTTTTTTTTTTTTGAAGCCTTGCATCCAACTATGTAACTACCTTAGTAGTGGTTTGCTGAATTCTCAAATTTTAGGAACAATCTTCAAGGACATTCAGATCTGTTTCTTGCAATGGATGGAAGTTGGCTTCTTTCTTTCTTTTTCTTTTTTTTAAGTACTTAATTATTTTTATAGAAAATAGTCTACTACTGTCCATTGGCCTGATGACCCTTGGCCTAGATTTGTATCCATCTCATCTTGTCTCTCTAGATAGATTAAGCTGCTGTTTTAGACTTCAGCCTACATACTGTGATCACTTCTGCCTGCTTTGGCTGTCAATTTCAATCAACAAAGACTAAGAGTTACTATGCTGAGATTAAACCAAAGTTTTACAAGATTTTCTGGTCTCCTCTTTTTAAGTGCTGCTAATTCCGCTTATTCTTCTGGGTTTTTTTTTTTTTTTTTTTTCCTTTTGGTGCAAATTGTTTGATTCCTTTTGTCATTGGGTGTTTGCTTTTCAAAATTTTAAATTTATCAAGCTGTATAGAATTTTAAAACTGAATCTTGAATGCCTGCAAAGACTGCATATTTCATAGTATTTTAAGTTGTATAGAATGAATGCTAAATTTATCTCAAAGACTTTTTTTTTTTTTAAATATATAGATAAAATTGAAATGTAAAATCCAAGGTCTTTTTCTTTATATACAACACAAGAGTTTTTTTTGTTTTTTTTTTTTTGTTTTTTTTTTTAGACTGCAGTTTAGGAATCCTGTTGCCTTTTATAAGTAAAACTGTAACTGAACTAAAATTCTTGAAGGCATAAGTATATAGTGTAATGGTGAAGAAAAAAATGTTAATTTTAAACCTTTGAAAATATTTTTCCAAGATTTGTTTTTCCTTTTATTTTTGTCATTCTTTTTATTTTAATCTTGGAAAAAGTACGTGTTGAAAAATTATTTGTAAATTTTCACTCTATTTTTGTTTTAAACCATGTAAAATAAATTAGCAAAAAAAAAATCTATTAAAAAAGAAAAAAAAGCTGTATTTCCTCATCACCCAAATAATGAGATCATTCAATATTAACTGGAATTCTTGCATATTTAATTTTAATTTCTTCTTTTTTAACCAAAAATTATTTTCTTATATTTGTATTATTTTTTTTTCATTTTATTGTGTGTAAAACTTTGAAGATTTTCATGATGAGGATGTGGTGAAGTTTCTGTAATCATTTTGAATTTGTATTTTAATACATATCTATCTTTCTATATTATCTGTAAAGCAAAAATAATTTATGTATAATTTAAATCCTCTTAGAAATATAATAATGTCCTGTCAAAACAAAGAGTACAAAGTTTTTAAGGATAATTTAATGAATATCTTCCCTGAATTATTTAATTTTTTTTTCCATTTCAGTTTGTAATCTTTTGTTCATTATTGATATTTTTAAACAAGTGCATGTTTTATTTCTGAGTTGTAAATCAATTTTTATAATAAATAGATGACCTTTAGATAATTTATTGTGGCAATGTATATACAATTTCCTCCCTTTTTTTTATTACCTTATCAAAAGGTATAATTTCTACAGGATTTTATTTTTGGATCTATCATCTCACTTATGTAGTTGTACTATAATGAGGAACAAGCTTTCAATGTATTAGATTTAGATTTCCTTAGATTTAGTTTTTGTTAGGGAAAAAATCCTGTTTTAGTTTTTATATTTCAGATAAATTTTTAATAATAAAAAATATTACAAAGAAATTGTAGATTTTGAAAAAAAAAATAGTTTATGAAGTTGTTTAATTTACTTTTGTGTACTGCAGGTTTCCCTCTTTCGTCGTGGAAGAGTTCTCCAACGTATTCGTTCCATCTTTGAAGTATTTTTTCCTTTTCTACTATGAGCGTTCCCTCTTTTAATTTTATGCATCCTGTCAATGAGCATGTCTTTCGTACTGTTATTTCTTTTATTCTATTATGCATATATGCCTTATCCATAATGCTCATTCTATCTCTGCACACTTTTTGTTGAGCAACTTCACTTTTGTCTGCCTGCATTTGTTTCTGATTTCTGTATTTAATGTTCTATATTCTGTACCATTACTTGGCACTGTTTGCTGTCTCTCTCTCTCTCTCTCTCTCTCTCATCATGTCAAGAATTTCATCTGTCATACACTCCTTTTTCTCATGTCTCGTTTTCCTTGGGATGATCTTGTTTGCTCATGTCACTAAAGCTTGTCTTAATGTGGTGGAAACTCGTGAAGGAACTTGCCAAAATTGTGTGTAATGTTCCATGTACTTATATATGTCTATTTTGATATAGGAAATGAGAACAGATGTATATTTTTGTAGACAACTGACAAGGCACATTTATATTATATGCACAATATTTTCATTATTTTGTGATTGATGAATTTCTGGTTGAGGTATGTAGTTAGAAAAAAAAATGATATAAAAATGGTCCTGTTTTGAATTAGCTGAACTAGCTAAATAATAAAACATACATAAAAAATGTAAATCAAAGTCAATAAGTAAATTCATCACAATTGTGTATTAAGATTTATTGTATATTGTTTTGAATATACAAAATACTTACATGCTGACACAAGGAATCTCTTCACAGCACTCTAATTTAAAACTTATCCATACCTGTTTTTCTTTTTATTTCATGTGTTTTATGCAGTTTTATTATGTATTTAGAAATGATTCCACCTTGTTTTATTTCTATTTTCTCAGTACCTGATGTCTATATGTAAATGTCAAAATTGCTCTATAAATTAGACTTGAAAATTTCCTTGCAGAGAATAAATATTTGCATTTGTAATGAGCATTGTCAACTTTTCATATTTTGGTAACGATTGTTCAATCAATATTGAACCATTCTGAAACTGAGACCATTGTTTAATTATGCTTTCTGCATTGATTGCTGAAATACCTGATTGATTCTGTGTTTGGCATTGAATTGTATGAATCTGCCTTTAATAAATCTTAATGAATCATCAAAACTTTCTTTTTATTCCCTCGAGGCAAAGGAATCAAAATTTATAATTTTTTTTTTTTCCAGTATTGATATAATCTCATTCCAAAAATTGCATCTTCATTTAATTATCGGATTTTTATTAGCCATGATGGATACTTTAACTATTTTTATATATATATTATGATAGAATCGGTATCTGTTTCACAAGTACCTTTTTCTACTAATATCTTTAGTATCTCCAAGTATAACTTGTAATTAAAAATATGCAGTTAATTTCTACAAGCAATTAAGTTTTTGCTGTACACTGATTACTGGTAAATGCTTTCAGGCTGGAATTCTGAGTACATTTATCATGAAAAGTATGCTTTTATTTATTTATTTATTATGCTTTCACATTTTAATTTTAAATCCTGTCTCTGATAATGCGGGTTACGTTAAGCTTTCTGCACCATCACATCATTTTTTTTTTTTTTTTTTTGTCATAGCTATGTTTTTTTTGTTTTGTTTTTTTTTTGTTTTTTTGTTTTTTTTTTTGTTGAAGCAGGACTGGGATTAAACTCACACAAAGCAAGCTGTGTCCTGCTTGACAAAGGATTTGTCACAATGATTTGAGGCAAAGTTTTACAAGGCTGGATTCTCTTCCAGATACCCAAGAGAATCACAGTAGTCAAAGTATCCGAGTGTTGTTTTTTTTTTTTTTGTTTATTTTTTTTTTTATCAAGACACCATCTCTAGGAAGGTTGCATTCAAAGTTTGAGACCCCCATCCTAATCTTATATATTTACCACTCACACTCCTCTGTGACACCTGCTCAAGACTCTTCAGGAGAAGGCTAGGCCTTGACAGCCATCTCCGTCACTGCCACCAGAAGGGAGAAAAGGAATAACAAGAAAGGATGTTGATCCAGATGCGAGCAGGTGCCAACAGATAGATATATATATATATATATATATATATATATATATAAAATATAAAATGTAAAAGACAATAGGAAACCTGTAATAGTTGCCGACACATTCTGTCCAATGTGGACTTTTTCAAGGCAAAAACGAAATGAATTTATTAAACAAAGTAACTAATAATAACAAAACAAAATGTCCTTAGCAACTAGAAGAATTTAGAGAACGCTATTTTCATACTGTAAACTGAAAATTATGTTAAGTTACTGTCATGTGTGGAGACATTGTTTTTATTGCTGTGTTGATGGATTCAACCATTTTCTTTTGATTTCTTGATACTGTTGTGTACGTTTGTTTGGGAGAGTAGTAATTCTGTTAAGAAAGCTGAAATAGGAAAAGGCCTGGGTGTAGATTAATATTTGGGTAATATTCAATGGCGGCACTCTCTAGAATTTTCCTTCTGAGTGTGTTATTTCCTTTTTTCATGAGTGTAGCATTTTTAAAATCAAAATTCTGGTTGAATTTATTTCTATGTATGACTAGTGCATTAGCTAACTTGTTGTTTTTTCTACAGGTTAACTCTGAGAAACTTTTATTTATACACACACACACACACACACTGGCTATTGGCTCTTATAATAAACTCATCTGCTCCTTTGACAGGTCTTGCTTTTCATCCTGTTGGGGTGACATGTCACCCTCCTCACCAGCGGAAAAGCTAGCTGGAGAACTGGTTGATTGTCTTGTTTAAGAGTATATTGTATATGAGTATTGTAGATATAATGCTCATTATTTAGAATGCCCATAATTTAATGCAAACTATATGTGGCACTAAATGCTTTGATTTATTTAAGGCTTTCTTTCTATACATTGTTTTTTTCTATAGTGATCTTTGGGAGCATTTTGGTTTTACATTAACTTTTGATAATACATAGTTACTCTATTATTATTTATCTTTTTTTTTTTTTTTTTTGCTGCTGTGATATCATCATTTTGGTCCTTGAATATGAACTCCTTTACTGTCTTTTCGTTGAATAACTGGCTTGTCAATATAATACTAATGTTCTTGCAATTTAATCTTTAAGGTTATATTTCTACGACTTTATTTTGTACATTGTTCAGGTTACTTTTTTTTCTTTTAAGTATTGATATTTAGAATCTGTATCAAGTCTTGTATCACTTTCCCAGCAAAGTATAATGTTCATAAGACACTGTAGCCAGGTTTCCTATATTAGCAATGAGTGTCTGTAAATTTTCTGCTTTTCCATGTAATTGAGCAGAAGGCTTTTTCACCTTTAGCCAGAAGGAAGATTTTGAAATATTAAACAATAAAACACGTTTGAATTCAGTCTAGCTTTAATGCTGAAGATGCCAGGATTTAATCTTTATAAAGAAAATAAGGAAAGAAATGATTTTAAGTTTTATGATGAGCATGATTCTATAATGAAACAAAAAAAAATGTTTTATAATATAAATGTAGGGATTTTATATTTATAAACTGTGTGGTATACAGTGAATAAAAGAAGTTCAAAATGTAAAGACTAAACTCTAAGCTTACCAAATTTGAACAGCAGAATCCTACTATCTTAATGAATGATGATTTGAGATATATAAATTATAATGTTTAAGTTTATTTTTAATTGTGTGTGTCAGGGATACGATATCTGTTTCTCTTCATAACAATGGCCAAACCGTTGTGAATATGACAAAAATGAGGACAACAGTCTGAACAAATGTAAATAGATACAAAGATGTGTATCATTTTTAAGAATTCATGATTGGATTGCAACATATAATTAATCTATTTTTGTTTTAAAATTTTCTATAAATTATTTTTGCATAAACATTACATTGACATGAATAGTCAGCATTTTGCTTAGTCATGATAACTGTACACTGAAAAAATATTACATTAGAATGTCTTGGTTATGATTATAATAATGAAAACAAAATTCTCCTGCATATTATTCTTCAAAATTTCCATTTTTAAATAATTTCTCTTGCTAAAATTTAATGCTTTTATTCTGTTTATAAATTTTTATAACTGATTATAAAGTATTTTTTTCTCCAAAAATCGAAGTCTGAGAATAGATAAGAATTTTCATAATGTCTACAGTAGAAACAGAAAATATAACTTTGTAGCATTTTTTTTTTGTTCTTCCTCTTGTTTGTAAACTTCAGCCATGTTTGTATCTCTATATTCCGTTTTTAGCTACTGCTGTTACCATTATACAGTGTTGTTATTCCTTATTGAGAAAAAGTTTCTATTGACAATTTTATATTTATAAACTGTGTTGTATACAGTGAATAAAAGAATTTAAAGATGTAATGACTAAACTCCAAGCTTACCAGTTCTGACCAGCGTAATCCCACTACCTTAATTAATGATTGATGATTTGAATTATATAAATTATCATAATATTGAAGTTTATTTTTAATGGTGTGTGATGGGGTATGATATCTGTTTATATTCATTAATTTTTTTTTTTTTTTTTTTTTAAATCACTTTATCCCATGCAAGGTGATAGTACCACTAAGACACAAAGGGATACTGGGAGTGAAAGAGAATTGAAAAGAATTGAAAGAATTGGAGACCCAATCCGAAACGGGGAAACAAGGGATAAACCTCTACTCCTATTCAAAAGACAAAGGAGGAGTGTGAACCAGACTATGGGCAAAACTATCTATTCCTGTTGAAGAGAAAATAATAGTAAATATAATTTCAGCATTTAGGCAGATGTTAGAAGTATATAGATGCAAACTTTAAAATGAACCAGAATTCTAAACAGGAAAGAAGGGATAGACCTCTATTCATGCTTAATCAGAAATATCTAAATATCACAAATGGACTTTCTTAGACATTGTAATGGGTGTTTTTGACAATTTTTAAACAGTGGTTTATAGATTTGTACCAGAGAATAAACATTTTTACTTACAATATTTTTATATTAAAATGGTGCTGCTAACAGGTTTTATTTAGATTTGGAAGTGACATTGTTGTCTTGTTCTCTTGCTATTCTCCTATAAATGATTAACTTTTAACATGATTGTGTACTTGGCATAATTAATAGTCAAAACTGGACATACCAGAACTCATGTTGTTGACATTTTATTTTCCATTTTTGTATGTTCCCTTCAATTTACCAGATACTGATATTAATTTTTGTACTTGTTAATCTCCATCTCATCTTTGTATGTATTCAAATGGATGGCACCACTCTTGTTAGCTATCTACAGTGTGTTCTCTCACAATAAAGATGAAGTAATAGAGAGTTTGCAATTGATCGGTGTACATAAATGCAAATTAGGTGTCTTTTCAAGAAAATGATCTATATGAATTACCAGTTATTTGTAGATTGGGTGAGGTTTACTTTTTTTTTATATTTAAAACAAAATTACAACAAATCAATAAACGAAAAATTAGTATTGATTCTTCTCTAAAAGATATTGATCTCAACAAAAATAAAAAATAAATATTATTTCTAAGACAGGAAGTTATTGGTTATCATCTTAGGTATGATATATGCTGAATATTGAATTAATAAGCTAATGATAATCAAAAAAATGTGTTATATTTCTAAAGAAATATCTTTTAGAATTAAATACATATTGGTTATGTAAATTTGAGTTGATAATTTATAAAAAATCTTTTATAGAAATTATTTTTCTTCATATAGATTTTGTTGACTTTAAACTGATTAGTATCTGTCTATATTTCTGAGATGAGGTATTATTTACATTATTCGGACTATTGTCCTCATCTTTGTCGCCGTATTTATTACGTTTCGGCTGTTGTATGCTCCGGCCTTTTTCAGGTGGTTGGAATGTCGAACTGAACCCTTTATTTTGCTCATTGGAGTAGACTGTTCTAGTTCCACGTGCCACGTTTAATGGATGTCAGTTATCAGTTATCTCCTGTTAATTTCCCTCTGAAAGTTTTCCACTGCCTTAACCAGGTATTGTTTGTAAACTTCAGTCATGTTTGTATCTCTATATTCTGTTTTTAGTTACTGCTGTTACCATTATACAGTATTGTTATTCTTTGGGTCCTGTCACTGGATCTAGCTAACGGTTTTATCCACTGTGCCATGTGTCCTTTAGGACTTCAGGCAGTGGAGAACTTTTGGAAGGAAATTAACAAGAGATAACTGATAACTGACATCCATTAAACATGGCACATGGAACTAGAACAGTCTACCCCTTCTTCAGGTGATATACTGGGCCCAGTGGATAAAAGTGTTGGTTGAAGTAATTCAGTGACTTTACTCAAAGAGTTGTATGTTCAACATCTGACCACAGCAGAAGTGAAACCAAAAAACTTGAGTTACTAAAGGGAATTAACTGAAACTGAGATACCCAGAAAAGGCATGGCACGTGGAACTAGAATAATCTACCCTTGTGGACTAAATAAAGGGTTCAGTTCAAAATTCCGATGTATATCACTTGAAGAACATTCAAACATACAGTGGCCAAAATGTTGTGAATATGACAATAAAGACAAGGACAACAGTCTGAACAAATGTAAATAGATACAAAGATGTGTATCATTTTTAAGAATCCATGATTGGATTGCAACATATAATTAATCTATTTTTGTTTTAAAATTTTCTATAAATTATTTTTGCATAAACATTACATCTATGAACTTGAATAGTCAGAATTTTGCTTAGTCATGATAAATTTACACTGACAAAATATTACATTAGAATGTCTTGGTTATGATTATAATAATGAAAACAAAATTCTCCTGCATATTATTCTTCAAAATTTCCATTTTTAAATAATTTCTCTTGCTAAAATTTAATGCTTTTATTCTGTTTATAAATTTTTATAACCGATCGTAAAGTATTTTTTTCTCCAAAAAAGTCTTAGAATAAATAAGAATTTTTATAATGTCTACAGTGTAAACAAAAAATATAACTTTTCTTTGTAACATTTTTTTTTGTTCTTCCTCTTGTTTGTAAACTTCAGCCATGTTTGTATCTCTATATTCCGTTTTTAGTTACTGCTGTTACCATTATACACTGTTGTTATTCCTTATTGAGAAAAAGTTTCTATTGACAATTCATTATATTCAGATGCAGAGTTGGTTTCTAGGTTCTTTTCATTGAAGATGCTGCTATATTTTTAGACTTTTTAGAGTCTTTTGATCGCAAGTCTTTTGAAATCTGTTCATTTAAAGTGTATCAAACCAATAAAACTTTATAATGGATATAAATTTCTATTTACTTTTCCTATCATTCTTTGACAGTTACTTTTAATTATAAGAAAGTAAAAAGTTAGAATTGTACACTTGAAATGGTTCTGATTGATTTTGGGTTCCACAAGAAAACTGACAACTTGTCAAATTGTGTAAATATTTTGAGTGCATTTGGGATAAAATTATATGGCTTTTTTTATTATCTACATGAAAGAAGAGAAATCTTCTACAAATTTAATTTCTACAAACTTCTAAGTAACTTCTTTGTCACTGTCTGTGTGTAATGCCCATTTCATTCACTTTTACAAAAAAAAAAAAATTATGAAACATCTTTTAGATATGAACAAAAGTTCTTGCATTTTTAAGTGAATTTCATACAATATTTAGATATTTATACATAGATTTATTCAACCATATATGTGCCATTTTGTTCCACTAATTTTCCCCATTTTGAGGTAGCTTTGTGATTCCACTGTCTTAGAACTTGGCATTTTTCTGGCCTGTTCAAGAGTTTGTATTTTGGCGGGTAGGCTTACAGGGAATTGAATATTTTTCCATTAAGAGAATTTTTTTTGTAGAGTTCAAAATAAGTGATGCCATGTTGAGTGTTTGGCTGGTGTCGTAGAATATCCCAGCCAAGCTGTATGAAAAAGTGATGGTTTTTGGTATAGTCCTGATAGAAGAGGACACTCTTCTGATTGGCCAATTCCAGACAATTCATTGATTTCTGCCATTAATTGGTCCACTTGGAAACAGTACTTGTCTGAATTCAACATCTGATTCTACAAAATGCACAATGTCCTTTCAATCCCACCAGATACACAGCATCACTTTCTTTGGATGCCAACCAGCTTTTCATTTTTTCCCAGGACCTTTGTTGCTTGATATTGTTGTAAACAATCCATTTTTCATTTCTTAGGTTAATTTAATTGCATTTGAACATAAAATCATAGATGGATATGTGGTCCTGTATTTTTTTTTTTTTTTTTTTGTTACATTGTTTGGGTGCCTCACAATTTAACTATTCATATATGCAAGTGTTTTCAAATGCCTAGCAATGTTCATTTGATATATGTGAAGTATCCTTGCAATGCCCTGTGTTGTGTGACCTGGATGATTTGGGATCAGCATTTTGATTTTTTTTTTTTTTTTTATCTTTAAAGACTGCAGGCATGTCAGCACATTCTTAGCCTTCCAGATCAAAATTTTAACCTTACTCTTCTCTATGGCATATATCCTTTTTGCTGTTTGTATAGCATTTCTTTAGTGACCAAAGTGCATCTCATTTTTCTCCATTTACAGTTTTAATGTAAAAATACTTAAATTCATAATCCACCCAATAATGAAATAGAAAGACATGTTAAAATGTCACCTTTTAAAATACACGTCGTAATTTCAGATGCATACACGTCATAATTTCTCACATATGTTCATAAACCACCTATTGACAAACTTAATTTGCTTCCAATTTTGTTTGTTTGGTAATTTTATTGGTTTTGAAACCAATTACAAATATTCTTGTTGACTAATCAAAGATTTGAGAAAAGCTAAAGAAAATAAGATTCTTGATGTCAATCTCAAATATTTCTTGAGCTTCAGCTTTTTGCTGTTTCTGATGTTTGCAGTGGATAATTTTGAAGCAATTCTATACATCTAAGAATTTACTTATTGTAAGAAAAAATTAATTTTACTTTTAAATCTTCATATTTTTTCCGTTCTTTTAAGTTTTAGTTTATTTCATAAAGTAATTGATTTTTTTCCTGATACTGAGATTTATTTTAGTAGAGAAAATTTTGTTTACTTTTTTTTATAGCAGCAATACTTCCTTTGTTTTAATCAGTGATTTCTTAGCCATTTACTAGATATTTACATACATCAGTTAAAGTTGTAGTCTTTTTACTTCTTTAATCATTTCACCTCAAGCAAGGCAATAAAGTCTACAAGGCACAAGGGGTTACTGCAGGTGAGATAAACATTATTAAAGAGAGAGAGAGAGAACAATAAAAGAACGGGAATTAAGAAAATGGAGGATAATGATTGACGTTGCATTTTTAAATTTTCTAAGATCAAAGTTGACTGGAAAGCAAGAAGTCAGAAGAGTTCCATGAGTGAAAAGTGCAACAGAAGAATCCGTTCGCTTACAGTTACATTTCATCATTTCAACTGTAAAATGCCGAAACATTGCTGCTAATCTAGTACTGTGTTTAAATTCATAAATTCTATATACCATAGCAGAAAGTTCATCAGAATAATTACCATGAAAGTATTTATAGAAAAGGCACAGGGAAGTGACATTACATTGATGGAAAAGTGACTGAAGCCAAGATGCCAGGTTAGGGCCAATAACATTGCAGATTCTTCTTTGGATTTTATCAAGAATATCTAAATACATAGCAGAAACAATGGGCCATTTGTGGCTTTAATATTCAAAGCATGGATGAATGGAAGACTTGTAAATATGTAAGAAAAATTGTCAGGCACAATACTGTGAACTAACTTTCCTAGCATTTCATTACATCAACAGAAATGGATCATGTTAATATTTTTAATGTAACATTGCAAACTTTTTGTTTTCAGTTAAATCTTTTAAATTCTGTATTGTTTATAGCTGTTTTTCAACATATAATGTTTTAATTGTTAATTTTTATCTTTTTTTTTTTTTGTATAATGCAGTTTTTATTATAGCAAAACGTAAATATTTTATAAATTCTTTCTACCCTTAATTGTCATCTTCTGGCAAACATTTTATATCCTGAAAGTATATAATAATCCTTTAAATTCCATCATTTTTTCTAGTAGTACAATAATTCACATGAAATATTGTACATGTTAGTACATTTATATTAAATATTTACAATTGATTCTTTGGCATTAGTATCAAAGAGGTGTAAGTTTGATTATAGCTAACCTTTTTACTTTCTATTAGAGATAACTTGTTCTTTCACTCTATACGTCTCTGAGTAATTGATTTGGTTTTAGTTTTGATTTCCTCAGTACTGTATCTGGAAAATTTACTAGACTGACAAAGAAAAAAAAAACAGTGGATAGTAAAATTAGTGTTGTCTGAGTTAATAAGAAATTTTTTTTGACAATTTTTTGGCATCTGTATACAGAATAGATTAAGGGTAGAAAGAATTTATAAAATATTTACGTTTTGCTAAAATACACTTTAAGTATTTTCTTAAAGCAATATATTATGAATTAAAGTATTTGTAGTTGATAATAGCCTTTGAAATAGTTCTTCATTTCCTAAGCTAATGTTATCTTTAAACCTAAAAGCAATAAACATTACAAGTAATTGTTTATTTTCTTCTGTTCCTCAATCATTTATACCCTTAGTTTTTGAAATACTTTATTTTTGCTCCTTCCTTGCTCCTTATTTAACAAGGGATTACTGTATTGTGTATAATATGAGAAATTTTTAGTAAAGATTAAAGGCAAAAAAGGGTGGTTCTATCATACACATTTTCAGAAATTTTTACTCTGCTTAAAAAAAAATTTATTTGAAACAGATTGCAATTAATAATCTTAGCACAATAAATAATAAAACACAAAGTAGGTAGATGTTGATTACAATCATTTACGAAAGGTATTTCATATGTATGCAATATCTGTTTCTCTCTCTCCATTCTTAATGTCAGCAATATTTGTTTCTCCATTCTTAATGAAAGACTTCTTTTTTTTTTTTTTTAATTTTTAATTTTTTTTTTTCATAATTCATTAACATAAAGGAATATAATAGTCATATCAAACAGAATAGTATGATAGATATTAAAACCTTAAAATGTGTTACTGAGTATGTTTAGTTAGAACCTTTCTCTGAAAATAAGTTTTGAAACAAAAATTAGGAAGAGAAACATTTCTATTCTTTAATATCATCAAAAATTAAATATTTTAGTAAAATATATGTACGACATTGAGATTTTAATGGATAATATGGTACAACTCTTACAAAAATATTTACCTAGACATGGCTGCACTACAGGGTCACAATTATACTAAAGGATGTAATTTATTCCTTGTTTTTAACTTCAGATACATGGAGTTGTCTTATGCTCAATAAAATATGATAGTACTATTTGCTATTCTGTAATGATTGAATAATAATGCTTTTATGACAGCTTTTTGGGTGTTAAAGCAGCAGGGCATTTTGGTAGATTTCTTTTTTGCTGTTCAATCATATCCTCCATTTTCTTTTCTTTTTTTTTCATCTGCAAACTATCCTCCAGTGTCACAGTGCAGCAACAATGCCTTTGAATTTTGTTCTTTACTGACATAATCAAGTTTAAAACTCTTCTGTTCTTTTGTCTGAAACTCAATCTTAGTGAAGAGATTGGTTAGTACAGGAATCTTCATTCTCTCTTTATATTTCTTTCTCTTTAAATTTTTTTACAAGCATCATGTGCATTAATTTATTCTCTAAGATTAAATTTAATTTATGTATCATCATCTCTTTGTCCATATCTTTATCTGAACTTCTTTATGTTCTGACATTTATTCAGTGGATACTAAAATTAGGGTTGTCTTTGAGTTAATAAGAAATAATTTTTTTTGAGGACAATTTTTTGGCATCTCTATACAGAACAGATTGATATGATGAAAATACACTTATCTTAGTCATATATTATAAATTAAAGTATTTGTAGTTGATAATAACTTAAAATATTTCTTCATTTCCTAAGTCATTATCCTCAAGCCTAAAAGCAATAAACATATCAAGTAATGATTCATTTTCTCCTGTTCCTCAATCATTTATACCTTTTTATTATTTTATTTTTATCAATGTCCTTCCTTGCTTGTTACTTAACAAGGTATTTCCATATTTTCTTGTGCATAATACAGGAAATTTTTATCAAAAATTAAAGGCAAAACAATGGGTTGGGTTTGGTTTGTTTAATGGCATATCAACTCCCTATGGGTCATTTAATGATGAAATTTAATTTTCTTGGGAGCTATGATGATATTTTTTCCTCCCCCCCCCCATAATGTATTGCTGGTATTCTTACTACAAAAATGTATGTTTATATTTTTATAATGTTTTGACCCACAGTTTAGGGTTTCACTATTTGACCATAGCTGGGACCCTAACAGATGCTACCACCTTTGGTCAGGGTGGATCTGCGAACAAGAGCAATTCAGAAGTGGTTCCACACTCCTCAAAACCTCCCAATCAGAGGCCTTGCTGCCAGATATAGTTTATCATCATACCCAGGACAAAAATAAAGTTGGGTTTTATCATACATGAATACACATTTTCAGAAATGATTTTTATTTCTCCATTTAATATCACTCATTCCATTCATATTATATTTTCCTTATTTTATCTTCTGTCATAAGCACACTTTCAAAATATTTTTAAATTCTTTCAAATTGCTTAGAACCTGTACCAATGTGATCAACCTTTAAATGATATTCAATGCAGTTATAATATAACTTATACTAAAAAATGTTTTCTAATATTTCATAGAAAAAAAATGTATTAAATGTCAGTTATATGAAATATTTTAAATGACCAGTACAGAACAAATTTATATTTACATGATTTTAATACAATCCTATTGATAAATATGGTTTCCTATTTGATATTTCTTCTTTTCCTCTTGTTGCTGGCATTTCTTAAACTTTGTGCATGTTGTCTTCTATTTCCTCAGTGATGTTGGAAAAGAATTGGCTAATTAAATCTATTGTAGCCAGTTTTATCAGCCTCTTTTTTTACTTGCACATTTCTAAGGATCCAGACCACCTCCTTCACTGCCTTCATTTATTGTCCTTCTCTTCCAATCCCACTCAATTCTGCAGAAAGTTCATTATTGACGATGCACTTTGGCAGTAAAGTCTTTTGCTTCATGAATTAAAGTTTTTTTTTTTTTTTTTTTTTTGTTTGGCCAAATATCTCCCATTGTTCTCAATGTTAAACATGCAAAGTTAATTCACATTGATAAGGATCAATAGACTAAAGGGCTAACTGCCATTATTAACCTTGCCATCTCTTTGTTTTGTTCCTCTGCTTTACTTTCAATAAGTAATTTGTAACTTTCCATGGTGAAAAAAAAATCTACACCTAATTCTCTTTTGTGGCCTTGCATTAAAGATACTCTTTTAATCTTTTCTTTTGTGTGTGTGTGTAGAGCTTAATTCAGGAAGATGCTTTTTTAGCTGATGTTTGCAGTTTTTTCATGAATATTTTTAGTTTTTAAAACAAAAAGCTAAACTAATGACCCATTATACTTGTGGCTATTTTTATGGATTTGTTGATGGAAGAAATCAAAGATGGTTTCACATTCTTTTTTATTTCTTTTTTTTTTTTTACTCATCTTACAACCCATTATGCTCGCAATCAACTTTCAAAATTTTAGATTCTTTCAGACGTAGATAAATTTAATATTGAATCATTTGTCTTTTGATTGATTGATTTTGTTTTTTACATCTTGTCAACTTTTTTTTAAGGCTGTTTAAAGCTGAAACATAAGATAATAATGATTTTCTGATAGAATTCTTACTATTTAAACCCATAGCTTGGAGAAATGGTAGATTCATACCTTTTCCAAGGGCATTTGCACATAAGTGAATGTTATGAACCCAACTGGAATTGAAACTCTGCTCTCGGATTTCACATTCTGAGCCATTATCCATTACACCACCCACACATCCAAGCTTATATATAGCTGGTATTTTTGAGTATTCAACCATCTAGTTACTTGACCAGGTTCAATATTGATCAGGTGAGAATGTGTTTCAACATATGGCTGTAGGCCTTTTTTCTTTTTTCTTTTTTTTTTTTTTTTTTTTTAATCACTAAGAAATGTAATTACTGTACAGTAATTACAATATATAAATATCAAAATTTAATATGGGAATTTGACATTTTTATTTCCAAAGGATTGTGTGTGTGAAAAATGAAAATCAACATTGGTTGAATTCATGTTGTTATTATTATACTATCCTCCCAAGCCTCACATTTAGTTCCTCTCATTCTCTATAGAACATTGAGTAACAAACAATCTCCATCAAGCACAATCCTGGGCTTGTTCTGCTGCTTCCCTCCAGGTCTTTCCTTGCAGTCTTCCTTTAGGTCCTGAATAGTCTTCTCCTCTGTCTGCACCCACCATCTAGCTTTTAATCCAGAGAGTTCCTTACTGGTCTTGTCAGTGGGATCTGCAACACATGACCAATCATCTTGTACTTCTGCCCTGTGATTTTTGTCTTGCAGATCAGTTTGGCCAAATCTCCCCATAACATTTTCATTATATGGTCTCACCATGAGATCCAAAGTATGGTTTTCAAGCATCGTTGGTAGAAGACATTTATCCTCTGGCAGATTTTGCTGGTTTTCTTCCATATCTCCCTGCATAGACTGTCGTTGGTATGACAATAAAATTATACTGTCAGTTTAGTACCCTGGCTGAAGGAACTGGTAAATCATATCAGTCTCATACATTTAACAGTATTATATTTATTATATGCGGAAAGTTATTGTATAAGTTTTTGTCTATCTGCAAATATTTATTTATATGCTTCTCACTATTGCATGTTTAGGAAGTTAGTATTATTGTGGAGGAATTCTTTAGTTTCTTTTTGCATTTGCCACTTTTATTGCATACATGTTAAGTAACACATTACTGTTTCTTTTTAAACCAAGAAATTAATAAGGAACACCTGCATGAGTTTAGAGAACATAAATTTGTTTCTTTAGGACTGGCCAGTTAGTGTTTACTTTTGACATGATGATGATTTTTATTAACCCTAAAACACTAACCATCAATTAAAGTTACACCACTACTAACCATGGGTATATCATATCCGATTTTGAAAACATCAAAAATAATATTAAATATAAATCTTTATTTGAAATATTTTACATGCAGGCACTTCAAACTTTGTACTTTGAGTTAACATTAATAAGAACTGAAAAACATTATTTAGGTAAGAAAATCAGGTACTGAAAATTGTAAATAAAAATAGTAAAATTTGTGCTGGGTACTATATACCTATGGTTAGTGTTCTAGGGTTAAGGTTATAATTCCTTCATGCTTTAAAAACTTTTTCATGCATTATCATGATTTATCAAAAGAAAAAAATTCCTTTTACTTTACTCAGTATAATATATATTTACTCCTTTTGACTATGAACTCAGATATATTTTTATGGCTGTTGCAGAGCCATGTATAAATTAACAAAAGACATAATTGCTCAGCTTAATGTGACTGTTCAGTTTTTATACAAAATAATTATACTAATAATTTTAGTATAAGTTTATTAGTTAATTGTTATTTTTCTTAAGTTAAAATGTGGGATTATCAGATGCTTGTAGTTATGAAAAAAATTTCTTATTTTGAGTCATCAAATTGTTTATAAATGCTTATATTTGAGGAAAAATGTCAGTGTTGTTACTTTCATACTTTTTGATATCTTGATATTGTCTTCCTTGGTTTTTGTTTACACAGTATATTAATGTTGAAATTAAGATATATGTATTTGTGGGAAAAATTGTATTTAGTGAACCAAGTTCAAATTCCAATGGAGTTTGTTACATTTACTATTGCACAAATACCCTTAGGAAAGGTATGGTCTATCTTTCTTTGCTCTCAGTTATGGATTAAATAGTAGGGTAGACTGATTTTTTTCAGCCTTGGTTCAAAATCATTCTAGTTGTATTCCAGCATTCAAAACCAATTGTGCATCCCATGAAAATCTACTTGCTATGGAAACCACAACATCAATTATCAGTAGGGTGAGGCACCATATTTCACAGTTGGAATGCATGGGACATGACTGATTTTTTATATATATATATATATATGTGTGTGTGTATGTATGTAAGTCTCCTTCTTTGAAAATACCTGCAGGGCCACTCTCGGGAACAAGAAGCAGAGGAAAAAGTACTGCAACACTATGCCATCGAGCCCAGGCTGAACTTTCGGCTGCAACTGCTGTGACTGTGTATGCCTGTCCCACATTGGACTTATCAGTCACAAACATGCCTGCAAGTGACATGTACAGACTCCCTCTTGATCTTCATTTTGCAAAGCCATGATGATTTTTTTATGATGAGAGACAGAGACAAGGGGTTGATGGAATGTTTTTGATGTATAAAACAAAATTTCCATGAGAATAATTTCTTCGCTAGGTCAAAAACTTTTTAGCACACCCCTTGTATAATAGTAACCTGAGTACACTAGAAATATGTGAATTTTGGACAAAAATCAGCATGTATCAACACTTCAGGTGCTCACAGGTGATGCAAGAACATGACTAGCAATTAAATGGCTGATAACCACCAAAGGAAGGGGTTAATTGAATCAAGTTTGATCCTGCTTCAGTGCTAGTGCCACTTATTCCATCTGTCAGTGTACTACTGAACAGTGTACACAGAATAGTGTGGAGTACCCTTATTTACACTACAATATTGATTATTGTACATTGCTTAGTCATAGAATATTGGCATTGGATCATGGAAAACTGGGTCTATCATCAGACAAAGCAAGAAAATATTCAAGACAGTAAAAAAAATTTGCCTTTTTCTCATACAATTAGTTCACATTTTAATAATACACACTGAGCTACACCACGAAGATAGAAAGAATTTCCTTATATCTCCAAAGATGATTGTAGCAAGCACAAAGTATATATATATATATATATATATATATATATATATATATATATATATATATATATATATTACAATTATAATTTATGTTTATCACACACCTAAAATATATATATACACACACACACATAAATATATATATATATATATATATATATACACACACACACACACACACACAAGTTAACACTTAGAGGCGACAGTCTGTTTCATGCTAGATGCAATCGTCAGGCCACAAGTCTGACAATTGCATCTAGCATGAATCAGACTGTCGCCTAAGTGTTGACTTCACGTTCACTTTTATATTTACAGACACTCTCTCTGATATTTACAGACACTCTCTCTGATATTGAGCACTTTATCCCATAAATATAGCACATCTTAAGACTATATTTCTTTATTTAAATGTTAGGATGCTAGAAAAACTTTTTAAAAAATTAATTCAATCTTCCTTGTCAGCCATATTCAATGAAGATTAGCCCGAAGATTGCATTCAAACATAAAAATCTCATCTCTCGCTGTTAACTTCAGTATTCACTTTTATATTTACATTTGCTCCGTCTCTCATATTCAGCACTTTTCTCATAATTATAGTATACATTAAACATTAAAACTAATATATATATATATATATATATATATAACAAATCTTTCAAGTGATTCTTAGTTTAAAGAGAAAAGCATTAATGGTAAGTATAATAAACTGAATTTCTCTTTCCAAAATTTGAGGTTTCATTTCCATCTTAATTTTCTATTCTAAGAAATGTTGATAACTTGAAGTAATAAATTCTAAAATTAAATTCTCTCTAAAGCATGAGATCAGATTGCTTCTAAGAAAAGCTAAAATGGAACAGATCTCTGGAACTGTTCTTGATTCTTGATTCTTCCTTGTGGAGTTAATTTTACTTTAGGCATTGTCAATATAACATCTTCTCTTGCAAGTACACTAAATAATTCACTCAGAAAGAAAAATTGTTTTTTAACCTGTGCACTTTTGCACATGAAATATTTTATAGATATTTTTTTTCCTGAGAGTTATGGGGCTGAATATATAAAGCCATTACTAGAAATCTTATGAACTGTTACCATGTAGTGTTGATTCCTATGTCTATAGTGCCTATACACACACTCTATTTCTTATATTGAGCACTCTTTGTAAGTATAATAAATTTTAAACAATATATTTTACATGTTTTTAAGTGACAATTTCAGTCTTTTCAATTGCTACAGTATTTTTTTAATTTTTGAAAGTTACTATACATCAGGATCAGAATTATGGATAAACTGTTTAGATGTCATGTTTTTGTTCTCATACAATCTTGGTTGTCATTAAATGTCAGTATAATGAACAAAAGTTTTGCTGACTATATTCTGGTATTCTTAAGGAATATTACATTTCAAATGTAAATATACATAAAGTGTGTGATGGATAAATTGTCATTTAAATCACACAAAAATGAAAATAATACTGACATCTTGTTTTAACAGATATATTTACCAAAATTACACAAAAATATCTTGAAAAAGAAAAAAGTAAATTTATTCAATAAAATCACCATTGGCTTCAACCACGGCATGCAGATGACTTTGGAATCTCCTGCATCTATTCTGGATTGTCTCCATGTTTAAGTCATTGAATGCTGCCATAATCCTTGCCTTCAGTTCATCTTTGGTATTACAAAGAGTTTTGTTGGTTTCTCACTCAAATGTGCCTCACACATAATAATCAAGGGGCTTGCTGTCAGTGGAGTTAGGTGATCAGATGTAAGATGTGATGTTGTTGCTGACATTGTCTGAAAGCCATGACTGGGTTCTCCTGTTTTTGTGGCATGGTGCAGAGTCCTGTTGCCAGACATAAGGTCTTCCAGCAGCCACCCTCTTGACCCAGGGCAGCACTACCTCCTCATTGCACTTGATGTAGGTCTACGTGTTCAGTCTGAGGACCTCACTAACACATTCAAGAGTTTATTCTTATCAGAATGATCAGTAAGTTTTCTGAGTTATCGTACCATCATAATCACTATTAGATTCATCCAGTTCTTTCCAGATCCTCTGTGCTGTTCTCAGATTGACACCCAAGCATTCTGAAATTATTATATTGGAGCTTCTGGTGTGAATGCCAAGCAGTACAGCATGCTGTTTCCAAATTTCTGGCAGAGTGAATTGTGTCATAGTGCTCTTTTTCTCACAGACGGTTCCCAACTGACCCCACTATACTGTGCAGGTGACAAAATAAAGAATAACGCACATGTATGAAATTAAAAATATAAAATAGCGAGAATTTAGCCATCACACCTTAGTATTGATTGTTGGCAGATTGAAATTTCTCAAACAAAATAAAAATGCATTTCCTAGCTTTTTTTTTTTTCTTCTTCCCCTCCCCAACTTCTATAATCAAACATAAAAAATGAACTGGGTGGAATTTTATTTTTGAACTTTTTCTTTTTTGTTATAGATAATTTAATAGTAATGACAGCCCTTTAATTCTAATGTTTTTTTTTATCATTTTTTTCTAGTTTAGCATAGATCTAACTTTTAATTGGTTAATCTAGACATACCCACAATTATATTTTTAATTCTGACCTTAAGCTCCACTCCTCTTTAACTTCAGAAAAGGGACAACAATTTGTTTTTAAATTTCCCTAATAAATCATCTTTATCATGTAGTTATCTACCATCGCCTGAGGAAGTACAGCTATAGTATTGAAACATGAAAGTTTTGTGTAGCAATGCAAAATGTTTTTATAATATATATATATATATATATATTAATTCATTTTAAATCAATTAATTTGTAATATTAATGCCCTGTAAATTTACATTGAGCACTATTTTGTAAAAATAAAATATCTATAAGAACACCGGATTATATATCTTGCTGTTCTATCTTTTTATTTATATATATATATATATATATATATATATATATATATATATATATATATATATATATATATATATTTTTTAAGGTATGCCATATTTAAGTGTTCAGGATAGTGTATGTAAATATAAAAGTTAGGAAATGATGTAAAAAACTCTATGATGACAGTCTGTTTCATGCTTAAGCTCTCTCTCTGTGTATATATATATTATATATATATATATATATAAATAAAATGGCTGGCCGCTTGTACCCGAGTATGACTGTCTGTTAGGCTGGCTAGACACCTGTTCAGGCACATTTATTTGTTCAACCCTTCCAGAACAAGGCCATTATATTCAAACCCTCGGTCATGATGAGTTGTGACTTTGTGCTATCACAGTCATTGACATCTCCCAAACAGATCTGTCTGCCTAATTTCACTCACAAAGCTTGGGGTATAGTTTTTAAGGCACTTTCCAAAGGGGTACTGCACACAGGGATAACTACCCCAGACTGATAACATCAAGGTGACCTTCCTGATTAAAAGAGATTTATATTTCACAAAAACAAAATCTACATTATTGAGATGAAATCAGTTTCTCCTTCAGCATTTGTATATTTGTTTTTTTTTTTGTTTTTTTTCTTATTTTAAAGGTATCATTATAGAAATTAGATTTTAATTTCATCTTAGGGCTTTATTTATCTACTTTAAGTTTTTTTTTTTTCATGGTTTGTTTCCCATTGTGTTATTATATTAATTTAGTCAATACAGAGGATTGACTTAAACAATGTGGGATACAGAAACCATGAAAAAGTTAAATATGTGAAAAAAAAATGTTGAAATCTAACTTCTATAATGATACAGTTGAAATGTCCAGGTGTTTAACTTTAATTACATTTAATCTTGCTAATGTAGATTTTTGTTTTTGTGAAATAAGATACTGATGATGCTGAATTATTGGTGAAACATGTCAGAGGAAGTTTTCCAAATTCTTGTATATTACCATTCCATTGGATTCTCATCCAACTTATATAAACACATCTACATTTATGTTCATTAATGTACTTATTTACTTTAAATGTAAATTAAACATTAATGGATTCCATATCTTTAACTTATGTTTATAAAACACTAGCAGGCTTCACAGAGTAAAATATATTCACTAGCTATTGTGATGATGGCCAGACCAAGAGTCCTCTACAGGAGCTAGCTTAAATACAGCTTGATATGGCGGCTTTTTATCTATAATAAAATGTGCACCGCAATTTTGGTTACGAATGGAAAAATGAGTTACTCCCCTTGAACCATGGAAGTAATGATAATGGCTAGTATAATATATTAATCTATATTTTTAATCTCGCATAATCTGGCAATGTGGAATCTGAGCTTAACAAAAATTATTCCCTGTGCCTAACTTTTCTAGGGATTTTGAATGAGCTATGAGTCACTGAAATCGGACCAGTGGTAGTGAGTGGAGGAGTTGCTTGGATGCACACACACATACTGTATTTTATATATAAGATATATGGTGTTTATGAGTTCATAATGATTGAATATATATATAGTGAATGTAAATTTTACCACTAACTACTGAGCTGGAATAAAATTAAAAAAAAAAAAATGGGCAAATGATAATTTGGTAAGATTAATTTTTTTTTTAACCATTTCATCCCAAGCAAGCCACTAAAAGGCAAAGGGTTTATGGAGTGTTAGAGAATATGAGGGAAAAATGCTATTAAAGAGAGAGGATCTAACCAACGCCTTTATCCATTGTGCCATAGATCCAGTGACAGGACCCAGAGTGTGAGTTCAATACCTGGTTAAGGCAGTGGAGAAGTTGGAGAGGGAAATTAACAGGTGATAACTGACATCCATTAAACATGGCACGTGAAATAAAGGGTTCAGTTCAACATTCCAACCACCTGAAGATGGCCAGAGTGTACAACGGCTGAAACGTTGTAATAAATATAGCAACAAAGATGAGGACAATAGTCCGAATAATGTAAATAGTGTAATTGTAATGAGTCTTACTACTTTTAGAGATTTAACTGGAAAGTATAAATAAACTACTTGTCCTGATTTAGTGTTAGCACATTAAACTGTTTACCTTTTTAGTCTACCATTTGTCTGAATGTCTTTGTTTCAAGCAAAACAAAAGACTTTCTGCTCAATTATTAAAATGCTTTCATATATTATTACATTATACTGACTTTGTACCACTTAGAAAAGAATATCTGTTGGTACAGGATTTCTTTTTTTTTTTTATGGTTATTTGTTTGTTTTTCTCAGTATTTGATTTGAATGGAGTAAAGAGGAGAATGGGTAGGAAAGAGGGTGACTGTCATTTGTTTTTCTCCCTTCACTCTGTTAACCGCACCATAATTTGACTTGTTCGAAGGTCTGGTGGATCTATGCAATTTATATTATTCATTTTTGATTGAATTGCTAATAAAAACTGACAGTAGTTTGTCAAGGAGGTTGAGTGGTAAAATGAACAAGATGTTTTTGTAACATTTCATAAATTACTTTTAATTCTTTATATTCTTGTCTTCCAACTTGGTGTTTAACAAATAAAATGGTTCAGAAGCATTCACATAAAAGTAATTGATTCTCACCAAAAAGGAATGGGGCTTTTTCAGACATTATTTCATGTCTGCTGTCAAAAGAACACCACTTGGATTATTCTTTTTTCTCTCTTCTTCTATTTTCCTTGTTTTGTTTTTCTCTCTCACATTTTATATTTTTTTAATACATTTGACTGCACTTTAGCAGATAAGATCAGCTCCAGTCCCTATTTTTTTTTTTTTATTTGTTCAAATGGACATTTGTCACTTCTTCCCTTCTGACTTTTTAAAAATCTAAATAAAAATATTTTAGTTTTTGCTTAGTTTTCTCACACTAAAGATAAAAAAAATAACGAAACAAACCAATATCTACATAGGGTTGTAGTTCAAATTTGGACACTAAATTATTTGAATTTGCTTTTATTAAATGAAAGAAGTTAGACAACATTTATTTAAAAATTGTTTTGAATTATATTAAATTCTGTAACTTTTCGAAGTATGTTAGACAAAAGTTTGTATGATTGTTTAATTTAGATTTTATAAGTTTGGGGTTGGAAGAAAAAAACTTTTTTTCAAATTTTAGCTTTTGTATATTTCTAAATGAAATTGGCAATGACATTTAAAAATATATACATAAAAATAATTTTATGCAATAAAATATTCTTAACCCCTTTATTATTTAATAAAAAATATTACTGAAATCCTGAAATAAACATTCTTTATAAAGAAAATAAAATTTAAGATATTTCTAGCTTTTAATTATTATTAAAGATAAAAATGGCTTATCTGCTGTTTGATTACTTTGTGGTATTTTCCACCATGTCAGATTTGCATTTTTATAGATTCGAGTTTTGTTGAAGCTCATTTTAATTTTCTTTTATTAATTATTTCAATAAATCCGTTGTATAGATTATCTGAGGAAAATAGAACTAATTGTTTTGAATAATTTTAATCAGTAGCTTCTAGCTTTTCAGATGAAAGAACACTTCACTTTATAACAAAATAAGACATTTAACTGCTTTTATCAACAGTGCTTAAATTTAAATATTAACGTTTTTATCTGATGCTTTAATAATTGGTGGTGCTCTGTATATTTAGGTTTTTGAATTGATTCATTTTGCCTGGTTCATTTGATTGGATGTAAGTTTTACTCCAACATTTGAAAAGAAAAATTAACTTATTTTCCTGCTTTATCAGACATTTGCTACAAAATGATTTTACAGTAAAATCAATTTTTCAAATGAAAGGGAAGTAACTCATGTGATAATTCAACTGGAAAATGCTGTTAGACAGCTGTTTTCTGGTTTTCTTTACCCATACAAATTTTAATTTTTTTTTTCCTTCATGTTTAAAAAGGTTAACTTTTGATAACTATTTTGACTTTTACTTAAATCACTGGAGCACAAATAAAAGGTTCAGTTGAAATAATTTTTTATTTTTAAGTTTTCTTCATTTGATTTATCTTATACCCTCCTAAAAATATAGAAAATTTGAATATTTTTCATAATTTATTTCTCATACCAAATGCCCACCCCTTTTTTTGTAATGATTTGTTGGTTATTTGAATTTATTTAATCATTATAGAAATAATCATGTTTTTATCACTTTAGTCTTGTAACTCCACCTTTTTTTTCATTTTGTTTTTAATTAATAATTTTTACTTTCACTGCTTTCTATTAAAAGATGTCATTTGTTAATGCAAAATATTTTGTCAATATTATTTTAATTTTAATATACCAAACATGATTGAGTTCACTTGTCAGAATGTTGTAAAATTTACAAACATACATTGTTTCAGATCTTTGTTTAAATAAGTGACTCATTTTGGGCTTTGTCATTATTAACTTTGCCTTATAATCTAAATTATTCTAATTGGTGAATGTCAATCTGCTCCTCACTTGTCTTTTGGCCTTCAGTCAAGAAGCTGAAAGTTATCTTTGTGATTAAACTTCTCAAATGTATGAATTTTAAGAATACTTTGAAACTTGGTGCTTTTGAGAGATTTTAATCAATAAAAAGCTGTCTCAAGAGTTTTCCATACTGTACATCCATTCTTTAAGATAATCCTTCTTGTCATTTGATGGTTTTTTGTTTTGTTTTGTTTTTTTTTTTGGTCTTAATTATATTTTTAAATTTTAATCCTATGAATTGATATTCATATTTTGCTTTAGAATAAATTCCTACTGAAAAAGAATTTCATTAAAATGAATTCTCTTCAGATTTAATATTAATTCTGAATTTTTTTTTTTTAATTTATTATGTGTATAATGTCAGTCATTCTGTATAGTATAGGTAACTGTTTTTATTCCACTTCATGTCTCCACATTATTTCATGAATACCATATTTGAAATAATAGTACTTTTTAGTCTGTTGCCATTCCTTATCTTTGTTCTCTTCCTGACAAGTCTCTACTGTTACTCTTACATAGATAGATTTTCTAACTTGTGAACAGAACTTTAACAAATTCACTAACTTGGTCTGCACATAAAAATAAGCTGTACATATACACATACATTTTTAATTCTTTTTTTTTCTTTATTATCAATGAATTGTCATGATTTCTTAGGAAACAACAGTGTAATTTATTGTGGCTTTCTCCATGGTTTGGAATTCAGTTTTTTTTTTCTCTTAGACTGGTTAACATGCAAGGCTAGAGAACTGTCTACTGTGCTATTTAATCCAGGGCTGAGTTGAGAAGAGATTCATGCTTTTCCCTAGGGCATTTGTGGGTGGCTGCCAATCTCTGTTGTAGATGCTTGCACAGGTGCATTTGTTTATTCAACACCCACAGAACCCACCTGTTGTTTATACTGTAACTATGCTAAGCAGACCTTAGTTACAGTTTCTGGGGAAAGAGCATGTTATCTAGCATGATCAACAATTTGAACAAGGCCAGCACGCTCAACCTCTCAGCCACAATGACTTGTGACTTTATGCTAGCACAGCTGTCATCAACCCCTAAGCGTTATGTCTATCCAATTTCACCCACAATATTGGGTCAACCCATGGTATGGTTTTTGGACACTTTTCAAAGGTGCCTCATGCTGGGATCATTTGTCCAGTCCGATAACATCAGGAAATCTCCTTCATGGTGAGATTCGAACACAGGTCTTATGGTCAGAATGCAAACATTCTAACCACTCGGCCATGTGCATATATATATATATATATATATATATATATGCCGTGTTTCAAATTCCAATTACAAAACAACTCAAATTCATTCATAATTGTAAATTAACAATTTAATAAATATTATTTCAAGCAACACTGTTTTGCAAGATAAAAAATAAAGCTGATTATTTTCTCATTAGCTTTGATGGTATAAAACAAATTAAAAGTACTTTTCCTTTAATTATGATTAAAATAATTATAGTGTTCATATTTCATCATCATCTGATTCATTTTATTCCTCTAGTAAGTTGATTTCTAACTACTTTAATATGAGATAAATGAAACCTTAAATCAACTGTTAAGATGGAGGTAGCAGCTGGCATCAGGAAAAATAGAATGCCTGTGTAATTAATATTTTTTGTTCTAATGGTATTAACAGTGTATAAAAACAAAAAAAATACCTTGATGAAATTTTTATATACAGTTAGGTGTAAGAATGTTATTCATGTAAATAAAAGCAAACAGCTGTAAATTACAATCTTATAAATACATTTTTCATTTGATGACACTTTTAATCTTTGTTTTTATTTTACCAGTTTTTCTTTTCTTTTTTTTTCACTCCATTACTCCATTTCTCTCTCATATCTTTGTACTTTCTTTTTTTTTTAAATCCCTTATGTTTTTCCTTTCAGTCTTTATTAATACCCTTTACTTACCACTGCTGCTTTTAATAAACATGTCACCTGAAATAAAGATTTCTTTTTGATTAACTTGGGAAGTAGAAAACTCCAGTCTAAACTTCAATTTCACTGAAAAAAAAAAATTCTCAAAAAACAGTTTTCTCAGAACAATTCTTTTGTCATATATATATATATATATGTGCACACACACACACACACAACCTGGTTTTGCATCTAAATTATTACCACCACAACCATTTCAATCAAGTATGTGGTGTATGTCATTTGCGTGTGGGGGGATACTGCTACTGTACTGTGTTATCATCACCTTCTTTGTTGTTGCTTCTGCCACTAAATATGCTAGCTGCAACCATTGATCCAATCTTGCACACATATACATTTTTTGAATTCCACTTGCTTTATACTTGAATGTAAAGAAGAGTCTGGTTACTGTTGGAAAGTGTGTTACATTCTAAAAATTCCCACTGGAGATGTTTTCTCAATTAAGTCTGTAGACAGTGCAGCTTGGAAATACTCTGTGCACCTAGCTGCTAGTATGTCAGGTACTGAAAGGGTTACCAGCCCCAGGCAACTGTCATTGACTGCTATGCTTATTTGCTTAATATAAAGTGCATCCTCATTCAATATGATTCTCTATTTGAGAGTTACAGACAATTCTTTTTATTTCCGTCCTTCCTAAGCAACTCAACATACACCCCTTTTTTGTCAATCTGTCTTTCTCCCTCTCAGCCTTCTGTTACTCTTTTTTTGTCTTTCACTTTTTATCTTTCTCTCTCTCCCTATCCTCTCCGTCTCTCTCTCCCCATCCTCTCCGTCTCTCTCTCCCCCATCCTCTCCGTCTCTCTCCCCATCTCTCCCCATCCTCCCGTCTCTCTCCCCATCCTCTCCGTCTCTCTCTCCCCATCCTCTCCGTCTCTCTCCCCATCCTCTCCGTCTCTCTCCCCATCCTCTCCGTCTCTCTCTCCCCATCCTCTCCGTCTCTCTCTCCCCATCCTCTCCGTCTCTCTCTCCCCATCCTCTCCGTCTCTCTCTCCCCATCCTCTCCGTCTCTCTCCCCATCCCCCATCTCTCTCTCCCCCATCCTCTCCCGTCTCTCTCCCCATCCTCTCCGTCTCTCTCTCCCCATCCTCTCCGTCTCTCTCTCCCCATCCTCTCCGTCTCTCTCCCCCATCCTCTCCGTCTCTCTCTCCCCATCCTCTCCGTCTCTCTCTCCTCCGTCTCTCCATCCCATCCTCCGTCTCTCTCTCCCCATCCCCCGTCTCTCTCTCCCCATCCTCTCCGTCTCTCTCCCCATCCTCTCCGTCTCTCTCTCCCCATCCTCTCCGTCTCTCTCCCCATCCTCTCCTCTCCGTCTCTCTCCCCATCCTCTCCGTCTCTCTCCCATCCTCTCCGTTTCTCTTCCTCCGTTCTCCCCTCTCTCTCTCTTTTCCTCTTTATCTCTCTCCTCTCTCTTTTCTTTTTCTTTATCTCTCTCTCTCTCTCTCTCTCTCTATATATATATATATATATATATATATATATATATATATATATATTTTATATAATGTCTCACTCACTCACACTGTTGCAGAAATAAACTGACCATTTTCCTCATGTATTTATTGCTAGTGTATTTGATGGTAATTATTTTTTAAAAACATTTTTAATCTTCCCCATCCTAATCCAAACAGACAATTTATCAGCTTCTAAATTTTATTTTCTATTGAACTTGAAGTTCATTTTATAAAATTAAAATAATCAGCAGAGAAAGTTTTTGTTACAATCTGTCTGTTTTCCCTGGTCTCCTTCTCCTTGGTTGCTGTCTGTCTGGTCCCCATCTCCCTGGCTGTCTCTCTGCCTTTTGTTTCTCTTACTTTCACTGTCAGACATTTTTTTTTTTTTTTTGTATCCTTCTGTCTGCCTCAGAATATTGTGGAAATAAACTGACCATATTTTTATGGTTTAAATGCGGCTTCAATTTTTCTATGATTTTTCTCATCCTAAACCAATTGGACAATTTATCAGTTTTTAAATTCTATTTTCTATTAAAGTTCATGTTCATTTCATGAAATTGAAATAATCAGAGTAGAAAGTTTTAATATTAAGGGGTAGGGATAAAAATTTTTCACTGAAATGATTATTAAAGTATTAAATTATTTCTGCAGAGAAACCTCCATTTAATCAACTGTGACATTATTATAAATTTCTAAAAATACTGATTACCCACCACTCCAAAATATCAGATTATTTTTCTTTTTTTTTATCAGGATGTTTTATGATTTTTGTTTTATATTTTTTAATAAAATAGTATATCTTTATGATGCTTTATATCTATTATTATTACTATTTATAATTCCTTTTACTAAATTTTAATTTAATCAATTTTTTTTTTATTGAGTTTAATTATAAATTTGATCCTTCATTTAAGAAAATCCTTGTGTTCTCTACTTCTTCCACTTTGAAGATGCTGCCATCCGAGTTAATAAAATGATTCTTCCTCTCATCTTATTCGTTCACATGCTATTATTTCTTTAGAAGAAGCTGAAATAATTCATTTTGAGAGGAAGAAAACAAGTGGCTTACTGCTCTCTTCTTTGCAAGAATTGACTTTGTAAAAGTTTGCTATTGATCTGCCACCAGTTTCATTTTCATTGCTACTGCTACCACAGAATGCTTAGCACCTTTTATCTCTGACCTGGTCTCAGTTAGAACTTAGCTTGCACACTACCATCTCACTACCTCTCAATAGCATCTTGCAGCAGTGTATAGAAATATTGTGGTTCCATGTGTTTCATCAAAACAGAAAGGAGTCATCTTAAGAGACGTATTTTTAATTTTCTTGCCTGACCACCAAATAGATGTTCATAATTTTGTACTGAATGTGGAAAACTCCAGTCTCTATGCATGGGTACAACATTTGGACACTGTAGGGTACATCCAATCATATGGGTAGGAAGATTTTTACTTTTTAATTCAAGACAGATATATATCTATACAAAGAGCACATCTTGAGCTCAGATATTTGCACTTTCTTGCACAAATAAATTTATACAAACCTGCATTTTAATTTCAACTTTAACTTAAATACTTTTAATAACATAAAATTTTCATTATCTTTGTGTGTGTTTTTATTTATGCTAATTAACTTGCAAAAAGTTACAAACTATTAATAAGGTTTTATTTTCTGAAGAATATATCAAAAGAAAAATTTTTGCTGTTTTATGCTAAATGCTAGATATATTTTATTTACTTCTGACATTTTGCAAAAGTGGATATTGACTTCGATCTTTGTACAGTTCCGTAAGTACCAAACAAAAACATTCAAAAAGTTTTAATTTCAAAATATTAAAATTCAGCTTTTAAGTTAATGAAACTACAATAATGTTTAAAGATGTATTTCTTTTTAATTTTGGATCCATTATGTAATACAGTAAATTTTTTAAATTTTTATCTTTCAAATCAAATTGGTTTCTATTATAAATTTGATTTTTCTTAAATGGAGCATGAAATGGCATCTGTAAATATGAATTCAATGTTTACTTGCAGGTTTAAAAAGTTGTATACAAATCTTTATTTCAAGTTTAGCAATACCCATTTTGTCTTTTTGCAAATGTATCTAATAATTAAGGACTTGTTAATAGTGTTGAAGTGGTTTTTTTTTTTTTTTTTTTTTTTTAGGTATAAAATTGTATTTGATTTTACAAATATTATTAGGATTTACAGCTCATTCATAGATTTTTTTACCTAACTTATACTTTTATTAATTTTTCTTCAAATTTTCAGTGTATTCTCTTTCTCTGTTCCTCTCTCTCATATATATATATATATATATATATTTTTTCTCTTCCTCTCTCTCTATATTTTCTCTTCCTCTTTCCCTTTGTTCCTCTCTCTCTCTCTCCCCTCTCTCTCTCTCTCGTTTCCCCTCTCTCTCTCTCTCGTTCCCCCCTCTCTCTCTCTCTCTCTCTCTCTCGTTCCCCTCTCTCTCTCGTTCCCCTCTCTCTCTCTCTCTCGTTCCCCTCTCTCTCTCTCTCGTTCCCCTCTCTCTCTCTCTCTCTTCCCCTCTCTCTCGTTCCCCTCTCTCTCTAGTTCCCCTCTCTCTCTTTCCCCTCTCTCTCTCTCTCGTTCCCCCTCTCTCTCTCTCTCGTTCCCCTCTCTCTCTCTCTCGTTCCCCTCTCTCTCTCTCTCGTTCCCCTCTCTCTCTCTCTCATTCCCCTCTCTCTCTCTCTCGTTCCCCTCTCTCTCTCTCGTTCCCCTCTCTCTCTCTCGTTCCTCTCTCTCTCTCTCTCTCTCTCTCTCTCTCCCTCTCTCTCTCGTTTTCCCTCTCTCTCTTTCCCCTCTCTCTTTTCCCCTCTCTCTCTTTCCCCTCTCTCTCTTTTCCCCTCTCTCTTTTTCCCCTCTCTCTCTTTTTCCCCTCTCTCTTTTTCCCCTATCTCTTTTTTCCCTCTCTCTCTTTCCCTCTCTCTCTTTCCCCTCTCTCTTCCCCTCTCTTTTTCCCTCCCTCCCTCCTTTCCCTCCCTCCCTCCTTTCCCCTCCCTCTCTCTTCCCCTCGTTCCCCCCTCCCTCTCTCTTCCCTCGTTCCCCCTCCCTCTCTTCTATTTCTACATACACTGTTGCTTACTTTTTTTCTTTAATCTATGTGCAATCTCTTTCTTGTCTCTTCTCTTACATACTTCATACTTTTTCTTACTCTCAGAAATTTCTGCAATTTGTAAATACTATATGATAATGAAATGTTTATAAAAATGTTATGCTTTCATAGAAAAGTATATTTGGATTTTAAAAAAAACAAAATTGAAAAGAGAAACCTAAACTGGGAAGTCTTTCACTAAAATGTACTTAAAAATAAAATCTAAGATTTCTGTTATTGTTTTTTTTTTCTCTATATATACTTAGAAATATGGAATATTTTAAAATTTGAATGCTTTTACGCTCTTTTTCTTACCATTATAAATAATAAAATAAGTTTAACAGAAAGAGAAATGTCTTTGAGGTATGGAATTGGCTAAAATTGTATGAAAAATGAGATCTTAGAATACAGTTCAAATTTGATTTGTGATAGCTGATGTTCATTTAAGGAATTTATGTCAGCTGTGAATGATGGATATATCCGTTAAAGTTAATGGTTTAATGCTCTTGAGGAAACTTGAATCCGTTTATTTAAATAGATCCAACCAAGAATTACTCTTTCTCTAGATACTGTGTTATCCAGTACAACCTGTAGAATGTTACTTGAAGATAAACAATGTCAGGTAATCCCTGTTACCTATAGAACAATGTAATAGGTTATGTGGTAATTTGATTTTTGACAGTCACCCCCATCTTATTTCATTGTTTTAACTTTTCTTAAATAACTATTCTACCTCACCTCATTTATCCTAATTTTATCTCATTTCTTTTCTTCCACCTTTTTATTATTATTTTTTAAGATGTTCAGTAGAATTTTCATCATTGAAGTATGAATTCCATTTTTCAGGCATTGTCTATTGCCTATTTTTTGATTGCCTCTTTCAGCATATTTTTGTATTTATAAATGCAGTTGTAATATTTTCTAACTTTAACCATAAGTTCTGGTTAAAATGATGAATTGTGAAAATCATTGCCAGCTTTCATGTTACTTGGTATCTAAACAATTTGTAAAAAAAAAAAAAAACTACTAAAACTAAGTTTCCATTTGAAATTATTCATAGTCTGTCTTTATATGTTGACATTTCTAAACAGAAGATCTTCGTCCTTCATTCGTTACATATGATGGCATTCTTCTGTAAATGAGCATAAACCTAAATTTTTCATTTTCCATACCTTGCTGACAAACACAGGTTTCATGATTCACTTGGAAAACTCACCAGCCTCCCCGCCCACTAAATTCCAACTGCTGCTTAAATCTTTCTGTTTTTACACAGGATATCTGATGTGATTTACTATGAAAATGTAGGCATTGTCTTGCACATAAATTCTTATCCTTTGCATGTCTTCTTTTGCACCTGCTCTTCTCTTAACAGCCTTCTCAATGAATTTTGATACAAGCTGGTTTACTTATTTTTTTTTTTTTTTCAAAATGATGGGCATGCCAAAAATGGTCTCATTCTATCCTATATCCCAACCAATCATATTTTTCTTTATATATTTGAATTTTTTGAGGTGGGGTAATTATTCTTAATAACTGGTGAAGAATAATATCAAAATGTTTTCAAAATTAGCATATCTATGGAAATGTTTATCATTAACTATAATAGTTATTGAATATTTACTTGTTAGATTCATTTAAATGAATACTTGAATATTACAATAATAATAATGTAAAGTAGGTATTTTCACTATCTATAATGTGTTTTTTTTTTTTTTTAATTTTATTTATATAAGAATTCATTTTAATAGCCAAATGCTATTGTGTTAAAAGAAAACAAAGCAACAAAAAAAAAAGGCTTTTGTTGACTCTTATTTGCCACACAGTCTAGCACCTGCTACTACGAAGAATAGTATCCTGAATAGATGAATAGTGTTTATTGTACTGCAAGTACACTTTTATCACTTTAAACATTATTTTTTAGTGGATACTCATATTTGAGTAGACGCTCTATTTATTTTGTCTACTGGCCTGAATATCTAGGAAAATCTTATTAAAGAAAAATGCACCCTCTGGCATGATTTGAACCTGCATCCCACTGTGCAGTAGAAATTGTTGTTAGATACGATGTGCTTTTACCAACTTGTCCACAAAGTGCATTGTACATTAAGCAAGGTTGTATAACAACCTTACACTGTAATTACACTGTTTTTGCCATGAACTGTACAGAGTCTTAAACTGGACCATCAAGGAAGCAATCAGAATTATACTTTTATATTTTTTTGTAACTATTTTTATATCTACCATAAAATATTACATAACAATTATTTGCAAATTTTGATTTGGGAGCTCAAACAAAAGGGTTAAAATTGCAGGGCTCAAAGGGTTCATTTAGAATAAAAAAAACCTTTTTTTTTTTTTTTTTTTAAATAGTTTTCTATCAATGTGTAGGAAATAATTTTTATTTGTTAATTTATTAAACACTGTCTTACCAATGCAAATTAACTATTTCCAAACTTTAAAAAAAATAAAACATTTGTCTGCAAAAATTATTTATTATTTCAGTGATTCTGAAACTCCTGCTACATTTCCGAACATGTAAAAATGTTTGGGCACTCTACATAATGTCTGTAAATCCTGCACTGACAATTCCAAAGTTTGTGTTCATTACACAGCAGACACTCTGTTCAGAAAGCCTTCATGTTTTGGCTACTTACTCTCTAACCAAACAGCACCATAACAGCAACCAAGCTTCTTCAATGAGTTTTATCTGAAACTTATGAATTTTATTATGATTTTCTCTTTGTATTTTTCATGTTTTGAAATACAATCTTGCTCCTTTATGGCACATTAATTTCCTCTGCTGGGCAATACCAATATGGGCAGCATATGGTTTAGCAAATACTGCATTATACTGTTCATTAATGTAAAATTAAAAGATACACAATAATTTCACAATTATTAATTACAGTAATAAATTCAACATCTGTCTCCTTAAATCCTGTTCTTTTTATTGTCTTATTCACTCTCAGTAATCCCTTGCATTTTGGTGGCTTTATCACCTTATTTGGGATGAAATCATTAAAAAAAAATTATAAGATTACTTATAGTTAAATAATAATTTTCTTTCAAAATGCTAGAAAACTAAAATGCAGTTTTTTTTTTCTTTCTTTAATCAAAAAGACCAATTTAAATGGCTGAAACTTTTAAGCAATCTATTAAAAATCTACTTAAACTAGTGCAGCTCAGAAATATGCTTTTTACTTGATGTCTGGTTTGAGAATAGAGACATGCACTAAAGATGAAGCACTTATTTATTTATTTTTTTTTTTATCAACTTGAAATAATGTGAATGTATCATGAAAATATAGTTTTGTATTTAATATATTTTTTTTTCCTTAGTGTAATAGATGCTTTGCTATGCCCAAATTGGCAGATCTAGTCTGTTATTTTTATCCTGTTTTGCTTTTTGTTTATTCTGCAAATAGTTTACCAAGCTGGCAAATTACAGATCTATTGAGTTTTATTTGGAAATTTGAACTATCAATTTTTTCTTTTCTTTTCTTTTTTTTTTTTCTTTTCTTTTTTTGATTCCTAAACTCCAAGCAATATTATCACTTCAAATTATTGATTAGATGTTTAATTATTATTAATCTTTTTTTTAGTATTTCTCTCATCTCACTTTTCATTGTAACTGTCATTCTCTGGTCATTAACAAGTAGCACAAATTGGAATTAAAGAATAAAACTGAAATTCAAATTAGCATCTTTTTCTTCCTTGTGAAACCTGCTTGTTTGAGGAGATGAATTTGAATCTTGCCAAAGGGGATTAATCTTTGTTTCTGATCCATACTCTTTACTAATGACTCTAAGATGATGGTGGCCCAAGAATTGTAATAAAAAGCAAGAAATAAGATGAGAAAAAATACAAGTCAAAAATCAATAATTGACAATGCTTATTTAAAGACGTTAATAATGTTACCAGAATGTATGCATGTTTTTATATATATATATATATATAATAATCCTATGAGTTTAAGGAAAATAAAGAATAAAAGGTATATGGTTAGGTTTAAGCTTCTGTGACTAATTGGTCTTCATGGTCTAATCAGTAAAGCAATTGCCCCTAGGATAAGAGATGTGTATTTGAAACTTGCCAAAGGCTTCTTCCTTATTTCCAATCTAGGCTAATTTCTCATGGCTGGAGAGTAACAGTTTAAAAATTAATGATAAAAAAAAAAAAAAGCAACAGAAACAAGATGCAAGAAATATTCAAAAATCAATAACTGACAATGTTTCATCTAAGAAATTCGAAATAATATTACGATTAAATTTTTATCTTAAATTTAATCATATAAATATTCCTTTTGAAAACCCTCAAAGAATCAATCTCACTTATGATTCAACATAACTTTAATGTTTGTTTATTTTTGCTTATCACTGACCTCTCAAACTCTATGGGTAATAACTTATAAAGATGGAAAAATGAGAAGAAAAAAAAGTTTTAAGATTCTGCTATTGACAGACACAGCTAGCTACCATATTCATCATGCACTAAGTCATTTCATTTCACATGGAAACATTTCAAAAATGGGTGATTCCTTATTCATAAAATTGAAATTAGTAAAAACAAAAAAAAAAGTCAGAAGTGGAAGATATCTATCTAAAGTTAATGAAAATTATGAAAAGTTTTTAAATTTTGAAAAGTTTTTAAATTTTTAAATTGCTTACATTTATTCAGTTGCACAAAATCCAATCTGCTAGAATTTTCTTTCATGCATAAGATGACCCCTTTTTTCTCTACCTCCCCTTTTATGATGTGAAACATTGGTTTGGTAAAGCTACACTTTGATTCCTTCCTAATGCTGACATTTTTAAGCAAAATTTAAAATGACTTTTTTCTCTTGTAGGAAATAATTCATTCAGTTATTATACAATTTTTTTTTTTTTTTGTAAGAAAAATATTTAAATTTGTCTGGATTTCTGGGATAAAGGATTATTATAATTTACACTATTTACATGCAGACTATTGTAATATACAGAGAACAATAGTTTACATATAAATTGTGTGAATAAAATATTTAATATTCTAAGGAAAAAATGATTTTTGCTTTTTATAAGTGTTGATATTCATGAATCATAACTTTGTCACTAGCTAAACAAATGATAAATTTTCAGAGCACTCATACTCTGCGTGTACACGATCCTGTTATGAAAGATGGATAACATCTTTCTATAGTTTCTATTAAATTTTGTATTTTATTTACTCATATTTGAAAGTGAACATGTAGACTGTATAGTATATATGTAGTGGGAGGTTTTTATGATCCCTTTTTTTTTTTTTTTTTTTTTTTTTTTTTTTTTTTTTTTTTTTTTTTTACACAAAAATTAGGGGGTTGCACTATACACAGGTAATTTTCTTTTTTGAAGAGGGTAAAAATCATGCAGTCTTGGTGACCAGTTGCACTATACTCAGGTAAATTTTTCTGGAAGGGTTAAAATTTGAGTCACACTATTAATGAAGTTGGCTTATACACAGGTATATAAGTTTTTGAATATTTAAGACATCAATTTAAGAAACCTGCAACAAATGTAAAATATTACTCAGAATTAATGGTAGCAATAGGTTGCTGTAATTTTATTAATGTGGCAATAAAGGTTTTAATGTTGTATCAGTTTCTAATGTTCTTAATAATTATAATGTAATTATACACAAGGTAATATTTATGATAATTGTAATAATTTTATAGCAATGATAATTTTGGCTTTCTTTTTAGTTTTGACATTATATTTTTAAATTAGCAACCTTGGTGCTTGTCTAAATGAAATTTAAATACCTTTGCTGATTTAGAACCATTTAAGATTTCCAAGTTATGCTAATTTTATCTTTGAGATCTTGAAATATTTTTTTTCCCAATTTGTAAAGTATAACTTTGAAAAGCAGAAATAAATTTTCTAATTTCATATTTTATCATTAGTAATAAGCTTGTCTCTTTCTCTTTTATTTATTTCTAATAAATAGAATTTAAATTCATCTACAGCTAATTTTTGATGCTATAAAACCATGTAGATTTATTACAATTCAATTTATTGGGTAATACACATACTTCCATTATTAAAAATATTTTCCTGCATGTATGCATCAAATTATTAGTGTGTAAAATATTTTACCATCTATTCAGTCTTCATTTGATATATCAAGAAGCATAATGTGGTACTAATAAAAGTGCATATATAAGGGTACATAAAAGTTCTCGGCCTTACCAAGAAAAGATTAAAAAATCCTGTTTGGTCAGATTTCTTTTATTAATAAATTAGATTCTAAAAACCTATGATGAAAACTATCTATTTGATAAAAATGCTAACTTGGTATCGACACTGATGACAACCATTTACTCCTGTCTTGATAGTAAGTCTGATCAGTTTAAGGTCAAAATGGCAGCTGATATCTAAAATGACATTGTCTGTTGTTAACTAGGGCAAAGGATACCTTGTTGATTTTAACACCTCCTAAAACTAAACTGTTTTCTATTAATCATCTGAGAGAACCTTCTGTATCTTCTGTCAGCATGGCTGATGCTGACCTCCAGGAGAGTGAATCATTGTGCTTTCTTGGGCTCACGTTCTCTGCTGACAAAGTGGAAAGATTATATTGAATCCACTGCTAGGTTAGCTACTAAGAAAGTTGATTCATTGTATCATGCAAGACAATTTTTCTCTCCATAATCTCTTAGATATCTATAAGTCTACCATTCATTCATGCTTAGAATATTGCTGCCACATATGGTCCGGTGCTCCTGCTAGTTATCTAGAGCTCCTTGATAAAATCCAAGAAATCAGCAGCAATATTATTGGTCCTGATCTGGTATCTTGGATTCAGTCATTTTCCCACCACCATAAAGTTACCTCCCTTTGCCTTTTCTATAAATACGTTCATGGTAATTGTTCAGATGAGCTCTTCACTATGGTGCCTAGATTCTTTGAATTTAAGCACAGTACTTGACTGGCAAATATCGTAACTGTAAATTCTATGCTAACAGTTTCTTTTCTCACATTTCTGGCTCCAGGCTTTCCAGCCAACTTTAATCTTCAAAAATTTAAATACAATGTCAATCGCTATCTACTGTCTTCCTGATTACTCTTCTTTTGTTCTCACTCCTTAATAATGTTTCTGTTTTCTAACTATTCTACATCCAGTAACTCCTCGTCTCACTGGCTTTCCGGCCTTGAATGGGATGAACTTGATTAAAAAAAAAAAAAAAAAAACAACCAAAAATACTGATACCTTACTCTGGAAATTTTATTTTATTTTTTTTAATCATTTCATCCTAACCAAAGCAATAATGCCACTAGAGGTTACTGGGAGGGAAAGAGAATGAGATCTTAGTGATGAGAAAGCATAATAAAAGAACAGGATTTAGGAAGACAGATGATGATCGGCATTGCATTTAAATTTTTGAAGGTTGCAGTTGGCAGGGAAGTAAGAAAATGAAAGGAAGTTCTACAGGCAAGAGTTGCGAGAAAAGTAACTATTCAAATAGAACTTAGTTACTTCTAGTTAGTTCAACAGTAAAGTGGTAAGACGTAGTTGTCTATCTAGTAACACACTTAAATTTATGCAGTCGAGGCACTGAGGAGGAAAGCTTATCAGAACAATTATCATGAAAATATTTGTCGAAAAGGCACAGGGAAGCTATGTTACAGTTGTAGGAAAGTAACTGAAGCTGAGGTTCCAGGTCAGAACCAGTAACATGACAGATTCTTCTTTTTATTTTATAAAGAAGCTCTGACTATATAGCAGAAGCACCAGATCAGATGTGGCAGCAATATTCAATGCATGGATGAATGGTAGACTTATGTGTTAGATTCTGGTAAGAAATATTGTCCAGCACTAGATAATGAACAAACATTCCTGGCTGCAGACCTAGCCATTATTTGTAGAAAAGCCGTGTCATGGTGGTGAAAAAGTGACTGAAGTCAAGATGCTAGGTCAGGATCCAATGACATTACAGACCCTTCTTTGAATTTTGTCAAGAATCTTGGGATATGTAGCAGGAGCCCCAGATCAGTCATGGCAGCAATATTCAATGCACAGACAAATGGTAGATTTATAAATGTGTAAGTTGAATTCTGATGAAAAAAAAAAATGTCTGGCATGACACTTTAATTGAATGCTATATTCAGTACTTTTCTGACAAATTACATATGTAATTTTGAAATTTTGTTTATTAGTAGTATAATGCTTCAAAAAGAAAATGGGTATTTTTTTTGATCAGTTGCAATTAAGGGTAAAACTGAAAATGCAGATCCTAAAGTTTACCTTTGACAAATTTGAGGACAGTTTTTAGGAATGGGTTTTTACAGTTATATTATGGCTTCTTTTTTGAAAAAAAAATAATTAATCTCCCAGCGACCTATATATTGAGCCTACTAAATGAGTAATGTCACTTGGTCTAAAGATCATATTGAAGCATGAAACAGTCACCATGCAGTAGTAGCAACATTTAATATCTGATCTGGCTTCTACTTATTTAGTGTTAGTTTAAATCTATTTTTTTTTATCAACCATTGTTAACAGAATAAATTTAATACATGCACTGATTAGACCATTGATGGGTAAACTGTGGATCACATGCAGCCTATTTGGTCTTTCTGAATGGCATGCTTAATTTCACAAGGAAAATGACATTTCTTAAAGTTTTGTTTCATTCTTAGTTAAAATAACAGAATGATGCCAATTATAATTTGAGATAATATATTATATTTTCTTGTTAATTCTTTACTTTAGTATATCATAAGGGTTGGGTGGAAAGTTCATAGGTTGATGAAGATCTAAATGTAAGTAGATAAGCATGTGATAGACTAAAAGACATGCATGTGTATCAGAATACAAGAATTGGCTGACCAGCTGTTGTATTCTGATACACTTGCATTTATATCTTCAGCCTATGAACTTGGTTATGTAGATGTCACATGTTCATTTTGTGGTGTTTGTGAAACATGTTGAAATTTATAAGGTTTCCTTAATTCTTCCTTAATCCATATCTTCAACTCATCATGTCTAGTATTCTATGTGATTCAAGTGTGTATATGTGGGTCCGCTAGAAAGTTCATAGACTGACCAAGATATAAATATAAGGGGGACACACCAGTTGGCAGACTAAAAGACATACAAGTGTACCAGAATACAGCAGCTGGTCAGCCTTTGAATTTTCCATCCGACTCTAATATGTCCCACTTGAAAGCAATGAAAGTACGATTGTCTTAAGCACCAATGTTAATTTGGTAAAAGAAAAACAATTTCCATTTTGATATGTTGCTTATATTCACCAAATATGTTCACACATGCACCAGAAATAATCTGACGATAATAACATTAGAGACTAGATAACGTGTAAGCTTATAGTCCAGGAATGCTTTGGAGTTATTCATTTCATTCAACACCAAAGCCAAAGAAAGTGGCAAGGGTAGACGTTAAATCTAGGAACTAATGAACAGACTTAAATAAATTAGGGAGCAAGCAGTTAACACTTGGCAGCTGAAATGGATCATACCAAAATGGGTAGGTTTTCTTCTAAATCAGAACTAAATAATTCAAGAGCCAACCCCGAAAATCGATTGAAATGGGATAATCATCTTGCAAGTGTGCTTGTATGAGATCATTAAGAAAATGTTTGTTTATTTAATTTCATTATCAAGTAGCTGAGTACTGATATGCTCCCACCCCCACATCCTCATATGTATGGATTACACTCTCGGGTCATTATTTTCATTGATTTCATCTATTTTGACACAAATTCCATTAAGCAATAAATGGACAGCATTGCTTCAAACAAATTAGTGATAAATCATATTAAAAAATAATCAACAAAAATTGCAATGAATGAGTAAGTTTCAGTTAACAGATAAATCAAATTTCAGATTAGTTTTCTCTTTAGTTCAAATATAAACTATGATTCTGACTATATTTGGTTATGTTTAAGTGTTATGTATGGTAAACAAAGAGATTATAATACTGTTCTCAGTTCTAACACCCAAATGACAGAGACAGAGAAAAAGATAAATTTTTAAATATTGTATCAGCCAGCAGTTTGGTTTATTAGAAAGTTAGTTTCTGCTATTTCATATACTCAGAATATTTGCCTAAATTTCCTTATAGGAAGGAAAGGAAGGTCTAATCCAATCCTGGTCAACTTTTTTTTAGCCAGAATACAACAGCTGGTGGGCCAATTCTTGCATTCTGATACACATGCATGTCTTTTAGTCTATCATATGCTTATCTACTTACATTTAGATCTTCATCAGCCTATGAACTTTCCACCCAACCCTTATGATATACTAAAGTAAAGAATTAACAAGAAAATATATATTATCTCAAATTATAATTGGCATCATTCTGTTATTTTAAAATATTTGCACCTATTTTTTTCCTGTGTCTGTAGTTTTTATTTCAAAGCTATTTTTACTTTTTTTTTCTTTTGTCTCTTCACCTGATTGCATTTACTCACTCGTAATTTTTTTTTTTATATAGAAGTTTTTTTCTATTTTCCTTTTATTTTAGAAGTTTTTTCTTTTTTTTTTGTCGGTGGGGAGGCGTTCTCTCAATGTTTGAAAATTTATTGAATTAAGACCAAAAAATGCAATACAAAGATGATTAATTTGATAATTAACTAAAACTTGTTCAGTTACTTTCTTGATTGCAGGAAGTAGGTGAAGCATTGTATTGTTTTCTAAATTTTTATTTAGGTTTTTGTATTTTATTGTTACTCTGTTATTGTTCAGTGTCTGAATTAATGATACGAGCTTTTCTTCAAGGCAATAACTAAAATAATTTCTGAAACTAGAAAACTATAATTTGAATGAAAATTAATTCTACTGGTTAATTGTTGCTGTTTTCTGAATTGTTTAAACTTAGTCATCAGCAGTGACATCAAATTAAAAATGAATATTTGGATCAAACCTACTGAAATTAGTCATTTATATAAATAACGTATGTGACTTGCATTTTTTTTGTCTGAGTTGTATAAATACAAAGCTTGATAAAAATGGTTAACATTTTAATAAACCTAATAAAGATTTAATAAATAAAAAAAAATCATAAACCTTTGATTAACTTAGATTCTGTAAGCTAATGCATATTCTAAAAAAATGAACTATTCTATATTAACTTAAGGCTTATTGTCAAGAAAAATAAAAAGTCTCTACCTTGATCCCCCCCCTCCCAATATAGATTATATTCATGCATTGTTGCAAACAGTTATGAGAAAAGTAATACATCAACAAACACCTTTCGTATAAGCATCTGGTTAGCAAAATCTGAATTTCTTTGTGACTGAATGGTTAACAGCACATCAGATCAAATGATGGTTCTCTTTGGAGTTACAGGTTCTATGAAATTTCTCAAACATTCAGGATAGTAAATGTCATTAATACTGTTTATTTAAAAAATGGAGCATTAACTTCAATAAATTGTATCTATTAAAAATTATGTATGAAAAGAAAATATATTAAATAAATGTTGGATTTAATCCATTTCATAATATTATGTGTATATAATTCTTCTTTTTTTTTTTAATGGAGACCTTCTTTATTATTCTCTTTAATGTCTCTCACAACATAGATTTCATGCTGTTATTCTAGGTTTACCTTCATAAATATATGTTTGCATATTTGAAATGGTTCAATTGGGAAATAGATTTAATTAAATGAATTCCAAAGTAATGTTGAAATTGATAGACTTTAACATAATCTATCTGTATATAAAATTCTGTGACTTTCATTAACCCATCTGTCACACCCTCTAAAATAGCCATACATTGACCAATTGAAACCAAATATATATATATATATATATATATATATATATATATAATTCTGGAAAAATATAATGCACAGTAGTAGTGCTGTAAATATAAATATAGTAGTTTCAAATGAGCAGAAGGTTTCAAGAGTAGTAGAAAAATTTCTAAAAAGTGTGTGTGTGGGGGGGGGGAATAAATTTTCTTATAAAATATTGTTTGCCTTGAAGTCCTTTAAAATTAAAGAAATTATTATACTGTGAAGTAGGAGTTTTGTCAAAGTATTTTTCCAAACAAATCAGCTTATACAATTTTCATCATTTGGTTTGTGAAATTGAACAAAATGTAAAGTTTGTAAACCTTGACAAAAAATGTTAATGATAACTTCAACCATACTAAATACTGTGTGGATTTCAGCATATATTAGCATGTTGCAGAAAAATTCTAGTGACTAAAAATACTTGGTATAAAAAATAGGTTTTAACTCTTTCAACTAAAGGGTTTGAGATTAACAAGTTGTTTAACAAGAGGATGACGCTTAATCAAAACATCGACAGGCCTAAGTATTATTCATAGATTCAAGTACCATTTGTTGTTTTGGTTCTATAAAAGAACTAATAAAAATACTTGCTTAACATACTAAAGAATCTAGGTTCTTTCAATAAGATTATTTGATATACTATATAGAATAATGTATTTGCTTATAACAAGTTTTTTTTTTTCTATTTGTTGATTTTATTTTGTTAAATAACATATTACGTGTATATTCTCTTCACCTTTTCATTTCTCAATGTTTTATTGGATATCTTTTTGTTCTGTGTTCCTTCAGGATGTTGGCAACTATGACACTTTAGAACTTCTTATCCTTTTTAGCTTAGCAATATCTGTCTTTTTACTATAAGCCTCTGTTTTGTATTAGGTAAGGTTACTCTCAAGGCACGTTGGAGTAATGGATAGCAGCTCAGATTGAGGAATCGGAAAGCCGAGTTCGAATTCCAGTCTAATCCATTACATTCACTTACATGCTAATACTCTAGGGAAAGGTATGAATCCTCTTCTTCTCCCTCCAGCTATGGGTAAATAGCAGGACACCGGGTTCTGTAGCCTTGGATGGCACTTGGTCTACCACAAAAAGAAACGGCAACCTACTGCAGGGAAAAAAATCTGCCTTGTCAGTCATGTATCGGAAGATACATGATCGCCTAAGCATGTATCATGCATGGCACATAACTGACTGAAAGTTTTCTCTTTGCTTCTCCTACCTTCTATATATCCTTTAAGTGTCAATTTCTCCAAGCCCTCATTCCTCACATGTCCTAAATATTTCAATTATCTCTTTCTGATTCAAAGTACAATTGTCCTTTTTGTTTCTACTTTCCTTAAACCTTTTTGTTTCTCACTGTATTCTCAGCATCCTTTTGTAGAACCACATTTCTGTTGCCTCAAGTCTCTTCATTTGTGAGGAAATTGTCTAGCATTCACTGTCACATAGAAGTATTGATAGCGGCTCAGTACTCTTTATTTTTTCTTTTATTTTCTACAATGACAAAAATTTAATTTATTTTATTTATTTTTCTTAGTTTCCTATAGATTTACAAATCAATAAATCAAGCAGGTAAAAACACTCATCAGGGTCAGATGTTTGATAATTTGAATTGGCATATATACAGAGTGCGATGGATACATTGTCTTCTAAATTACGCAAAAATGAAAATAACACTAACATCTCATTTTAACAGACATATTTACCAAAATTACACAAAAATATCTTTAATTACTAAAGAATAAATTAAGTAAAATCACCATTGACTTCATCCACAACCTCCAGATGACTTCAGAATCTCCAGCAATTCTTCTGGACTGTCTCCTTGTTTAAGTTTGTAAATGCTGCCATAATCCTTGTTTCAGTTCATTTTTGGTATGACAAGGAGTTTTGTTATCTTGCTCACCTGTGCCCAACACATAATCAAGGAGGTTGCAGTCTGGGGAATTATGTGACTAGATGTATGATGTGGTTGCAGAAATTATCTGACAACCATACCTGGCTTCTCTTGCTTGCATGGCATGGTACAGAGTCCTGTTACCAACATAGTCTTCCAGCAGCCACCTTCTTGCACCAGGGCAGCACTACTTCCTCAAGGCATTTGATGTAGGCCTCCTTGTTGAGTCTGAGGCCCTCACCAACAAATTTGGGAGTTCTTTTCTTATTAAAATGATCACAGTGAGTTTACCATATTGCCGTACCATCATAATCACCATTAGACTCATCCAACTCTTTCCAAATCTTCTACAGTGTCCTCGGATTGCCACCCAAACATTCTGCAAATGCCAAGCAGTATAGTATGCCATTTGCAAATTTCTGGCAGAGTGAATTGCATCATGGTGTTCTTTTTCTCACAGATGGTGCCCAACTGACCCTACTATACTGTGCAGTTGACAAAATTAAAAATATAAAATGACGACTATTTACCCATCGCACACTGTATATAAATAACATTAGAATTGGCATATATATATATAAAATAGAGAGTGCAATAGAATTGCCATTACGTATAAATAGCATGGTCTTCAGAAAATTTCAAACTGAACCCTTTATTTAATCTATGGGGGTTGATTGTTCTCAATACACTATCCATGTCTAGGTATATATCATCCTGTTTTTATTTAGTTTTCTTTGCCTTGCTATGAACCAGAGCATTAATCCTATAGTTTGGGACAATCATGATTTTAGAACTTGGAACCTTAGACCTAATGTTCTGCAAACAAAAAAGATGAGGGTAATAGTCCAAATGTAAATTTCTTTTTGAAGTGTAATATTCCAGACATTTTGTTACATTATTATCTGATATTTACATAAAGATAATGATCATTATGATAGTTTGTCCATGCAAGGGGAATCCTCGTAAGTCATTTAAATCCTAATGTACAACAGGACTTGGCAAGAAATCATTATCACGTGCATTTTTATGACATTGTGTTTGCTTGCTAATCAAAATCCTTTTGTTTTTTTTGTTTTTTTTGGAACATACAAAATTATTAGTCTGATAATTTATCTTTTGCATGTGACATTTCGTCTGGAATGTATGGGGGTGTGAAATTTATTTTTCTGTTAAACATTACTTATCTTGACAGCACGCTGTCAATGGGAATTTACCTTTTACCTACATTTTACCATCTTTGGCTGGTAATAATTTACAAATTCTGACATTTTTTTTTCTTCTCTGGCAAACACTATTAAGCCATGAAAAACCTTTGTTGTGCTGGGGTGGGGGCACTCAAAAATAATTTTACCAGCAAGATAATATAAGATCTGGGTATGGATCTACAGTTGTAATGATCTATAAAAATCTTCAGAAAAGGTAGAAATAAGCAATATTTATGTCTATATTCATTTATAACTGAAGTTTTAGAAAATTGCATGTAAAACTTGAAGTATATCAAAATTTGCTGATACAAAAATATGAGCGGAATATGACATTATAAATTTGCAAAAACGAAAATAAATGGGTTAAAAAATATTAATATTGAATGAATTTAAACACCTTAATTTTTTTTTTTTTTAACCAAAACATCACACCTTCATGACACCATTTGAACTGGCCCTCCAATGTAGCTCTACATTGATCATTATAAATTACTGTTGAGAATTCAGCTTCCATTTTGGTTGCTTTTGTCTTTAGCTAATATTCAATATTTATTTTTTCTATTTAGATTCATAATGCCAACTTCACATATTTCTTGCTAGTCAATCTGCTTTTCTAGCTTATTATTTTTTTAATTTTCCTTGAATCTTTTTGTGACATTTTTAAGTCACTTTTTTATTGCAATTTTTCTGATTGTTCTTTGATCTTTGTTCAAATTTTTCATAATTTCCAACACTGTTACCCTCACTCAGTAAATTTTACAATGTTTTGTTTCTCTTTTGAGTTTATATTTTTCTAATGACACATGACTATTTTTATATCTCAATTAAAAAAAAATAAATATCAATAATTATACTATTATTGATATTTACAATGTAAAATGAACAAGTTATATAATCTCACACCACCAAGTTTATTTTTAATAAAATCATGTTATAAGTTGAAATCCACATAGCATATTTATTGAATCAATATATCCTGAATATTTTATAATACTTGGTTAATATAGAAAATTGTTAATGTGGAAAAACTTGCATAATAAACTCTGACATAATGTAGAATGCTGGATGCACAAGTTATATTGTAATATCTGGCCTAATTATGACATTATGAAGAATATACTCACCAAATTATTAATTCTTATTAATTATAAATTATGAAGAATATTACTCTCATCATATTAAACTCTAGAAATGTTATCTAAGTTGATTATTGGTATTATTAGGTATTTCCTCTTATATTTGCTTACGCCTCACTAAATGCACAAACTGTATGTTTTTCTTTCTTTATTCATCAAAACACTGGTAGGTAACATGGATATTTTACTCTTTCAGATTTTTTGTAAATGTTTATCATACTTCTAATCAAAGTACTATAAAAACAATCTTCTTGACTTATTCATTTAAATTAATGTAACTTGGTGCTTAGTTCTTTGTAAATTAACTGAAAGAAAGATTATAATAAAAATATTTCCTTGATTTGAACCTTATTTCACTAACTGCAGTTAATCTGCTTGGATGATGTTTATTACCAGTCTTTTAAGTCTGCTTGTGTTGTTTAGCTTTTAATTATATCAGAAAATGTTTTTCATTTTACAGTCAGTTTTTTTTTTTTTTCTTAATTGTATTAACCTTCTGGAAGATATGCACATTTTAAAATATATTATTTTGTGTTTCAGGAAGAAGAATGGGAATATGAAGAAATTGCTTTAGAAAGGGTAAGTTATTTTATATTTTCTCTTTGAAAATATTGCTTGCAAAATTCTTACTTTAATTCATGTCTGTATCATCTTAGCTCTTTTAAAAATATTTCATTAGAAATTACAAGAAAAAAGGTTGTGATTAGCATGCATTTATTTTGGATGGTAGTGGAAATAGCCAACAAGTATTCAACGGTGTCCATCTGCCACTCATGCAAATGATTTGCTATACTTAAGCCAATCAGGAGACGGTGTTCCTTAGTTTGCTTGTGACCTCTCTAGAGTGACAAGCACATCACGGTATGATTTGTATTTGAAGTTTGTCTCAAATTTGCAACAATCAAACATTTTGCTGCAGCTGAAGGTACTGTCATGGTGGCTTAAGGATGATGTTTTCAGTGGTTTGGGTAAACTTTTTAAAACAAATGCCAAGTAAAAATTCTCAGGAAGATTAGGTTTTTACTATTCTCAAAGAAATATCTTGACATGGAAAATATCCATCCTTCCATTTAGAATGATTTATTGTTGTCTGATTTATGTATCATTGTTGTCAGTTTTGTTATACATGGGAATTTCTTTTTCTAAAGAAATATTTGCTATTTTATGACATAGTGGGCCTCAAGAAAAACTTCTGTATATTTCTTTTGTAAAGATTTATGGGAAATGATTTTTCTTATCTATGAATTTGTGAATTCACTCATGCTAATATTTATTTTGTCAGGTTATATTTTTAAAACCATTTCAGTCATGATTTCCTCAGAATATTTTTGAATTTATGAAGATAAATATTTCAGCATCTGTTCTATACTGTTTATGAGTTATATCCTTTCAGGATCTGGAGGCTCATGGCTCTCTACAACTTCCTGTTTTTTGTTGCTCTAAGTAACTTTTAACCTTTTATCATTTAATAAAGCTATAATCAGTAATAGATTGAATATTTTGGCAAACTTGGACCTTCATGCCTTTGGTTTGGGGATCAGTTTTTCCATTGACACTATTAGTATTTTAACTACCTTTACTCCTTAGCAATGCTTATTGTTTTAAAAATGCGATGATTAGAATTTTAGTAAAACCTAAACACATAAAGGGAATTTATACATTTTTTGGTTTTTGAGAATTGACAACAAAAATATTAAACATTATTTATTTATTAGATTGTTTATTTACAATAATAATAATTTTATATTTACAGTATTCTAACAACTAATACAATATTTATCATTTACCAATTTATATAGAAATAAAAAAAAAAAAAAATTTTTATTCATAAATTTATAAACATTTACTAAATTATTAAAATGTGTGAACCAACTATAAGGAAATCCTTACTATTTACCATTTTATAAAGTTTGAAGCAATTGATAATTAGCCAAAAAAAGAAAATGTATAAATTCACTTTCATCATATTTTTATTACAATTCTAATCATCACTTTTTAAACGAATAAACATTGCCAAGTAGTAAAGGTAGTTAAAATAATATCATTGTCAATGGATAAACTGTCCTTTTGACATCACATTTTTTTTTTTGCAGGTACAAAAGTCCAAGTAATTTATTATGCAAATTTCCTTAAGGTAATAGTAAATCGCCAAAACAGAACTATTGAGATTTTAAGGTTTTTTGGGGGGTTTTTTTCATAGTGAATCTAAAATAGCATATCATTTTTTTAAAATTCATTTTAAATTTCAAATTTTAGTGATTGCTTGTCTATATTGTTAAGGGGTTTTTGCTAATTTAAAGACAATTTCTGCTTGTGCATGCTGATTCTGAATTCTTTACAGGCTTTTTTAGAAAAAATATTTCATTGATAAAGCAAATTCTATTCTTTACCAGTGGAATATTTGTCTTTTATAAAAGTTATTTTCAGAAACAGCTGAAGACTGAAGAAACATAAACTAAATTTTAGTCTTCAGAAAGCATAAAATACTAAGAAATTTGTCTTAAAAAAATGTTATTTTATTGTTACTTTTATATTCTTATTTTAACTTAATATCATAACCCTAAAGAAATGTACACTCAAAATAATATTACAACATAACAAAGGAATGCCACTTGGTTTTTGTGTTTAACTCTGATCTGGTTATTTGTAGGTGAAATGCATTCACTATTCTATATAACAATTTCCCCTACAAGTGAAATACAGATCAGCAATGTCCACTCACGTATAACTGCTTTTTGTACAAATTTACCCCCTTGCCTTACACAGAGGAAATAAATTAAAATTGCCTAACAATGGCCAAGTTGCACACACAATTTTGCATTGAGTAAATACAGAAAGACTCTGAAGTAGACGAAAAATTGGCTCCTTCTCTTCACAGTTAAGTAGTGATTTCTTTTAAATGTACTGATGTGTTAAAAATGTTCATTGTATAGTAAGAACTACCTGTAGCATAGTGGAATAGAGTAATGTGATTTTGAATACTAAATTTGATTATCGATATATCAAATACTAGCATTACTAAATGCTTACAAAAACCTTTTGATATTTTAAGGTTAGTGGATTAAAACAGACATGACAATTACCATTTAACTTGAATTTTTTTCAAATCTAGGAATATTAATGTCCTCTTTAAACAACTATGATTGTTACTCTGCATATATATCTTTTAAGATATATATATATATATATATATACACACACACACACACACATATACGAGGAGGTACTTTAAAGAAATTTAATTTCTAACTTTATTCTTTGAAGAGTCCTGTTCTTTTGACAAGTTGTTCATTCAGAACTTAAACATTGTAAAAGCCTATTGATAGGGGTTGTCCAAGTTATTAAATACGTAGCCCAGTAGATAAAGGTGTTGGTTAGATCCAGTGACTAGACCCAGAATTCTTAGTTCAATACCAGGCTACAGCAGTGAACAAAAATACTTGGAAAATTGAGTTAAAGGGAAATAATTGAGACATCTGGAAGAGGCATGGCATATGGAACTAGAAGAATCTACCCCCAGTGGACGAAATAAAGGGTTCAGTTCAAAATTCCAATCACCTGAAGAAGGCTGGAGCGTAAAATGGTCGGAACGTTGTGAATATGGCAACGAATATAATGATACCAGTCTGAACAATGTCAGTAATACAAGTAATATCTCATATCAGAGATATAGACAGTATTAAATAAGTCCAAGGATTTAAAAAAAAAAAAAAATCATCATCAATGGTTATTATCAGTGACATGCAGATGTCTGGAGATGTCAGAGCCAGCGCCTTGATTGTATTCCCCTAAGACTCAAGTGGTGGGGCCTAGTACTGAGAAATGTGAGAAAAAAGACATTTTAAATATGTAAAAACAGATAAAACATGAAATAGACACTTTATTCAAACTAAATTTTTATTTCACTCTTTAATTGGATGCTTGGAGCTGTTGCAGCCTCTGCCCCAACTTTTGCACGCTACTGGTTATTATTTTCCATATGCATAAAACATGAATATTTTGCACTATCTACTTAGTTTCTACAGCTTTGAATATAGAGCTTAAATAACTTACTTTCAAAATCATGTTCAATTAATGCAAGAGGGGATAAAATTAGCAGTGCTTGTGTCGTCAAACAATACTATAGCTTGTATGTCTGAAGACAATTATCCTTACCAGTTTAATCCTATTTTTATTATTGCAAAACTTAATAATGCATCCATGATACCTGAACTTAATTATAGTTTTTTTTTTTACTAATTTATATATATATATATATATATATATATATATATATATATATATATATATATATTTTTTTTTTTTTTTTTTTAGTACAGAAATTATTTCCTGTATTTTAATGAATTAATAACATGACAATTATTAACAAATAGACGTTTCCCAATTTGGAATTTTAATTGAAGCAAATGGCTTAAACTTTTTAATTTGGCTGAGAAGGGGGTGAGATTGAAATCTCTATTTATTTGGCTCACCATCAGTTAGCATCCATTTTTGCAGTATTTATATAATTAAGTATTTAAAAGTTTATACTCATCCATGTGTACATCTGTCTGTATTTCTTAGATGTGGTATTGTAACTGATTACACTGTTCGGACTGTTGTCCTAATCTTTATTGTCACTGCCCTTTGTAGGATGTGAAATAATAGAAGACATCATTGGAAAATATGAAAACTTAAAGACTCAGCATATATGCTAGGCCACAAAAATCTCCTAAGCCAGCCAAGCATAGACATGAATACAGTATGGGAACCTATAATACAAAATGCAAGAGAAAGACCACAATAACAATAAATTGTAATATGAACTAAAAATAAATTTATAAAGAATAAATTTATAAAAAATAATTACTGAGATATTAGGTTTATAAGACCTTAAAATTCACATGGCTGAGTGGATAAAAATGTTTGTTGAAGTAATCCCGACCCAAAGAGTTGTGAGTTCAATACCTGGCTACAGCAGAGATGAACAAAAACTTGGAGAGTTGAGTTACTAAAAGGAAAACAACTGAAACTGAGTTATCCAGAAAAGGCATGGCATGTGGAGCTAGAACAATCTACCCAAGTTGACGAAATAAAGGGTTCAGTTTGAAATTTCAGCATATATCATCTGAAGAAGGCTGGAGCATACAATGGCTGAAAGGTCATGAATATGACAAAGATGAGGACAATAATGTAAATCCTGTAAATTCATCCATGTCTAATTTGTGAATAACCTAATTGTTATACAATGTATGAATGAAAAAGTTTTTGCATTAAGTAGAAAATGTCATAATTAGTATTATTTTAATTACGTTTTGACTTTAAATCTTTTTTTTTTTTTTGTATATCAGAAGATTCCTGTTAAAATGATGTGCTTTGTAATGTATAACAGTAGAATAGTAAATAATGACTGACAAGTATTTGCATTTTGGAAAATAAAATATCAATTGAACTCTTTTATGTTTTTAATATTTTAAACAGGTTAAGTTGGACTGAATTATTCAACAACTGAATACTTACACTATAATTGTTAGGTAAATTATTGTGGATTGATAACCAACATTTTCTCAATCTTTTTTCTATAAAATAAAAAAATTATCTTTGAAAATAATAAAAGCTAAAAGAATTAGAGCAGGCAACTTATTTGGGTTACAAATATGAAGTGATCTCTTAATGTTCATAAGAAATTCAATCAGGTAATTTTGTTATATTAAATTTTAAAATTTTTCTTATCAGAATTTATCTTAAACATTTATAAGTCTAACATTCGTCCATTCATTGAATATTGCTGCCACATCTCTGGCCAAGTGCTTCTGACATGCATTTAGAGATTCTTGATATAATCCAAAGAATCTGCGATGTTATAGGTCCTGACCTGGCATTTTGGTTTCTGTTAGTTTCTCATTGCCATGATGTAGCTTTCTTATGTCTTTTCTATGAATATTTTCATGGTAATCATTTTTATGAGCTTTCCTTTTTGGTAGCTCAACCTTAGGAATTTAAGTGTACTACAAGATTGGTGGCAATATCTCATCTTCTAACAGTTGAATTGGCTAGATATAATTGTAAGTTCTATGCTAATAGTTTTTCTCACACTTCTTACTTGTGAACTCTCTTCTGGCTTTCTGCTTCCCAATGAATTTTGATCTTCAAAAATTTAAATGCAATGATAATCATTATCTTTTGTCATCTTAATTCCCATTCATTTATTGTTGTCTGTGTTTTTCTTTCTCTTTTTTTTATTCTTTCACATTTAGTAATCCCTTGTCTTAGTGGCTTTATTGCTTTGCTTGGGGAGAAATGATTTAAAAAAAAAAAAAACTCCTTAAAATGTAAGGCTTCAATCTCTTGTTTCCTCTTAGTCTTTTTAATGCACTTATATATATTTGTGAGCAAATTTTTAATGATCTAAATAGCTTCTTTCCTAACTTCATTCAGAATTTTCCAAATATCCTTATATCTACTTGAAATGTTTCCTCTTTTTTAGATATCAGTAAATGATTCATTGTAGCACTTATAAAGTAGATCAATAAAGGAAAGTAAAATATTAATATTGTACTTTAGGTAAATAACTTGTGAAAAAAATCTTTTGAAATATCTTGTTGCATTGTTTGTGCATTGGATCGGTGATTGGCATTATTTCTTCAGTATTCACTCTGAAAGCTTAAAAAAATTACCGAGATTAAAATTACAATAATTATGTGAAATTTTACAAAAGGTTAAGGAAAATAGATTTTTCAGATGATTTTGACAGTTAAGCAAACCTGTGTTTGACATAGGAACGTCACTTTTTTTCTTTTTAAGATAATGGGAATGTGTGGAATTATTCTATTTCAATTCAGCATTAGAACTCTTAAAATGTTTGTCTATTTCATTATGACAATTGCATATAGTTTCCCATCATGTTTCTATTTTTTTCTGTTAGATGACATCTGTATGTCAAGATAAAAGTGCTTCTACATAAAATTTATTAAGGTTCCTATTTTTGCCAGTATTAAATTCTTAGTTCTTTTCTTCACCTCATTGAAATACATTGTTGTGTAATTATTTGATTCTTTTTATTCATAACTAACTTAAAAGCTGCACTCCTTGCAGACTTTAAAGCTAGCTCCTGCAGAAGTCTAATTGAACCTCTGGTCCAGCTTAGAAAACAGCAATGATAATTTTGAGGAAATAACTTTGAATTCCCCAAATTCACTCCATGGAAGTTCAAAACGTCACTTTAACTCTGATTTGGGCTATAAGTCCAATTCTGGCCAAAAGACTGATTTGGGCTGAAATTCCAATTCAAGCTGGAAATAATTCTTTAAATCACAAATTCTATGGAACTTCAAAACTTCACGTCACAAAACCTCTTGCTTTAACTCTGATTCCTTGGCATTTTGAAGAAATAAAATTGATTTTCTCAATTCACAATGTTTTCAAGATGTTTTAAACTGAATTTAAAACAAAAAAATTTAAATTGACAGTTTTTGTGTTACTTTAAACTCAATATAAATTAAAATCTTTTAAAATTTGAATTTTTAACTACTCCATCCTTGCCTGGATATATGACCTAACAAAGGTTGATATGCCTTTTAAACAATGCTATCAAATCATCTGGACATAAATCCCAATGCTGGATGTTCAAGCACCAGATAATGGGCAAGCTTTTCAATCCGGGGATCATCCTTGTTCCAAAAAGGTATAAAATGTCTATGTGTGGCCCAAGTTAGAGGGGTTTCAAACACATTTAATTATTTAAGATTCAGTTCCATGGCAGTCATTACTTTGAAAATTGTTATCCTTGAAAATTATAAATTTTCAAAAAAATACTGCTGGAAGCTTTCCTGTAGTTGGTTAAACACTAGTACCTCAGATAATGAGATAGTCATTAAAGATTTATCGCCACCCATTTCTAGTAGATGAAGAGACATTGATTAATCCTTGACACATTGATTAATCCTTCTCAATGTTGCATTCATCCTCAGTTACACATTTCTCACATTGTTTGCTGCATCGGTGGAGACTTTTCTTGTAAGCCTCTGTAGGTTAGGACAGCAGCCATTGATTAATTATTAATCAGTTTGTCATGATCCTGGAAATAATTACCTTTTAAATATAACTCCATGGGGAGGTAAGAGGCAGAAATCAGATTCTGTGACATCAGAAGAATCAAGAGGATAATGGAAAAATTTCATAGCCCCAGGAATGTGTTTCCACTTGTGTGACATAGGAGTCGTGTACTGGCACATTGTCTTTCAAGATCTAGGCACAACATTTATGGATTTTGATGATTTCCCACAATTTCAACATCAATGACATAACATTCAGATACTGTATTTTTTGATCAGGAAATCCATAAACACTATACTAATTTGGTCTCAGAAGACGATGAGTCATACCTTGCCAGCATATTTTTTTTTTTTATTATTATTATTGATGTGTAGACCATGCTTTAGTCTCTGGGTCAAAGATGTATTTCATCCTGTGTAATTAAGTGAAAAAATTTATCTTGTTTTTGTTCAGACATGGCTAAAAGTTCATGAGAGTAATTGTTTCTCGTTTCTTTCTGCAAACAAGGAACACACTGCACTGACAATTTCCACATATGCAGCAGTTCAATGACCCTTCGCTCCCAATGGACATTACGCTAATCTTGACCCTGTCAGTTACTTCCCTAATTGTTAAGCAGTAATCTCATACAATGGCAGTCTCCACTTGTTGAATGGTGTCATCATCACTGGCTGACTGATGGCATCTGAATACACATTTGAAATGCTGATGCCAGTAATTAATAACACTGTAGGATGAAGCAACTGGTCTATATACTTCATCTTCTCCGAGATTGCTTGAGTGTGTTGTCTTTCAAAAAAAACAAATAAAACAGGAACCTAGTTATAGTTCCATTGGGTACATGGTCAGACTTTACTCCATATTCACATTGGAAACAAAGAAAAATGTATGCTGCAAATTGAAGTATGCACCATATATGGTTGTGTGCTTCAATATGTGAAATTTCATCTTGATGCATATTGGAAGTAATTCTTTAATGATGTCCCTTGCTATACTCTTGTAATTAGCACTGTCCTAATTGTCAAATATTGTCAGAAATGGAACTTTATAAAATGTCATTGCCATAAGCTCTCTGTCCAGATATTAATTTACAATTCCATCTGTATTCAGAATCACTTTTGTTTATAAAATCTGTTTTTATTCTTTTTCTGCTTCATCCTTTCTTTTCAAACTATTGTACAGGCTGAGTTGAAATGTTCATTTTCTTTCCAGTTTATTAGTTGTTAGCAAAATCTCTTCTTGATCATTAAATAAGAAATTGATTGCTATTGTAAATATTATTATTATTATCATTGCTATCAATACAAAAACTCAAGGAAAGAATCACCTTGCATTCTGTACAAAGGTGGTATTATTATTATTATTAGGCCGTACAGTAGTTTTATTATTCTGTCTTTTGATAGCTTGTCTTTAGATGGCATTTTGAGCCTCTTAAATATAAGTCAGCTATTTATCATCTTAAAAGAACGCCAAATCAATCTATCAAATCTGACTTCTTTCTCTAATCCTTTTTCTCAACTCTAAAATCCGTATTTCACTTGTGTTTTTCATATTCTGACTTAGATTTTTACATTTGAACTTTGCACAAACGTAAATTTTCTGTTTTTAAAAACATACCTGAATAAAGCCGACCCTTATGGTAATTCCTATTTAACTGTATATTCAAATGTTTATCAAAAGTGATATTGACATTTCAAGTCTGTTTTTTATATTTCGTATCTTATGTAGTGTTTAGATAAAAGGTTAGCATGATTACACTCTTTATACTTATTGTTTAATATACAATGCTTAATGTTACTCTTTTTTCAAGAATTGGTAGGAAAGCAAGAAACGACTAAACATCAATTGCAAAAAGACAGAATGCCCAACATGTAAACTATAAATTGAAGATACTAAGACCAAACAATTACAACTTAAATATCTGGGAAGTGTTTTAACAGAGGACTATAAATGCAAAATGGGATAGCGAAATATACCTTCCAAAAGCTAAGCAAAGTATTAAGAAACAAAGTTTTGTTAGAAACAAAGAAAAGAGTGCTGAAATGTTGTGTAATATTGGTCCTCCTATATAGCAGTGAATACAGATAATATGCATTGCTCATAATTTTAATATAAAAATGTATTTTTATACATTCATTGTGTTTTGTTTGGGGGATTCACTATTTACCCCATAGCTGTAACCTAAAGGGTGCTACCACCCTAGGTAAGGATAGACCTGAGAACAACAGCAACTAAGAGGTGGTTCCCCACTCCTCAAAACCTCTAATCTCCTGATCAGAGGTCTTGCTACCAGTTGTAGTTTATCGTCATACCCAGTCAACATCCTGAAGGGGCATGGCACATGTAAGAATAATATATATATAACCCAATTCCTCTGTATCAATCTCTTGAAGTTTTAAGTAAAATGTTATGCCTCAACCTAAAATTTAAAGTAAATTTTTCAAAAATAATATTTTTTTCTTAAAAATAAACTAATAGGATTTATTTCTGGTTTTTGTAAGATTCATTGTTTGAATTAATATTTAATAACAGTTGCTCAAATAATTTTTCTTCTTTATGCCATTGCCAGGATATGTATAATGACTTCAAGAAAACTTAAATGTTCTTTTAACTCGGCTACAAAATTAGATAAATTAAGTTACTTGTACATTTTTTACTGATTTCTCTTTCTTTACTTGAGCATTTTACAATTTGTATTCAAACTTCATTCTGCCATTTTACTATTTCTTAAGTTAACCTCACACTCCAAAAAAATAGATTCTTTGAAAGCTTAATGAGATTCAAATATGTGAATTTGTCAATTGAGCAAATGTGCTTATTTTTTTACCACTTTCCTCTGTACCTCGATTTTATAAAACCTGATTTGCAACATGAAAATTAATTGCAAGATAGACACCTTTCTTAGCATCTTTTTTTAGCTTCCAATTCTTCGATCACCTTTTACTCTTTATAGTCCAGTGCTTAACCCAAATTCTTTGACTACCAGAGTTATCATATCAGTGTTGCTTTTGGCTTCTAACATTATCCATTATACTTGCTAATCAATATTTTTTATCTCTAACTTTTCCCCTATTGCTTTGCAGTGGTTCTTTTCATCTTTGCAAATAATCTGTTACCATAGTTACATACACCAGCATAAAGAAATTCTATTTAGGGGAACTGCACTGTATTGCCAAATGCTAGCACATGAAACTTTTCTATTGGAATTATAACCATCATTGTACATCAACATAAGATCTGATAAAACTTGTCATTAGCCAATTTCAATCTTTATATATATATATATATATATATATATATATATATTTTTTGAATGATTTATTACTCAATAACTATGTCTGAAAATTATCAATCTTATATATTAAACAATTTGAGAGCTTTCTTTATTGTCATCTTCTTAAAAACATGAATTTTTACCAATGACGGGGTGCTGAAAACTTCTTAACCCAGTTAAAAAAGCCCTCCACTCTTCACCTCACCCAAAATGTTCTGATGTTTGGACAGATTTAGGAAAGTGGGTTACGTTGAATTGTGATTTATTCACTCTACATTTATATATCGTCATCATCATTATTTTTATCCGATTTTATCTTAAAATGAGTAAATGTAATATTTCTTCTTGAAAGCAAGATCTATATTCAATATTTCTTAAAAGAAGCAGAGTCTGGTATAATGAAACCTAGCTCACAGCTTTCAAGTAATATTTAAGCTATTCTGTTATTTCATGATGAAATATATTTAAGGCATCCATGAAGTCTAAAGTGCCTGTTACCAGTATGAACATGTGGTGATAATGATGATTACACACACACACACACATATATATATATATATATATATATATATATATATATATATATATATATATAGGGTGTCCATAAAGTTTGTGTACACTTTAAAAAGTTTAACTTTATTTGTATTTGCAATAGAAATAATCTGTAAAAAAATGTTATAAAGTTTAATGTACCTAGTTTTAAGTATAGCTAAAATAACTGTGATTTCAGGCATTACTGTAAATCAGTTAGCAAATGTTTTCTGTGAACTGCAAAATCGTATTACCCTTTGTATTGCTAATGATGGAGCACATGTGGAAACTTAAATAAAATTTCAATAAAACCTTAAAAATATATATATTTACTTCTTTTTAATCCTTTTTACAAATTATTTCTATCGCAAATACAAATAAAGTTATAAATTTTTTAAAGTGCACATGAACTTTATGGATACCCTGTATATACACACACACATATATATATATATATATATATATAAAAACGATTGTGTCTAGCATGAAACACTGTCGCCTGTAAGTGTTGACTTCTATGTTCACTTTTATAATTATACACAGTATTTCTCTGATATTGAATACTTTATCCCATAAATATAGCACATCTTAAGACTATATTTCTTCACATATATATATATATATATATATATATATATATATATATATATATAAATGCAAATGTCAGTGTGTCACACCTCTTCAGCTTTACTCCTGGAGGCCATAGCCCAACATATCGTACTATTTTGAAATCATGCCAACTCTGTGTGCAAATTAAAAACATTCTGGGCTGGATCTGGACCCACAATCCTGAAATTTCGTATTTTTTTTATTTTTCGCAGCAAAATTTTTGGAAGATAATTTTTATAACTTCGAAATAAATTTGGGAATAATTGAAATTGATTGCAAAATCTATTGAAAGTCACCCATGAAATAAAAATAACTGTTTGTACTGAAAATAAGGACCTACATACATCAAATTGTCTTGAAATCAAGTGGTGGCAGAATTATTGTTGAATTTTTTTTTTAAAAAAAGTAAGCTTAAATATTAATGCAATACTTAAATGCAGTGATCAATTTTGAGTTCTTCTGTAGTTTATTGTTGCCTGTCGCATCTACTCCTCTCTACCAATTGTGACGAAGGCACAATCAAGAGCTCTCTGCAGGAGTTGAGTTAAATGCCACCCAATAAGACAGCTTTTGTGCTCTCTCTTTCTGTGTTTGTGTGTGTGTGTGTATATATATATATATATATATATATTTCGATAAACGTGCAATCAATTTACAAATTCATGAATTATTCACACAAAAACAAATGCAAAGGTTAATGATTTAATTGGCGAGAAATCCATTGTCGCAAACAATTCAAATAATATACAAAAACCCATATTATATATAATCTCAAAGGCATCCTTGTATAAGTAAATTCTTAAAAATATTAATATTTAAGTGGTAGTTTTTTTTTTTTTTTCATGGATGACTTTGAGATATATATATATGTGTGTGTGTGTGTGTGTGTGTTTATAATAATTCAGTGGATGTATTACTCATTTATTCTCATATTTCCTGACTTGACAAGTAAACTTTATTGACAAATTCAATTGCATAGTCAATATAGTTAGTTTCTCTAAAATATGTAATTTATTATAAAAGTTGAATTATTTTTGTATGGCTTGACTATATGAAGAATTTTAGTTATAAGGAAGTTTGAAATATTTCTGCATTTATAAGTGTGTATTATTTTGTCAAATAGAATTTAATGATTTGTTCATCAATTAGATTTTCACTATTCAAAAGGTTAAAATAAGTTAATTTATTTAAAAATTATTCTTTATACTATGTTAATTTGTTACAACTCTTCCAATTTTTACAGTAGAATTAGGAAAACATCAAGTTTGCATTACTGAGCTGTTGTTTTATTTTTCTTAAAGGTGGGTCCTTAGGAAATTATAAGTGCACATTTTGAAAATCCAGTTATAATGGGAGTTTTGAATCTCTGAGGACATTGCCTAATGTAGTTAAAGTGCTGTTGCTAATTTGAATATGTTCTTCCAATGTAGTGAGGAAGTAAGTATTTTCATTGAGATTGGCAACAGTGGTGTGGATGTGCATATACATGTCTATCAGCCTGAATGCTCATCTGCATGCATATAAACAGAAATGCCAAAGAATTAGACACACCAGTACCCTAGATGGTTTTGTGTTAAACTTGTAGTCATGGATATAGCTGCATGACCAGTGTGATGTAATGGGCAGAGTGTAGATGTAGTGGCCATAGGATTTAGACAAGATTTAACACTGTTTGGAATGATTGTTGGGGCCAGAAAGATAATGTGATGGGGGAACAGTTCTAGTTTTTGTTTTTTTTTCTTGAGCACTGGTAGCAAGATTATGCTAGAAATATATGTGTTGTAACAGGTGGAAATTGCAGGTATTCACGCATAAAGTAAAAATGGATGCCTGTAACTGACAAGGATGGTAACCATCCAACAATGTGGAACATGACATGAAATCAATTCAAAGTTGGTGCTATTCAACCTATTAGCATCCACTGCATTCCATGGAGTTTTGTGGTCATTATTGACTACCCAGAGTGCCATTATTAATAACCAAACATCAATTTTATATATATATATATATCAATAAAGACAAAAGGAAAATTTATCTTAGTTGACATGTTTTGTCCTCTGAGGGATTTTTTCAACGCAAATGATAAAGTCCTTCAGAGGACATGTTGGCTAAGGTAAGTGTCCCTTTTGTCCTTATTCATATTATCCTTTTACTGATATATATATATAAAATTTCCTGGTCTTTTTGGTTTTTTTTTTCTATTTTTCCAATTTTTGAACTAGGCGAAAATTGTGGATAAACTGTAAAAATTAAATGTTTTTTTTCCTGCTTTTGTTCCAGCACTTTCAACCTTTACTAATAAATAGTGTTTATTCCACCAGCAAATTTCTTGAAATACTGCATTAAAAAAAACAACTAATAATTATATACTAACTTTATTAGTCCAAAGTCTGTTTACTTCTCTCTGTCAAAGAAACTATAGACATAGTAAGTCAAAAAATGATAATCATTCTTTGCTTTCACCTCATAATATTAGACCAACAATTCTAGCTAAACTACTTATCTTGCATGGCCCAAGTACCATTAAATACCAGGATAGACTGGGTCCTATAACTTTAGGTTGTAAGTGGTCCAGAACAACAACAACTCTGAATTCAAAACCTCAGTGCTAGGTAAATAAACTGTCTTCCCACCAGGCCCTGGTCTGGTGGGAGAACTGATTTAATGCAATCCCAACAGCATAAAAAATAAGAGCTCTAAAGGGTAGATGAACTCAGTCAACAGCCATCCACCCCAACTATGGGTTAGATATAGCTTCACCAACCCACAATTGGCCAAAATGTGCTGATTACAGCTACACCCTTTTGTTGTTATACAAAATAAAGATCCACATTGAATAGAATATTTCATCACAATAAATAGTGAGTATATGATATTTAATATATGTACAAAATAAGAATAGATATAAGTATTTGAAACATGCTTTTTGGGTGCAGTCTAGTGTTGTGTAACTGATGCCATTTTGGACTGCTTCCAATCCCAGCATGCTCTCAAAAAATGGCTGGGTGTAGCCAACAAAATCTTGTCTACCACACTGATAACACCAAGTTTTTCATAATGACTGTGATGATTAAAAGTGCTTGAACTAACAAAGTATGAACTTCAGACAGTTTATCTGCAATTTTGATCCTGTTGTACAATATCTTGAAAATTGGAAAAATATAATTAAAAAAAAATAAAATAAAATTTGAGAGACCTTGTCGATTGAATTTAACAAAACTTGTTCGGATGAATTCTTGCTGTCAGAATATATAAAACACAACAATAAATTTTGTTGGCTAACTTTGTGCCAGTGTAACTAAAAATATACACCCTTGTACAAATTAATTGAAACACATGCTTTAGTTTCTTTCTTTTACCATATGGCCAGTTTTAGACCCACTGGAGAAACAGGGTGTAATCGATTTCTATCTTTTCCTCAGATTAGGTCATTTGCAGTGGTGTGCAGTAATATGAATCTCTTTTCAGGTTGTATGATAAATTTGTTTGGCCTTGAAAAATATTGCGTCAGCCATGATTACATCAGATTTTCATCATGCCCAGACACTATTGTTTCAACTGTTGATTAGTTGTCCTACAGCTATTGTCTGTGATGGTCATTACTCCAAGGAAGCGTACAAAAATTGTAATGCTGCATCAACACAGTGGCAAGCCGTACTAGTGAGCAAATCAAAGTACTATCGACTGGCCCGGAAATTCTCCTAATTTAAATCCAGTCGAGAATCTGTGGTCAATCTGCAGGGAAGAACTTTGTTGAATGGACATGTGAAGTACTAACATGTGCACTTGGTGATGTTTCATTGGAAAAATATGAAAAAAAAAGGAAATAATAATGGAATTATTTGTTTGTTTCAATTAATTTGCACAAGGGTGTATATAGTTATGAATCACTCCATGATATATTAAACCTTTTATCACTTTTACTGGTAGGATAATAATTTTTTTTTTTATCAGTTTTTACAATTTTGTCATATACTTCTTAATTGATTATATGAAATTATTTTTTTGATTGTTCATTTTCTGCTATTTTTCTCAGTTCTGTAACATTTAAAAATATAATGAAAAAATATTTTTGACATACAACTTTGACACAAGATCTTAACAATTTAGAATTATGTACTAGTAGATAATTAAGAATCTATTGTTTCACGTGAACGTGCAATTGAAAAAGAAAGTGCTACATTATTACAATGTTAACCACTGACTTACCATTCTAAATGTTTGTCCTTTTTGCTTCTATAGGCTTTTGGCAGCATTTTATTCTGTACATTTTTATTACAAATTATAATTGTTTTTTTTTGCACAACTTCTAGTTATTCTCAAGCTTGGTGTTTAACAAAAGGAAAAATTATACAAACTTGGGATTGATTAAACTTTAGATGGAAACTCAATTTTCTTAATTAGATTTAACTCGTTTGTGTAGTGTGAGTGTTGTGCTTTTTTTTCTTTTTTTTTTTAATAATCTATGATGAAACTTACAAATAAAAAAAGTGACATGTGTGAAAGTTTCTTCATTTCATTTAAATTTTAAGTATCAACAAAAATAAATTCTAAATTAATCAATTTTCTGATTGTTTACTTGATTTTATTTTTTGTCTTGTTATTGTTTCTATTTTGTTGTGACCTCACTATCAATCCAAATACCTTCCCACATTTTTATTGTAAAAATGACTATTAAAAGAACAAATATAACTTTATTTTGTGTGTGTTTTTTTATTTTTTTTTGTTTTTTGTACTGTACATTTATGGAAAAATTAGGTAGAAAATAGTTACTGTACTTTATACATATCACTTCTAAATTTGGGGATCATTTTTGGTTATATATTATTATATTTGGTTATTGACATTTTAACAGATCTTATAAAACTGCTCCTTTCTGTAATTGTTCACTTATATCTGTATACTGGCAGTGGCATTGTAATTAGTATTCAATTACTATTAGATTCTTACCATTATTTTCACTCATTTTCTTGTCCTACTAAATACTATATTTTTAACAGTAGTCTCTCGACATCACTAAATACTATATTTTTAACAGTAGTCTCTCGACATCACTAAATACTATATTTTTAACAGTAGTCTCTCGACATCACTAAATAGCATATAGAATATATACTCCTTTGATAACGTCTATATTCATAGTCATGTTTTGTCTCTTGAAGCAACAATTGTATAAGCAAAAGTACTTTTACCATCACAAGTACCTTGTTGCAGTTGGTCATATATAAACTGTAAAAGTACAAATGTTTATTGCTCGGTTCCAACATTATTCTCCTCTGCTTTCTTTCAAAAACTCTTGTATGTGCCTTAAAAATTTGTTATCTGGGGTTTAAGTATTATTTGTAGCTTGTATAATTGAACTTCAACATTTGACATTATTTGCATAGTTCCCCCCGCCCTTAGAATAGAATCATTAATTCATTGGTAGAAAAGTATCTTATGTTTTTTTGTTTTTTCAGGGAGTTTGGTATGACCTATATAATTTATCATTTGAAGAAAGTTTTCTTGTGGGAATGCTGAAAACATTTACATGTCCTACAGGTTCATTAAAAAATATGTTGTTCTTTTATTTGTTGTGTCCCTTCGGTACATAGGTGATCATGTCTCTTGTAAGTTCTTTATAAGTTTTGTCTTTTTGTTATTTCTCCCAAACCCTGTTCTGCCATTTATTTACTCAAGCCCACCAAGTATGTTACATGCTGCTTTCCTCTGTCCCTCAATCTGTCCTGTGAGTATCAGATTTTCCAAGCCCTCCTTCCTTAGTATGTGCCCCAGAAACTTCAGCTGTCTCCTCCTGATGTTAATTATAAGTTTCCTTTTTGTTTCCATTTTCTCCAAAACCTTGTTACTGCTCTCATGTTTGGCTCATGGTATTCTCAGTATCTTTCTGTAGAACCACATTTTTTGCTCATAAAGTAGTAATATATATATATATATATATATATATATATATATAATATAACTGATGACTGTAGTTAGTTTATTCACAGTGGATAAAAAGCATTATGCACACTGTATGTTTGTACAAATGTTTTTTTTTTTTTTGTTCTTTTTTAAAAAAAAAAAAAAAGTTAATTTTGCCATCTAGGTTAACCTTTAGTGTTTTTACTACCAAAATATGAAATATCAACTATATATTTGTTATTACTTATTGTTTTGAGCTTGAAGTACCTTTTTATTGATTCAAATAGTTAATATTGATAACTACACAGAGCAAAATTGTTTTTCATAGATCATATTGATATATATCGGATAAGAAATTTAAAAAATCACTTAGGATATTTATTTCATAATCGATCAGAAATAAATTTAGAAATAAAATTAAATGTAAATTAAATACTGTCTTTTTAAGTATTTGTTCCTTTTATAGATTAATGTAAAATTTTTCACTTCTTTTTTCTCGTATCTCCAAAAGGGAAAAAAAAAAATTTTTTCTAGACTTTGCACAATTACATTTTTCTTTTTTGTTTCTCATCTTCTTTTTTTCTTTTTTGTTTCTCATCTTTTTTTTTTTCTTTTTTAAAATGGAAGTCAATGTCTTTTTTTACCTTTTCTTTTTTTTTTCTTTTATGCTGTTGTCATTTTTCATTTTATTAAACTTTAATAGCTGTCAGGCTTATATTATCAAAGTCATTCTTACCTATAAAAATTCATTTGCTGTTTACCATTTAAATATAATTTCTCCTGTAAAAGTTGATACTAGGATACAGCTGTAAAATTACTTTTTGCATATCTTTTAGTTATTTTCACATTATAACAAATGTTTTCATCATAGCATGTCCTGTAGAATTTATAGCATCAAATGAAAAATTTCAATCTTTTCATTAATAAAATTAGGTGTTAATATCATTATTTTTCAATGTAAAATTTTTTGTTTTCTTAATTTCCTGGGGAGAAATAGCTTAAAAGTTAGAATTTCTCTGAGGTTTGTTCACATTTCAAATATCATGCAAGTGTGGAGTTGATTATCTTAAAAATCTTTTTCTGGGAAAGAAAAAAAAATATTTATATACATTTTAATTCAGGTATGTCATTATTTGTAAAGTGCGTTTATACAAGAAAGTTTTTATGATTGTGTTATAGCATACCTATGTACAATAATGGGTATGTCTCCATTCCCATAAATACAATAGTGAATACTGTATGTTGGTCTACTGTTGGAGATTCACTGTGAAATTCACATTTTACAGTTGACTACTTCTATGTGCCGCTGGTGAATCTTATATGAGTTGTTCTTGTCCTAAGTATTATCGTTCATTACCAACTTTTGTTTGATTATTCTATTCAGTAACCTTTTCTAGGTTACAACAGATTGATTCATTTTTAACAGCTTATCAAGTCTTTTCAGGTTATTTAAACTCAAAAGATATTTTTAGATTGTAAGAATTTTCTTTTTTTTATTTTGTGATAAGAATGGTTTATTGATACAAGTCTTGCTAATTAACCCATAGATGGAGGGAGAAGAGTTGGATTCATCTCTTTCATAATATTATGGGATAATCCTATTTAATAATTTCACAAATGCTTGATATCTGGATAAAAACGATGCATTATAGATAAATGATAATAAAATGAATTGATTTAATAAAATTAATCATAAATAAAATGGGCAGCAATAAAAAGATTTACAAAAAATAAATTTAGAGGAAAAAAAGTAATATCAAGCAATCCTTGAAATTACTCTATATTAACTCATAGTCACCTCAGATTTCTGAAAATGGATTGTCCCCTGGGGTGATTGCACACCTGTATACAAAAATGCTTATAGTGTTACAATTATATAAAATATAGTACTGCTGAAAAAATAACCTAACAGGCAATCTCTATTACAATATAAATTAAATCAAAACTTGAACTGAAGATATAATTGTTGAAATGAAAATTATAATAAATTTGTTGCCTTAACATATGTTGTAAATTGTATCTGAAATACACGAATACAATAATAGAGAAATGTTTTATTCATCAAAAATAGTCACAATATATTTCCATGAATAGAAAGATATTACATTAGCTAAACTCATAATTACAGGACTGAAAGAGTAATAATATTTATATATTAGACACTGAAATGTGTCGCTTTGCACCCTCCATAACTTGCTTGACTCTTCGACCAACCTGATGAATATTTATGAGTGTTCTTAAATTTTGAAATTTTTAAAAACCAATAGCATTTTTGCTCTTGTATATAAAATACTTGTTACAAAATAAAACCTGTAACGAAAGAGAAAATCACCTTCTCTCAAAAAAGAGTTTGTGTTTTGTGCATGGTCTGCCGAAGAAAAATTAAAGAAAATATTTAGCAAAACCCTGCTACTTTAAATAACAGAGAAACTATGCTAATGTTCTTTCCTCCCTGAATGGCATGGCCAATCAGAAAAATCGTTTGGTGAATAAAGGCCATTGCGTTTTATCTTACCAGGATGAGAATGATTTTGAACTTGGTGAGTGAAAGTGCGTTTCTGCTGTTGCGAGAGGAAGATTGGATTTATGACCCTGTTTTCATTACTACGTTGCCTGCTGGACTGTTTACAACAGATGTGCAACTGGACTTAGTGTTGGCACATGGAATTTTTTTTTGTTTCTACTGACCCCATTGGTTGATACCCAAACAAAATCTTTGCATTTGCCTTGATATAATCACTCAGGATGAAATGTGTCGGCTAAGATAAGTTTTCATTATGTCTTTATTCACATTGTCCTTTTAGTATGAATTATGAGTACTTTAAAAATTTTGGGATAACAAAACACCCCATGTGATGAATTCAGATTTAAAAAGCTGCAAAAAGTCATCGTACAATCTCATGCCCTATTCTGAAAGTGCTAAATGGTTCTGATTTCTTAATGTTTCCCTATTAGAAATGCTATTAGAAATTTTACTCAAAGACCTTCTCTAATAACTCTTTTTCCAAATTTTCTTTATCTATTCAAATGTATATAATTTCTTCAGTTACTTTATATTTGCCATTATTTAAGCCATTCATATGATACCATTTATTATCCTTCAGGTGTTCAAGATGCAAGATCCACTTTCTCTTTCATCTTCGTTTTTCAATGTTGTTTCTAATTTTTTTTTTTTTTTGAAATGTTTATAGTATCAATAAGAGAACAGAACAGGTGCAATGAAAATCTGTCCTCTGGTTAATGGTTCCCAGTGCCAGGAGTTCAAAGTGCTTTTAACTAAAGATCTTTAAATAGCTTTATATAAACACCATATATGGAAGGCCTTAACTGTTAGCATTTTTTTCTGTGCATTGATTTTTACATGCTGTTAAAATGTTCACTCCACTGACTTATGTATTTATTTTTTGATAAATTTGTGTATGGTAGCTTTCTTCTGTTCTATGTCCATTACTTTGATCTAATTTCAAAGGGACAATGCATACGCACATGCATCTTATCACTATTTTTTTCACACCCACTACTAAGCCTCATTTAGTTATTTATTTGTTTTTTACAGCTTATCAACCTAAATAATTTATTTAAAACCAAAACATATTTTGGGATTTTAAGAATTTTGGAGAAATAATGATTTTCTGGTACAAGTCCTACTATTTAACCAGAATAAGAAAAAAGGTGGATTCATGCCTTTCCCAGGCATATTTGCTTGTAAGTGAATGTAACAAACGCAACTGAAATTTGAACTTGCCACTCTGACTTCTCATTCTGAGCCATTATCCTTTACACCACCCGCACATCCAAGTTTACAGCACCTGGTATTCCTAAGCAGTCAGCCATCTAGGTACTGATTAGGCTCAACACTCATTTAGTTGTTTCACTTTAGTTAACATTTCTTTAATTTTTCAAGGCTAGAATGTTATATATAGTGTTTAGTCATTTTTAGTAACATTGTATAGAGTAAAAATACTATTACTGTATGGTTGCTGTTATCAGTATGTTTTTTTTTTACCCTTGGTAGTAAGGGTTTATTGTTTAAATTATTTATAGTCAGACTAATATCCTCATCTTAGCATCACAATGTTTCTACTCTTATGCCTTCCTTAGTTGTCTGTCAATTTGGTTAAACTTCAAATTGAACCTTTTTTTATTCAATGGGGAGAAAAATGTTCTTATTCTGCTCTCTATTTCTAGAGATTTCTCATTTTGATTAACTGTTCATAATTACTCTGCTGCCAAAGTTCACTGACAAATGTTTTAATAAGCTATACTGGGTTTCATTATCTGACTCCTAATTATAGCTTTTCAATGTTCCTCCATCCTTCCTTTTAGGAGTCACCTGGTTTCACCTTTTTATTCTTTTTCACAACTGTAAAGGATACGATACACATAGTTCTTGATCATTTTCTTATTTGTTTGCTTTGATTCAACTGAGATGTTTCTATATAGAGCAAAAAGTGTGCTCATCATTAGGGCAGATTGATTTTTGGGAACAAGGTATTGCACTCAAATTTGAAATGCCAGAAAATAGTTTGTTTTTCTAAACTGTTACCGTTTTTTGAGGTAACAAGTTTAAAAGATAAAGTTTAGGTTCAAAATCATAGTGTTGGAATTTAATTCTGGTGATCAGTGAAAGCTTTATTAGCACAGCCTTTATAAAATTTATAATTTACTGAATCTTTACAGATTTTATATAGACAAGATGCATGGCACAAGCACATTATTACTAAATCATTGTGTCATCAAATAAGAGCTTCATTTACTTCAAAGCCAAATTATACTGAACAATTTAACTTTATTATGATGTAATATGTTATAGAGTGCAGTAATTTTAGTGTGATTTTTAATAAACAATGCAAATTTAAAACATTTTGTCTTATGTGTCCAGCAGTATTATTGTGTTATATACACTTTTATCTATTTTTGGTTTTTATTATGATCTAGCAAATCTTATTCATTGAGTAGCCTTTTTTTTTTCTTTTAATCAAATACAGTAAAATAAATTGCATATTTTGCTTGTGGTGATTCATAATTATAAGTCTGGTTTTGAATATATTTTTTATTCAATATATCTAATGCAAAATATATCAACTTTATTTGAATTTGTTCTTGAGATAGGCAACAGGCACTTGAAGAAAGCTGGAAGTTATAACAACTGAAACTCTCACTGTAAATAATGATGGTGGCTTCTACTCCCAGTAATCAAAATCTGTCACATTGTGGATTAAAATAATATCCTGAAAAAATGAAAATGGTCAAGTCATGAAGTTTAAGGGCTCAAAATAAAACATTCAATGGCACACATTTTGGATTTCAATGCAAAAGGAATATCCCACATTAGCCCTTAAAAGTTTTCTGTGTTGTGAAACCAGAGAACAGTTGGCAGATTACCTTACTAAACAAGGAGTATCACTTTTAACATTAAGAAGTGTTTTCCAAAACGGTATATTAAAAGATTTCAGGCTTTTTGTTTTCTTTAGTTTGAAAAGGTTGGGGTGAACTTTCTGTTTGCTGAATTATGGAAGCTACCCACCTCACCTCTATAAGCAAACTTTTCCAATTTAGATTTAGGCTTTATAAAAGAACTGGATTTTGCTATCTTAAATTCCCCTGGCAGTATCAGGAAAGCTTATATGTTGGTTGTTACTTTCACAAGCAATTATTCTGGTGTTGAAATGAAAATCTCATATTATTTATTTCTGTTGAAATCCAGACATTTTAAGATTAAAAACAGACATTACATTTGGTAAATGGGGACCCTTTTTATTTTATTTTTACTATTCTGTGAAGCAATTTTATTTATTCTACTATATTAAGGAAGCTTAACTTTAACTCATTATTTAATTTCGTTAAGAGGTTTCTAAGAATCAATTTTGTTTACTTTTCTGCTGTTTGAATTTTAATGATACTTTGAAAGAAAACTGTATATCTGTTGTTTTGATTGTTCCAAACATTTAAAATTTGCATTTATCAATTAACGAAGGAAGATATTTTAGCCATTAGAAGACTTTTCAGACATTGCCATCACAAACTTAGGTTTGGCTGAATGTTTTACATAAGTTTTTTTTAAAGCTCTTGAGACTTTTATGAAAATCTTGATAAGAACAGTAGAAAATGTTATCATGGTTACTTGATTATGGAGAAATCACATGTGCAAAAGATCTGAAAAGATTGGAAGTGCGATATCATAATTATATTATTCGCTACTTTTTATATATATATATATATATATATATATTATTTACATTATTCAGATTATTGTCCTCATCTCTGTCACCATATTTATTACGTTTCGGCCATTATATGCTCCAGCCTTCTTCAGGTGGTTGGAATGTCGAACTGAACCCTTTATTTCGCTCACTATGGTAAACTGTTCTAGTTCCACGTGCCATGTTTAATGGATGTCAGTTATCAGTTATCTCCTCAAGGACACATAGCACAGTGGATAAAGGCGTTAGTTAGATCCAGTGACAGGACCCAAAGAGTGTGAGTTTAATACCCGGCTAAAGCAGTGGAAAACTTTCAGAGGGAAATTAACAGGAGATAACTGATAACTGACATCCATTAAACATGGCACGTGGAACTAGGACAGTCTACCCCAGTGAGCAAAATAAAGGTTCAGTTCGACATTCCTACCACATGAAGAAGGCCGGAGCATACAACAGCTGAAACATTGTAATAAATATGGCGACAAAGATGAGGACAATAGTCTGAATAATGTAAATAATATATGTGGATTGATTGATACATAAGGTTATAAATGTCAGAACTTCAAATTGATTGAAGAGAGGAGAGATTAAGGATTTGCTATTGTTTAGTACACTCTTCTTCTTTGTGGACATACTTGCACTCATTAAGAGCAGTGACAAATAGACATTTGTTACAATCAGACCTGTCACTCTAGTACAACCGGAAGAAGTGGTCCGTGTGGGCTATAGTAACTAAATATTCAGGTGAGAAGCAAGGAGATGTTCATTGATTTCACTTGGTATTTCTTTGCTGGAATGAAAGCCTTGATACCGGCTTTTACCCAAGAGATCTCAGTGGCACATTTTTGAACAGGATAATGAAAAACTTATTTCTAAGGGACATCATGAAGGAAGTCGCAGAATGAGTCCCAATCAGCATGTTGATAACTGAAACATATTCTGTTGGTTGGAGGTTTGGGACTAATGGGAAAGTGTAAAGCGATATCTACAGACACCACTGCATGATTGGAGTTACCAAGAGGACAGAGCTGCAGAGTACGACACGAGGTAACGGTAAAGAGGAGATTCAGTGGAGAAGCGTGTCAATCAAGATTACTGGGGAAATGCATGGAGAAGTCTACAACTTGAAATTGAGTGATAGAGAAATTCAAGGTTTTCTAGGTTCTGGGTAGCATGATTAAGCCATCTGACATGGTGGGCAGCATGGTCGGTGGCAGCATGATTAAGCCATCTGACATGGTGGGCATTGAAGTCACCAAACACAAAGATATTTGCAAATGGGTGTAGAGAGAGGAGATTATCTCTATTATCAGAAATACTATCTAGCATGCAACAGTCATGAGAGGAATTGGAATGATAGAGAGTTTAGTAGATTATTATGTTTTAATTCTTGTTTTATAAAATTGAAGACTTTATCAATCCTCTTCTATGTATAATTTTTTTAAGTGAATTTAAGCGCAGTACTGGATCAGACAGTTGAAATGGCTAGATGTAACCATAAGTACTATACTAACAGTTACTTTTCTCACTTGCAGAACTCGCCTCCGGCTGATTGCTTTCCAGTCAAATTTGATCTTCAAAAATTTAAATGCAATATCAGTTGTTATCTTAATTCCTGTTCTTTTACTGATATCACTCCTTAATGTCTTTCTTATATTCTTTCATACTCAGTAACCGTCTGCCTTTTAGTGGCTTTATTGCCTTCCTTGGGATGGAATTAAAGAAAAATTTGAGGATAAAGTTGCTTCTCAGCTATTGGAAAAGCTTTGCTCTATTGGGTAATTCTAACAAAGAATTAAAACATGAAATTATCATTTATTTAATGTGATTGTATTAATAATGATATTCTAAAAATTAAATGTAGTTTTAAAAGAGCATGTGAATTTGCAATATTCAAAAACATTGATCTATGTAAGAAATATTTGATCAATATTTTATAAACTTTGCACTTATCACATCAGTGAGCAGCTATTGTTCAGGCAGGGTACACACAAAGTGCACTCGAGATCCTGAAGTATATGGAGATATTGCCAGTCTCCAACTGTCAATAAATGGTGTGTTCATATAGTTATAAACAGCTTTAAAAATATATATATTTCCTGTCCCTATATAATATGATGGTTGGCCTCATGGTGATTGGTTTTTGAGATACATGCACTCATTTTGATTCTGTAGAGAGGAGAAACAACTGTACGTTTTTCCAAGGTTCTTTTTTTTTTTTTTCTTTCTTCGTTTCTTTTATTCTTTCTTCCTTTTTTATTTTTTCTCTCTTTGTCTTCCTGTCCACTATTTCTTCCCTCTTTTTATGTCTTCATTGTGAAGATCTTTACAATTCATTTACATTTTGTCTCTACTCAAAACATTTCCCCTTGGTGGCCAGAAAGATTCTATCTCTAAAACCTTTGATTGGTTTGCTTCTTGGATTGCAAAACACAAGCACTAATATATTTTGGTTTTATAGTCTGATGATATGATTTAAATAAAACTATTTTCTCTGCTTGAATAAACATAAAATTTTTGTCAATTTTAGATAAAAACAAATGAGTATTAATATTAAAATATCACTCTCCATCATTGTATGATTCCTAAAACTAGTCATCTATTTAATTGCAAAGTATCAAAATTGAGCTGACAACAGCAATGTCACAGTTTACAGTTTTGTACAGTTTATATTGTCACATTATAAATTAACTGATAACATGATTTTTATTTTATTTTTTCATGAGCTGGTAATTTATATCTATAATTGCCAGATGAATTTGGTATTAATTGGAATTGCACTGCTTTCTAAATAACTGGATTTACTCAGTGTTATCAATGATTTAGTACAATTCTGGAAAATTAGTCTGTTTTTGATGAATACTATTAGTAATCAGTGATTCATTAACAAGAAACATCTGACAAAGATTGGCGCTACTTTGGCATTTATCTACATGTCATGAATCTACTTTGGTATGTGATCTACACTTTATATTGTGATTTATAAGAAAAATTATTTAGCATTTTTAGCTGATGTACATGCTGTTCATCACTAGAGTATTGCTAATAGGAAATTTTTTAATATTTTAATTACATTTTCTCTGTTATATACATGTTATGTTTTACACTATTTACATTATTTGAACTATTGTCCTCATCTTTTGCTTTTTTTTTAACGTTTCAGCCGTTGTACGCTCTGGCTTTCTTCAGGTGATTGGAATGTACAAATAATGTTAATAGTGTACATAATACCTCATCTCAGAAATATAGACAAATGTTATGTTTTACTATGTAGATATCATTCCAAATTAAAAATTGTACAGTGCAGACATTTTAGCCAATGTACATGCTGTTTATTGCTAGAATATAAATAAAAGAAAAATTTTATTACTTTAATTAACATTTTCTTTGTTATATATGTATGTGTGTGTGTGTTATGTTTTGCTATGTATAACATTCCAAAATAAAATTTGTATAGTGTAGATATTTTTTCCTTGTAGATAACTAGCCAAAGTAGCCCCCAACAATTCTTCTTAATTTCTACATTATTAATATTACTTTCCTTTCCACTGCATTCTTATTCCCCAATCCTCGCAATTGCAGTATCTTTATTGCTAATTTCACTCAAAGTTGTTTTCTGTTGCTATAGCAGGATTGGACAACACAACTATGAAATTCAAACTCACTATTGTTCAGTGATTAGTGTCACCTTCAATGGCAGGATAAATCTTTTGTACGACAAATGAAGTCACAGAGTGTAATAAAAAGGTGATAAGAAACAGAAAACAAAGAGCATGGGATTTTTTTTTCTCTCTCTAGCAATGCTTTTTTTTCTAAGATGATAATATTATTTACATTTGGACTATTGTCCTCATCTTTGTTAACAACAAAACTGTTGTAATATCAATTTCAGAATTACTATACATTTGTTAGTAATCAATGGCTTTAATTTGATTAAAACAAATATGTAAATTTCTATTCAATTATTTATATATATATATATATATATATATATATATATATAAATTATAAATTTGTATATTGTATCCTTAATTTATTAGATATTGCTGTAAATTAAACAATAAAACTGATTATGTCAACTGACTTATAAAATTATGCATATTTAAGAAATATTCTTTTTTTTTAACAAATAACTTTAATATTCTATTGCATAGATTTAACTGACTCTTGAGTTAAGTCCTCCATGCCTTTCTGCAAAGTCTAATCAGACAGTTGTGTTTTCTGGACCTTCTGGGGTTTGAATCTCTCCTCTCTGATCAATTAAATATGTAACTTTAATGAAGATGACACCAACATCCTTCTCATCACTGAACTGGAATATATTTCAAGTGATAAGAAGACTTTTAGAATATTTTATATAAGTAACCCAAAATATTAATCAATCCCATATTGGATTTATTTTGACATTTTCCAATCTTCATAAAATTTTCTATTTTTCCTCCTCGATGTTGTCTGCACATCTGTTATTTGTGTCTCTTTGCTTTGTTTTAAAAAATTCTTAAAATTAATTATTTCATTCTTAGAAATGTTATTTTGGGAATTCAGTGTTTATTTTTGATGCATTTTACATGAAAGGGTTTCTGATCATGAGTGCTGGGATTATTTTTAATTTCTTGTTTGATTTGCAATAAATTTGCATTTTAAAAATATTTTCTTTTTACATTATCACTGAATTGTACTTAATACATTAAGGTTTTCTTTCTTTAAATATGCCCAGTTGACATGCATTTTAGGCTAATGCTTTAAAGCTTGGCATCGTATCTTTTGAATTTATAGCTAAAAACGAAATACAAATGTGCTTGGATATTTTGATCTTCTTAATTGCAGTTATCTCTGAATTTGGGATTTCAGTTTTGATTTAAACTTGCTGTTGAATATGTTCAGGTTTTAAACAATTCTATCTATTTGTATAGAGCTCTTAGATTTTAAAATTATTAGTGAAAGGTTCTCTTGTGTAGACAGAAATAATGGCAAAACAAATGAAACCGCATCAGCATTAGAACTCGGACGGATAACAGTACAGCAAACAGACATAAGTGGTGCAAGTTCTGGTTCAATATAGTTTTGTCATATATATATATATATATATATATATATATATATATATATACATACACACACACTGTATTCTCCCCCCTTTGTTTTTGACGTAAGGGTCAAGCAGCTCGGTTCTTAGAACCAATAGCCAGGCTACCTGCATTTTATTATAGTTTTTGTGGTGAAGGCTTGTGCAGAACTAACAACACTTTTTGAAAGAGCCGAATACAAAGGACTCGTACACAGTATGCCACAAGCTCCCCAAACATCCCCCCGCAGGTTTTGAATTCAGAGTTGTTCTTCTCCTAAACTGTTTTCTAGCCAATACTATAGGACCCAGTCTGTTCTGCTATTTAACTATATCTGGGAGGAGAAGAAATGAATTCATACCTTTCCTAAGGGTATTAGCATATAAGTGAATGTAATGAACTCTACTTGAATTTGAACTTGGCTCTCCAATTCCCCATCTCTCTCTCATATATATATATATATATATATATATATATATATATATATATATATATATATATATAGTGCGATGGGTAAATTGTCGCCATATATATATATTTTTTTAATTTTGCACATGCATGTCATTTGTTTTTGATTTTGTTAACTGCACAATGTAGCAATGTCAGTTGAGCACTATCTATGAAAAAAAGAGCACCATGATGCAACGTACTCTGCCAAAAATTTGGAAACAGCATGCTGTACTATTTAGCATGTCTGGCAACAGGACTCTGCACCATGACATACAAGCAGGAGAACCCAGTCATATTTGTTAGACAATTTCTGTGAACATATTACCCATTACATCTGGCCACCTAACTCTTCAGACTGCAACCCCTTTGATTATTGTGTGTTGAGAGCAGTTGAGTGAAAGACCAACAAGACTCCTTGTAATACCAAAGATGAACTGAAGTCAAGGATTATGGCAGCATTTACCAGCTTAAACAAGGAGACCATCCAAAAGAATTGCAAGAGCTTCCAAAGTCGTCTGGAGTCTGTGGTTGAAGCCAATGGCAATTTTATTGAATAAATTTACTCTTTGTTATTTCAAGATATTTCTTGTAATTTTGGTAAATATATCTGTTAAAATGAGATGTCAAAATCATTTTCATTTTTGAATAATTTGGACGACAATTTATCCATCGCATCACCCGCACGCACACATACACACACACACACGCACATACATATATATATATATATATATATGTGTGTGTGTGTGTGTGTATATATGTATATATAAGAAATATTGTCCACATATGCTTCTTATAATATGCAGATATAATAGGCCAGTGAAAGAAATTTGAGAGATAAAACAACAAAAATAATATTATTGAGAATGAAACTAATATTTATTGGTAGATGTTTTGACTAAATGGAGGTATAATGAGAGAGGTTTAGAAAAATCAGAATTTTCAGGCAAGCCTGTGTCCTTTCTCAATGAGACAAAGAATGAAAATTAAGTGGGACTTTTTTTTTTGGCTTTGTTGAAGGCTTTCTATGGGGAATTGTATTCTTAAAGAATAAAGTTTCCCCAGAAAGCTTTCTACAAACTATCTACAACTAATCATGGCAAATAAATAGCCCAAAACTCTCAGATCTCTTTGGTAATATAACATATTCGAGAGAGAAAATTAAAACAAAAATAAATAAATAATAAAAGTCCCACTCCTTTTTTTTTTTTTTTTTTATTTCATATCTTGTTAAGAAAGGACACAGGTATGTCCAAAAATTCTAGTTTATAAAATGTTTCTCATGCTTCTATTTGGTTAAAAGGTCTACCAATATACAATAAATATTTTGTTTTGTTATCTAGCTTATTATATCTATATATAAGAAGTATACATTGACAATGTTTTCTATATATATATATATCTTTGTTTACAATATATATATATATATATATATATATATATATATATATATATATTTTAAGGTGTGGTATATTTATGGGATAAAGTGCTCAATATCAAAGATAGAGCATATGTAAATATAAAAGTGAACATTATGTAAATCAACACTCAGAGGCCACAGGCTGTTTCATGCTGGACGCAATCATCAGGCCTGAAGATTGCGTCTAGCATGAAACAACCTGTCACTTCTGAGTGTTGACTTCAATGTTCACTTTTATATTTATACTTATATATATCAACTTGTTATCAAGTAAGAATTCATTTTTGCTTATTTAATGTTTTATGCCAAGAAATGTTGCTAGAAAAACAATGAATCACTGGTCGGCTGACATGAATCTAGTATGTTTACAAAGATGACTTTTAAAAATATTGACTTTCATAATAATCTGGCAGTTTATTGCAGATGGTGTTAACTCCATGCCTGATTTTATATGTGTGTTAGTTCGATCTTCTCTGGACGTATGAATCCATCTTCTACACCCAGCTTTGTGTTAAATAGTAGGACTTGAATCTGAAAAAATCAATTATTCTTAACAATTTGTTAATACTATATTACTTGAGGAAAAAAATACGTACGATCGCTTGTGTCTATATTCCAATACCTCAGTGTGAACATATACAGAACATTTGTCATGTGACCGCAACACATTTTAGCCTAGGGAGAAAGATTTTCTTGCCAAATATTGACACAGTTGTGGACGCACAGAATTTCAGCACACGTTAACAATATTGTATATAAAAATAAAAGAAAACATAAAATGACTGGTCTTTCTGATGGTTCAAAACTCATTAAATAACAAGACAAACTCTGGGGATGTCTAGGTAACATTTTTTGTAATAGCAAATGAGTTAACCGCAAAAACAAGAACAGAACAAAAGAATGACTATGAAAATATATACAGTAATCAGAGATCGATAGTTTGACGCCACAAAAATCAATGAGGTCGAATCAACAAAGTTTCTCTCTTTCCTTTGTGGAATGGTGTATGCAAACTTTAGTGGGGGTTATGGAGCATTTATCAACGAGGGCAAGGGTGAAGCAAACGAAACTTATGTTGATTCTTCACATTATTATTATTATTATTATTGGAATCTCTCCCACTCGCTTTTTGTTTTTATATCTCTTCCATTCTTTTCAACTTTGTTTTTATTCAATTTTTATATTCTCCTTTAATTTTGAGATCAGTTTCTCTGTCTCTTTGATTTTTTTTTTTTTTCATTGTTTGTATTTTCACGATATACCTCTTGGCGCGTTATTGCATAATCCAAGCAAACACATGGTTCAAATCTCCGTTAAGTCAGTTCTTTACAATTGTCTTTGTCAAGACGTTGTCATGATGAGGCTTTTGTTAAGTTGGCCAGGAGTTTTAATTCTTCCCCCACCTCATCAACTGTCCATCACATTGAATATCGTTGTTTTTCACAATCAACAGGCGCCCACTGCCTTTTCACCACTTCTTTTTTTTTTAAGCTTTTTACCTGCTTACCATTTCAAACGCCTTGTGTCTCATCCTCCTACTCTCTCTACTTTCTATCATTGCCAATATATCACAATGTTTCAGCTGTTACACTCTCTGACCTTCCTCAGGTGTATATCAATCTGGATAACCTGCTGGGAAGATGAGGACAATAGTCTGGATATAAATAGTGTCAATAATAATAACTCCTCATCCCAGAAATTCAGAAAACATTTCAAGCATGTTGAAGAAACTTTAAACAAACACATTGTATTCTTACATGAAGAATTTTCCAAATAGTGTCATTAATCACAAAAATAAAAAAATTAAGTTCTCTACACTGTTCTACTTTCATTTTGCATTCAAAGCCAAATGTTTGTTTTGTGTTAATGGCATTTAAAGAAGTTTGGATTTTTGTCTCATAAACCAAAAATTCGTCTTTAGCTGCAGAAATTAACCCTTGTCAACAAAAGAAAATAATAATTTTAATTGTAACAACTGGAGCAAGTCACAGTAGGTACAATTGTAGAAAACAAAATTTGTATAGATACCTAATGAATAATGCAAACTTCCTTGCAAAAGAAAAATATAGATGAACATATAAAACTTTCTAAGCATTCTATATAATCTTTTTCCAACAGCTAATTTAATTTTTCTTTTTCTCTTACTTTATACATGGCTCTAAATTTCAGCAATATTTTGTCTCATGCATTATTTCATGACAACAAACACAGGATATTATAGAGCATAATTTAATGATTAGAAGCACTTTGAGTAGTTGCTATGCTTCATTTCAATTTAGCAACCTGTTGCTTAGAAACACAAATTATGATTCATATCTTCAAATTCTCTCAATATTTCATCAGTTTTTTTTTTTTTTTTTTTTTTGTTTCCAACCCCAGTAATTACCCATCCAATGTTTTTTTTTTTCTCCTCTTTGTCTTTAAAGTTCTGCCTGTGACCATCCAGTTCTTTTAGGAACTATATTAAAGAAAAATATGAAATTGATACCATTTTGTGTTCATGAAGCATTGTTTTTAAAGCATAAATTTCTACAATATATGCTACCAACTGTTTTCATAACTTTTTGTCGTATAGAAAAAAAATGAAATAATGAAAAGCTACATTAACTGCTCTGGCTTGTTGTTGGTTGGTTGCTTTATTTTTTATGACTTATCAACATTTTGCAGGCTATTTAAAGCTCAAAAATATTTTTAGATTGTAGGAATTTTTTTTCTTTCTTTTTGAAATAATACTGGGGGGAAGAGGTTGATTCATACCATTCTCAAGGTTGTTTGGACATGAGTGAATATAATAAATCTGACTGGAATTGGAACTTGGCTCTCTGATTAACAATTCTGAAACAACTGTCCATTACACCACTCACACATCCAAGCTTACAGTATTCAATATAGTCACCCATCTATGTATTGACCAGGCTTGACATTGCTTAACTTCATTGATTGTATGCAAACCGGTGTTTCAACCTGATGTGACTATAAGCTGTCTTGGCTTGTTGTGAGGCCTCAATACTCAAATGGTAATCCCCTGACAAGTGGACAGGGTGATTGCTGGAGGGTCCATCTATGAAACTCTAGGATCTAGATACTGAAGGTAACACCAGTCAGCTGAGTGACTACAAATTCATATATATATATATATATATATATAAGGCACAAACACTAATATTCCATGGTTATAATTTATTATATCGGAATCACAATCCAGTTCATCAGACATACAAATTCAAAAAGCTATATATATATATATATATACACACACACACCTAGTGAGCCAGACAAACCTACCTAGGTTTCACCTTAACGGATCGTCAGGGAAAGTAAGGCTGGCGAGGCAAAGAGAAACGCATATTTATAGGCGATAGCTAAAATTATACCACGTGACCAAAGAACCACAAACACAAACCTAAGTTTAAATATTTTTATTCAACAAAAATGGGGGGGGGGGGAAAAAAAAAAAACAAACATCAAGGTGGAAGGACAATAAATGGGATTTTTTTGTCGACAGAAGTTCATGTTTGTAGCTCTTTCTTTTTTTAAAACTTTTTTCCTCCTCGAGATTGAGTTGATTATTAGCAAATCAAAAATTGAGGGTTTTTCAAAACGAGTCTAGTTATCTATAATTATATATATATATATATATATATATATATATATATATATAAATAACATTGCTGTATCTTATTTTTGTAACTGCATGAATGTATTTACTTAAATTTATTGAAATTGTTTCTCTGCAATGAATCTGAAAATCACTTTGATAAATTCCTATTTGGCAATATGTGTGCAATAAGGTTAAAGTATGGTTTGTGTTTAGCTTAATTCTGCCTGTGATGCAACATGAATTTTGCAATGTGACCAAAGGATTATCTTTTTTCTTTTTACATGCCATCTTGTCAATTATTTCTTCTAAAAGTCAAGTTGCTTCTTGCAGTTATTCTTCAGAAAAATCCTTTAAGAACTTGAATGTTCATTGTTAATTAAAATCTTTGATGGAAACCAACTTGTAAAGCTATGTTTTAGCTGCTGCTTCCAAATAGAGAAAAAAAAGGAGCAAGCACTTCCAATTATTTGTGTTCAGACTATTTTTCTGTTTTTTCTTTTTTTTTTTCCCCCGCTCCCATTTTTTTAATTTTTATTGCCAGAATCTCCTCTTGGATTATCTTCAACATTTGTGCTTGACACTTTTTTCCTTTTAAGTTGAGCAATCATATTCAGTAATTAATGGATAGTGATGATGAACATCATTTTTTATCTTTTTGTGAAACAAAGAAGATTAATATTGTAAATTTAGTGAAGAAAAGTAGACATAGAGATTAGGGTCAGTTGAGCAATGCAGAAAAATTAAAATAGACAATGTAACTGAATATAATTTCTACAATTTTGGCTAGAATCTATTTTATCATCGCGAAGAAAATTGTTAGCGAGTAATGTTAAGACTTTATAAATATTTGAAATTGATTTTAAAATATAGGAAGCAGACTTTACAATTTTTAAATAATTTATGCAATCAAAATCATGAATCTCTCATTCTTTATATAATCAATAATTTGTGGGAAAATGGAGGTGGTGTACTGGTTAGCAAGCTTGTTTTGCTAGAACAATTACGACTGAGTAGTGAGTTTGATCCTCACTGGGTACCCACTACTTTCGGCCTTATGCCACATCTAAGCTATGCTTGGAATATCACTATAATCAATAATTTGTATATTTTTTGTTTTCTCATTTATCTGGCATCTAGTCTACAACCGCTATTCCACAGATGTGCTGTGGCCTTCTAAATATTTTCACAGCAACTGTTCTGACAAGCTACTTTCGCTGGTTCCTGGACTACATGAATTTAAATGAGCTACCAGTCTGGCTTCTCTATCCCACCCTTTCACTGTCAAAACGGTTAAGTGTTAATCGTCTCTTCTTCTCAAACAGCTTCTTCTCCGACACTTCCTGTCTGTGGAACTCCTTTCCTCTTACTTGCTTCCCTGATAACTATAATCTTCAGATATTCAAGTGTAATGTCAATCGACATCTGACACCCTGAGCTTGTTCCCAGTCCTTCTCTGTATCCTTTCCTCAAACACGCCTCTTGTTCTCAATCCTCTGTAACCCCTTATGTGTTAGTGAGACTCCTCCCTTGTTTGGGGTGAATTGCCTTAAAAAAAAAAATGTTACTATGCTATGATTTTAAAAAAAACATAGCTCAATAATGCTCCATTCATAAAACCCCATACCTCTATCACTGAATAATGATTGCTTACTGCCACACCAAATTGAAACACTAGTTTCCATACAGTCACTGAAGTTAAGCAACATTGATCCTGGTCAGTACCTAGATAGGTAACCACTTGGAAATACCAGGTGCTGTAAGCTTTGATGTGTGGGTAGTGTAATGGATGATGCCACAGAATTGTTAATCGGAGTGCTGAGTTTCAATTTCCATTGGGTTCGTTATATTCACTTACATGCAAAATACCCTTGGGAAAGATATGAATTCACCTCTTCTCCCCTCAGCTATGGGTTAATTAGTATGACTTGTATCACTAAACCATTATTATCTCAAATAAAATAAAAATTCTGATAATCTAAAAATATTTTCTGGCATTAAATCTGCAACGTGTTCATGAGCCATAGAAAATGAATCAATCTGAATAAACTTTAAATCTTTATGTAACAAATGAGGAAAGTGCTTTCCTTGTTTAACATAACACACTTATAGGTATTTACTAAGCTTTGTCTAATGGCAGAAAACAATGATCTGCTAGATTAGTTCAGTATTCTTTTGTTAGAATCTTCCCGATAGATTGTTTTAAAAAAATATTATTTAATGAGTATAAATGAACCTATGAATTAATTATGAAATGTACAATTATTTTATACAACTTTGTAGAATTTATGGCTTCATTAGTTTGGTACCTGTTGGACGATCAAATTTCAGATTTAAAATTCATTTATTAAAAATATATATTCAGTTTAAATACAGGAGTTGAAAATTACTTCAAAGTGTTTTATACACTTTTCCTGTTACCCAGAGGTTGTTGCGAGACAGAAAGGAAAATTAGTTGTTGTGAAACGGATGGCCATTTCAGTTTCATTCAAATTGTGTGTTAATGTATATTTTAATTCAAGACCTAAAAATATTCTAAAAAATTAAAAGAAAAAAAAAACCTTGAAATTATTCTATTTATTATTAATTTCTGAAGAGTTGAATAAAACTTTATAAATGTCTGATTTTATTTTTTGAATTATTTTTTTTTTTGTTTGCAACTTTGATTTTATTGCTCTGCACAGGGCAGGGTTTGTCCAGACCGAGCCGGAAGAGTGAATGCATTATTTAAATTTAGTCAAATTGTGTATGTATACATTAAATGACACAAGTACATGTAAGTCACTCATGTACAACACATATACAGACTTTGTGATGGACAAAGAATATGCTCTTCTTTGATAATAAAAATTAGATACTTTTGATATTTTTTTGCTTAACATGATGTGGACGGCCATGATCATGACTGGATGATAAAATAGTGCATAGAAGCCTTTGTTTATATAGAGTGCATTGCAAAAGTCTACACCCCTTTGAAAACTGGATGTATTTTGTTTATTTTGATAGGAACAATTAATACTTTAAACTCCAATAATTTGTTTTAATAAGCAGATCTATCACACTTTTATTTAATACACAAAATACATTTGAAAAATTTAAAACTGATTCTTAAACAAAGACAATTTTGAAAAATGTCTTTGCAAAAGTCTACACCCGCTTTGGAATGTCTTCAGCTAATACTTTGTGGATGATCTTGCTGTGTCAATTACAGCCTGCAGACGCCTTGGGTAGCCTTCTTCGAGCTTGCTGCAGTGGTCTACTGACAGTTTTTGCCATTCTTCATGGCAGAACTTCTTGAGCCGTGTCAGATTGGATGGGGAACGTTGCTGCCTGGCCAGCTTTAGATTTTCTATAGGATTGATGTCTGGAGACTGTGCCATTCCAAAACTGATTTTCTTGCTAGCAAACCAAGCTTTAGTGCTTTTAGACACATGCTTGGGGTCATTATCTTGTTGAAACTTGAAATTACGACCCAGGCACAGAGCTCTAGCAGACTTCAGCAGATTTACCTCCAATATTTCTTAGTACTTGACACTGTCCATGACACCATGAATGGTTACTATCTCTTCAGGCCCTGCAGCTGAAAAACCGTCCCAAAGCATGATCGAACCACCACCATGCTTAAAGTGGGGACGGTGTAATGAGGTTGGTGAGCAGTGCCTTTTTTCCGTAAACGTGGCGTTTAGTATTTTTTCCAAATCTTGACTTTGGTCTCATCTGATCACAAAATCTTTCGCCACATGGTCATGGAATCATTGATGTGACTTTTGGCAATGTTTAGCCTAGCTTGCTTGTGCATAGGCTTCAGAAGGGGCTTTTTATAGCTACCCTCCCTTGCAGGCCAGACCGGTGCAATACTCTGGAAATTGTAGATGCATGGACATCTGTCCCAGTACTGGACACTGAACACTTTCAAGTCTTCCAGTGTTTCAGGTTACCTCCTGGACCAGTTTTGATTTTGCTCTTCTGGTAAGTTTGCTCGGTCACCCAGATCTTAGTAGGGTAGCAGTGCTTTTGTGAACTAACCACTTCTTAACTACAGTTTTAACAGTGCTTGGGGCAATTCTAAAATTTTTGCAATTTTTTATAACCATTATTTTCATCGTACTTTTGATAAGGTTTTTAAGTTCCTGAGACAGAGGCTTGCCCATTTTCTTTCCAGAGTTGGACACATTGTGTTTACAGTCAGAGTCCAAAGACTAACATACCAAGAAACCATGCGGCTGATGATTTTGTAGGTAGTTAAATCACCTTATATAGCAAAATAATAGACTAGCCTTGTTTGTTTGTTATGGTAGAACGAACATGTCACTTTTGATTATTCTGGATTGTATACATTAATGATAAACTACGTGATAACACAGTATAATATATGGGGGGGGGTGTAGACTTTTGCAAAGACATTTTTCTAAGTTATATGATTTTAAGAATCTGGGAAATTTTTATTATTTAGCAATCATTGGAATTGAGAAAATGTGTTGTTCCCTGTTAGATTATACAAAATATATAAATTTTCAAAAGGGGTGTAGACTTTTGCAAGCCACTGTAGCTGCAGCCTAACAGTTAATATGCATTAGAAATTGATAAATTGTATAATCAACTTACTGAAAGACGTAGTTAAGATTTGCTATCAAAATCTTCAGTTATATACAAATGTATCTGCATATGTATATTTAATCTGCACAATTTATTCATATTATTTATCTATGTTTGATCTTATTCTCATCAAACAGCATTTCAATCATGGCCACATTGGCATATTTTATAATTTCAATATTAAAATTGATAAATTGGTCTTTATATAACATTTGTAAATGATCTTTGGAAACTAAAAATTCATGCAATCAGTGAAGTTATTTTGTTGACTTTATAGCACGCAAGCTTATCGACCATTTTTAAAACTAATTTATATTTTCAATACAAACTCTTTTTTTTATAAATGTCAGTTAATTTAAAGTTATATCAGAAAATACTCATAAGGATCATTTACTTTTTTATCAAGCAGCAAAATAACCTTTCAATAATCTGACTTGTATTGACAAGGCAGATTATTGAAAATACCAATTAAACTCCTTTTCTAAGTTAGTAAGTCACCAGCTTTTACCTATTAAGTGATCAAGACATAAATGTAATTAACAAATTGATAACATATTTAGATGTTAATCTCATAATAATGTTTTGAACAAAAATACAATAATAAAAATAATAAATAATATCTATTATATATTATTATATATCTGTTATATCTATGTAATAATAAAAAAAATAATATTTAAAAAAAAATCTCATTTGGACATTGAGAAAAAGGTAAAATGTTTAAAATTTTGTAGTAGAATGAAATAACAGATACAAAAAAGTAACAAGATTCAGGTTTTAAAACGAACAGTCAGAGACACATTTTTATGATATAGTAGAAAACGGTATTTTTGTTATCTAAATGAGTTAGTGGACAAGTGTACTTATATAAGATAATAAATTAAAAATAGGAAAACCATACATTGTAGAAGATCAATTAAAATAAAAGTAAAAAAAAAAAAAAATTTCTGTATTAAATTAGCAATTTTCAACAAAGGAGCAGGTGTCATATAAAATAACTTGTACTGTAAATGAAAACAGTACAGCCAGAGGTAGTTTGATTAGGTTACAAAAATTGTGTAGCCAACTATTAGTGCTAAAAGCTTATTAACCATTTTTTAAGTTTTTATTGAATCCAAAATGTTGGTAAGAATGTGGAATTAGTTAACATCATATTTACAGGTTTTTCTCATAGCTACAGGCACTTTAGTTTTTTCTTTCTCTCTCAGAAGAATACAAAATAAAGAATACAAGATCAACAAAGCTTTTATTATCCCCATGACTTTGTAGCCAATATATTCTTCAGCTTTCTGCAATGAAATCCATATAAGAGATGAATTGCTGAAGAATGAGAAAATTGAATGAAATGGCATATACTATGTTTCCAGACAAATGTTTAAGTCAGTTCAGTGGGGAGGGAATTAGAGAGCATCTCCATGCATAATATAGGAATGCCTATATTACATTGGTGCTGGGAGTGGTATGATTTTGATGACTCACATTGTCAGAAAAATCTGTTTGAATATTAGACTAATTCTTTTCTTTACAAAAAAGAATAGAAATAAAAAACATCCATGGGTTCTAATGTAGAATAGATTAGCTTGAAGTGCACAAAACAATAATGATTTTTCTCAAAAATTTTAATAATTCAAATCATAGGATAATGATTTTTCTCAAAAATATAGAAAGAATACATTCAAATTTAAGGGACTGTTGGAATGTTCTCTGCTTCACCAAGAAAGGAATTACTTAAAGCCATGAAAAACGGAATGTGTTCCAATCTGATGGCATGTTGAAATGTTTTCTGCTTCACTAAGAAGGGAATGACTTAGAGACATGAATCATACATGCTATTCTATGTATTCAACTTGCAATTCAAAACACTTGACACATTGTTTCACAAGTTTCTTTTGACCTTTCCAAGAAAAATTTTGTTTTTTGGTCATTTAAATACTGCTCTCCTGTTGCTGCTACTATCACCTCTGAATTATTTAGAAATTTTTTCCTTTTTAAATTCACAAATGGGAAACTGATAAAGCAACATCTTGTGAGTCTTCAAAACATCCATTTTCTTGCCAGCCCCGTTAGCAGGTGCATTGTTTCTGTAAAAAAAGACTTTTTCATAATTTCCATCACTGTTTTTTTTTTTTTTCCAACAGCTTTCATCATCACACCTAGTTAGTTGTATTCTGCATTAATTGTTTTGCCCTTTTGAAAGTAGTTAATCAAAGTACATTACTTTTCTTGCTGACTTTTGGGTCTTTTTTTTTTAATCATTTCACCCCAAGCAACGTGGGAATGCCACTAGTATGCAGGGGGGTGGTTACAGGCAGTGAAAGTGAGAGAAATACTGAATATAGGAAGGATTGTAGAAAGGACAAAAGATGAACAGGATTCAAAATGATAGAAGATGGTGATTGACATTGCATTTAAATTTTTGAAGATTCTAGTTATCAGAGAAGCAAGTAAATGGAATGGAGTTACACAAGTAGAAAGAAACTGTTGGAGTAGAAGTGATGGTCACATTTAGCAATTTCAACAGTAAATGGGTGTGACCTAAATGACACTCTAGTAGCGCACTTAAATTCATGTCGTCTGGGCACCAGGGAAAAATGCTTGTCAGAACAGTTGCCATGAAGATATTTGTAGAAAAGACAGAGGGAAGCCATGTCACATCAGTGAGAAAGTGACTGACATTGAAATGCCAAGTCAGGATCAGTTACATTGCAGATTCTTCTTTGAATTTTGTCAAGAACCTCGAGACGAATAGCAAGAGCATCAGACCAGATATGGTAGCAGTATTCAATGCAGAGGCAAATGATTAATTTGTAAATGTGCAAAATGAATTCTGATGAGAAAAATTTTCTGGCACAACACAGTGACCAACTTTCATTGCATTAGATGCAGCTATTGATTTGATATAGTCACTCCACTTCAAGTCATTTGAAAATGTGAAGCCAAGAAGGTGCAGTGTGTTGGTCTCCAGGTGTATAGTGGTTAAATGAAAGCAGTTTTGTTTTGGAGTCATTAAAATTTACAAGCCATTTGAATAAACTGATTACCACCACTGCAAAGATTGTTGTTTGGTCTTCTAATTACGTGTAGCCATATTTCATCAACAGTGATAAATCATTGCAATAAATACTCCCTAGATTGCTGAAAATGCTGCAGAATCAACTTAGAGATATCTATTCAATCTCATTTCTGGTTCACATACAAACATTTTGACATCCTCTTGGCTGACAGCATCTGCATATCCAATTGCTCATCAATTATAAACACAGTATGTCTCCTGGATATCTCAAGTGCCTCAGTAATTCTTTCTATTGATTGATTGATGAATCTCAGAGAAAATTAGTTTATGAACATCATCAAGGTGTTGATACCATTGAAGGTCTACCAGACCATGCTGTGTTTTGAATCTGAAAATCTCTATGTTTAATGTTGGCATGCACAGCTAAGTATGACCAGTACATGTCACCCAGTGTTTGCATCATCTACACATGGATTTCTTTTTTTTTGGAGTTTTCTTCTGCCTGAACACAAACTTCATGATAGCCTGGTGTTTAACACTTGAAAATTCCACATTTTCAGTTTTGATATAAAGTGAAACAAATCCAAATATAAGCAATTCTGAAAATTGGCACTTTATAATAAAACTCTTTTTAGCTAGTGACAAAATAATGCTCATATTTTAGGAAGAAAACACTTTTCGGCACCCCCTTATACTATTTTTAATTCTGTATCATCATCTTGTTTGATGAAGAGACCTAATTTCAAAAATTAACTTTTTTCCCAATTCCTCTTTAACTGTTTAAGATCTTGTTTCATACTACATGATAACATTTTGCTTAATTGATTGTGAATGAATTCTCATGTGATTCTCTTCAAAATTGCAAAAAAGCTGCACGTTGTCTTTCTATAGAACTGCTTGATAGGGAATGATTGAAATCTACCAACATCAGAGTACTTAAAGAAAAAGAATTGTAAGAATTGATAACCATCTTGGCATATTTTTTATCATCTTCTCTTCATTTCCAGTCATAATATTAATATAAATCTCATAACTGTCATGTAGAATGTCAAATCTAAATGTAGAATACTTTCTTGATTTTGTTGCTACAATAAATTAGCTAAAGATGATTTTTAACAACATTGTTGCAGTTTGGTAAAATAGCCTAGAATTTTCCTTTTTCAAGGAATTAGCTATTGGAATTTCTATTATAATATTCTACATTTTTTTTTATTTGTTTTCTACAACTTACCAACCCTTTCCAGTTTATTTATTGCTAGTAAATATTTTTAGATTTTAAGAAACTTTTTTTTTTCTTTTTTGATGATGATAATTTAGTTATGCAAGTCTCACTAATTAGTAGTTAAGGGAAAAAAGATGGGTTCATGCCTTTCCTAAAAAGAATTTGTGCATAAATGAATATAATGAATCCAACTAGAAGTGGAACTCAGCTCTTTGATTAATAGTTCCAAGCCATTCCCTATTACACCACCCACATATTCAAACTTACAGCACATGGTGTTCCCAAGCAGTCTCTACAGTGTTGCTTTAGAATTAATGGTATTTAATTAAAAAAAAAAAAAAAGTAACAGTGTTGTACAATATCAAATTTAGTAGTCATGTACTATGAAAACTTCTGATTTATTGTTTTGTGTTTTCTTCAGAACTTTATTTGAAATTCTTTGATAAAGCATTTTATCAAAATTACTTGGATCAAACATCTGAATAGTTTATTGCAGCATTTCTCAATTGGTGCAGCTGGGTGCACTAATGACCCCTGAAATGTAGCCAGGTGTGCCAGTAGAGTAATTTATGAAATATTTTTATGTTTAAATTTATTTTTAAAAAGCACATAACTTTCATATCTAAGTCAGGTTTTTGATAGATGTTATTTTAAACTGGGTGTTGTGTTAAAAAATGCAATCACCTTTTTAAGATATTTGTGAATCAAATGATGAAATTGGTTGATATTAAACACTTCTAAGAGACAACCTCTAAAATTAATTTCAGTAAAAGAAAAATCACTTGAACCAATTTCAATTTAAAGATCAGTATTTTTCTTTTTTTTTAATATTTATTTTTTCCTGCTATTTATTGATAGCAGTAGATTTCTTCAATAAAAATATGATTTTTTTTTTTTTTGTTTATTATTAATGTTCATTCTATAATAGAAAACTGCTGATTTTGGAATCTGACTCCTGCTTCCTTTTTGGCATTGTGCTCTTCATAGTAGGAACAATGATTGCAATTTAGTAATGGTGGTATTGTAACACACCACAACTTCTATTTTGTTTTAGTGAGATGCTGGAAAAGTTATACACATTTTTTTTTTATCAATTACCTAGAAGAAATTTCATATAAAACTGAAGCATTTCATATTTGCAGATTACTTGAACTGAAGAAAATTATTTTACAAAGTGACTCATCATTTATTGTTTCAAGAGGAATCAATGTTATGAATATTTTTTTTTTTTTCTAAAAAGGATGACATTTTCTTTCAAACTTGTATTCAACTCATCAATACTTTTTAATATTGATGATGTTTTCAATATTAATATGGCCTGGATTTGTATGACTGTAAATGACTATGTAAGGCTTTATAAATCTTGTATATGTTTCCATATGTTATTTTAAATTTGACTTTGTATCCTAAGTATATTAGTAATATAAGAAACTCATTGCATACATTGCCCCTGAAGTGGGTATGGAGAAAGAATAGAATGAAATCAGATAATACGATGGGTTTTCTGTTAAAAGTAATTTGTTAATAAAAAAAACAGGTTTTCTCTTGATAGTTATAAGAAAAGCAAAATGATAAATATTGAGTAGGTGAAAGATATCATAATTGTACTTTTTCCTTCTCTTTAGTAAGTTATTATCAGCCAGTGCTTTCCCAACTTCTTCCATGATGACCATACTAATTTCTATCAGCAAACCTCTGTATCTAATCTCTCCATTTCTGCCAAGCATTTTTCAGTTGCATTTACTATCTATATAATCAACCTTTTACTCCTTCTGTTATCTTTTCTGCTTTCCTGTGTGTCCCACCCACCTCTGTTTTTGTTGTCAAATCATTTCTATAATATCTTGAGCTGTTTTCTCATCCAAGTTAACCACTTTCTGTTGATTAGATTTATCTAACATTACTCTTTCCATTGATCTTTGTCCGTTTCCAAACAATTTTGCTAATTTCCAAATCAAAGCTGATATTATACATTCATTACACACTTTATATTATGTTTCTATGTTTATTAAATGCTTCCAAACCAGTTGTGACATTGTTTTATTTCTGATCTCTGGTCTTTCTTTAATTTTATCACTAAGTTGATGTATTCCAGGACAACTTTTTTTCTCTATTCTTTTTCCAGAATGTTGCAGTTGAATATTTCTATTTTTTATATTTCTGCTTAGCTACCTTGAGATTTTCCTTATTTAAATGATTTACCATTTTGATCAGTCCATTATATATATCTAAAGTTGATTGCTTAAACCACTCCAATTTTATTATGCTTACTTTGCTAATTTTGCAATGATGCCTATCAGGTATTCAAATTTGTCATTGAATCCTTAGAACATTCTTATGCATCCACCTTTCTATTTTAGCTCCTGCTATATATTTAGAGCTTCTTGATAAAATTCAAAGAAGTCTCTGCAAAGTTATTGGTCTTGACCTGTTATCTCAGCTTCAGTCCTTTTCCCACTGCCATAATGTGGATTTGATGCACCTTTTCTATAAATACTTTCTAGGTAATTGTTCTGATGAACTTTGCTCTATGGTACCAAGACTTTATGAATTTAAGTGCAGTACTAGATTGGCAGTGAGGTCTCATCAATTTACAGTGGAAGCAGTTAGATATAACTGTAAGTTCTATGTTAATAGTTTCTTTTATCTCACTTCTCGCTTGTGGAATTCTCTTCTGGCTTCTTGCTTCCAAGTCAACTTTGATCTTCAAAACTTTAAATGCTATATTAATAATTATCTTCTGTCTTAATTCTTATTCTATTCCTTAATAGTTTTTCTTATATACTCTAATATTCAGTAACCTTTTGAGTCCTAGTGGCTTTATTCTTTTGTTAGGGGTGAAATGATTTTAAAAAAGAAAAAAAAGCCTGTCACATGACCCATTTTGGACTGGCCATTTTTGTTAAAGAATGATTGGCATCCAAGTATTCACTTGGAGGGGAAGAGTTAAACCAAGTTTGAAATCTTTACACCGAGTTCACTTTATTATTACTAATCTAAATGACCTTTTCTAATAACAATAATTACTTGGATTAGTACCTGCATCTTACTAATCTGAGGCTAGGGTTGCACACATCCCTGTGGAGCTGCAGCTTCATTCCTCTGGCTTAATACTATACAAATTTTCACAAACCATGTCACAATTTAGTGAGATGAGATAATAATTGTTAATAGAATTTTGAAGTAATCCTGATTGAAATCAGGTGTAAATAATCTGGATATGGTGTGCCTTAATACTGTAACTACTCTCTAAGGTAATATTTGACAAGGTTTTACACTGCAGGTCTTGTATGTATGAATGTATTCATATATGTCCCTATGAAGGATGTTGGAATTTTTAGAAATCTTAGTCTGAACATTACTATTGTTTGAAACAATAATGGTTTTTAGAAACAGCCTTCTATATTGACTCCAAGACTCTGATAAAATGATGTTATAAAGAATTTGGAAATTTACTAAAAAAAAAAATGGTAATGGATTTGAAGCGTTTTTATTAAATAATGTTGGATAAATTTGCTATTGTTTACTTAAAATGCACAAACTTCAATCAATATACAGAGGGTGCTGAAGTTATTAGTCTAACCAAGAAGTCCATTCAGGAAAAAATAAATAAAAGTCTGATGTTTTATCCTTTCCTCAGATTTTGGGAAGTAGGTCAGACTGAGAATTTAGCATTTTCTAGCACAAAAGATGATTTTTCCCTCTCATAATTAAATAGTTTTACAGAAATTCTAAGCCTAGCTGTCTTCATCCTTTGATTATTTCTGCTAGGAAATTATAAGACTTGAATATTCATTTTGGGAAAGGCAAGAACAATTTTCTGAAGAAAATGTCTGCCACTTTTATATTTATTTGATCTCTTACAACAGATTATATATTTTCTGTTTTTGTTTGTTTTAGCAATTCGCATAGATTATATATAGGGTGGGAAAGGTTAATACATTTTTGCTACTATCTAAGGCTTTCTATTGTTTTGCTTCAGGATTCTTCAATTACTTAAGCCTAATTTTCTAGCAAGCTGTTCAAGTAAGATTAGAGTCAGTAGTCATTTCTCTTCCGAGTAAATGCCGTCAAAACTCATGCTAAATTCTCATTTGTGTTTCAAGATGTTTTCTCATTTATAACATTTCCCTGTTAAGTCAAATGTTATATTCTTCAGAGGTTTTACATTGTGGTCACATTATCAATAAAATACAATTTTTTTTTTTTCTTTTACCATGGGAACTTATTTTGTTGCACTGTATTAACTACTGAAAATTACAGAAAGTACCAAGGCAGTTATTACAAATAATAGTACCAAAGCAGTTGACTTTCAAGATTATTTCAAGCAAAGCATAAGGAAGGACCCTGACCATCATCAATATTAAAAAAGACGTAACAATGGACTTGAGAAACCTCTTCTCCTGTAAAACTGTTTCAAGAAAAAGATTTTATAAATTTTATCTGATAGTAATGCTCATTGGTCAATGAATGGTTCCTGTATAGAAATGGCTGATCTCATAATTACCATTACCATGCATCTCTTTTAGTCACTACAATTTATTTTATAGTTTTTCTTTGATCTTGTCCACTTAAAAGTAGTCACTTTTCATTGCATTTGATTCAATCTGCATGCAGTTACCTATGAAAATTGATCATCTAAAGATCCATACCATCACTATTGTATCCTCAATTTATTTTTTTTCTCCACCAATAGGATTAGATAGGATTGCCTATCATCTGATTCACACTCCTCCCTAGTCTTTTGAACAGGAGTAGAGGTTTATCCCTTGTTTCCTGTTTAGGATTGGATTTCCGGTACCTTTTAAAGTCTACTTCAACTTCATTCGCCTCTCACATGTGCCTTAACTCTGAAATTTTATTTGTTAATTAAATCTTGACCTCTTCAAGTCTAGAATTAGCTGTTATCTATCTTCTATAGCCCCAAGAACTTTATTCTTGTCCTTTATTATGCTAATGCAACACCACAGAGTAACCTCTAACCTGAGTGGCTTTTTAGCCTTGTTTTGGGTAAACATTAGTAAAGAAAAATAACATTGTTACAAAATTATTTCAATTTTTAAATGTAATATTTTTTATTACTTTAGTGTAATTTGACAAATTTGTTTTAAATTTACATTTACATATTTGAAAAATCATCAATCATTCCATTGGTCACTCAAACATTTGTTACAAAATTAAATTTTAATCATAAAATAACTTACATTGTTAACATTTCTTTTAATTCTTTTATTGTTCTCAAACTGTAACTTTTCTTTCACTATTCCCATGAGAAATCCTTAGTATTAACTAGTGCACTCATTAATAAGTAACCATTCATTTTATAACTTACAAGTTAATGTAAATTACCTTACTGAAAATCAGCTTTAAATCTAACTGCATCTGTTGATCCATTATTTGATATATTTGTTAGTTGCAATTAAGTCGTAAACCACTGGAATCATAACCTGATCCAAATGGGATCTTGGAGAGATGAGGACAAGTATGAGTGAGTTGTGAAAAGTTTTCAGCCTGACCCACTTCACAAGATCTGACCAAACATCAGATTTTTTTTTCTGGGAATCTATTCTTCATCTATCAAAAAAAAAACAACTTTTCAGCACCCTTTTTGTAAACATTTGTCTAAAATAGCTATGAAGGACACAGTTTAGTATCATTTCTAAAATCACCCCAGTTAGGATTCTTCATTTTGGACAGATATAATTTGGCTATAATTTTTTTTATATATTTTTCTTTTTAAAATTTCCCCATTCAATTTATAAGAGACATTGTGTATTCACACAAACATACCAATAAAGGAAGTAGGAATTGAAGTTATATATGAAACCTTTAATGAAGGCATGTTTATGAATGAATATCTTATTCTCAAATATGCAAATGATATCATCAGTTTGAATCAACTGCACAATTAGTGCTTGTTTGTGAACGTGTGTGCATTCTCAATGTGTTAAAATATTTTGGGTTAAGGAGCTGTTGAATTTTGGTTCTAAAAAAAGTGGATTAAAGTGAGAGTAATAATGTTGACTTTAAGTATCATAAATTTATTTTTGGTCTGTATATTTTGGGTACTTTAAGTTTATGAATATTCTCTAGTCATATTTAACTGATAGAAATACAACTTCAAAATGTCTCATTGTAACTTGATAGTTTCCAGAGATAAATTTGTACTCTGAAGAAAAATTTTACAAAGTTTGTTATATGAAAAATAAAACCAATTTCTTCTTACTCTCCAATTTAATTTTTTTTCTCATTTTTTTAAAATAAAATGAGTCACTATATAAATTAATAGCAACATGCTACTGTGATTATTTTTTTTTTTTTTTGAAGTGCACTTTTGCAGATATTTAAGAATTTAACCAGACATGAATTGTGATATTTGTAAAATGAAATCGGAATAAAGTTCTTCTATTAAGATCCAACTTTCAATGCCAATGTCCTTGAGAAAGTCAAAAGTCCAATTCCCTTTATAGTTTCTTCTAAAAGCAAGTTCTCTTCAAAAGAATCAACTTCATTTTTTTTCTTCTGTTTATCCTAATCATGCAAGATTTGACAAAAAAATGTCTTGAAGTAAAACTAATTTTATTTTAACAGACAAAAGTTTATGATTATCCAAGTTGTATTATGTATATTGTGTGAAAATTGTTTTTATTGTAAAGGAATTCATTTCCGAATTATTAAAGAATAACATAGATGAAACGATAGAATTACTTATATTTATATATTTACCAGTGAATCATGAATTACAAAATTATCAGTAAAGCCAAATTTATTCAAGTCATTTATATAGAAATGGGAAAACATTTTCTTTTGTACATTATATCTGTATCAATTGTTGATGTGTTTGCCATTATCAGATAATAATTCCATTAAAAATTTGAAAATAAGCCATCATAGATGTTATTTTTTTATTTAAGTTATAGAAATCATTGCAGTTGTGTTGTTTGTCGGAATTTTGTCAAATATTTTTTCATATTAAATCAGTGGAAATTTTACAAAGCAGTAACTGCTTTCTAAAATTTCAGCTTAATGAAGAAACAAAAGCAGAAAATAAGTTGGTAGGGATATATTTCTTCAATCAAAATCAATCAAATATTCATGTTAAAAATATGGCCTGATTATAGATTTTTGTCACTACTGTATGTATTATATACAGAAAATTACTTTTTTACTAATTAAAATATAATTACAATCAATAATATAAAAAACAATTATCAGTTATTTTTTGATATTAGTGCTTGCCACATACTAAACCTTTTTCATGTTTTATCTTGATTCTTATTGTAGTCATTTTTTATTATTTAAATTTGTAATATGAGATTAAAAAATTCAGTAATATTAAAACTTCATGTATTTGTTACTGATTAATTATTTTGTTTTTGCTACAAAGAGTCAATGTCGAAAAAAATAGTGTTTGAATGTCTTTTAAATGAAAATAGGAGTAAGAGTTGTGTACCTATTTTAACTGCTACACAATTGTTAAGGAACTTTACAATAAATCTAAGCTAATTCAATGATGATGAAAGTACCACTGATCTTCCCATTTATGTAGTTTTTAATATTTAGAATCAATAAAACAAGATTCCTTTTCTTGTTAAATTTATAACTAGATGGATGAAATTTTTTCCATTCGTAAATGTTAGTAAAAATTGTTTCTACTGATTTTTGTTGAGTGAAGAAAGATTTAAATCTAAATCTGTTTTTCATTCTCTTCTATTCCAACTCACATCCTACAAGTTGAGTTTGTAAAGAGATTTTTCTTTTATGCTCATTGAGGCTTTTATTCATTATTTGCTTAAAATTTTGTTTTCCAAGATTTACTGAGCTTACAGCCATATCATCACTGATCATAAGTTCTCATACAATCACCAAAGTTAAGCAAACATTTTGCCTGGTCATTACCTAGATGGGTGACCACCTTGAGAATACCAGGTGCTGTAAGCTTGGTTGTGCAGGCAGTATAATTTATAACAGCTTGGAATTCAATTCAGATTTTAGATAGGTATGAATCTAGTTCTCCCCCCAGCTATGGATTAATTCGTAGAACGTGTATCAGTAAATCATTATCTCAAAAAGATTCTTACAATCTAAAAAATATTTTCTGGCTTTAAATAACTTGCAAAGAGCTGATGAGCCATTAAAAAAAAGCAAAAAAACAAATTGGTCAATCCAAGATATACAGAACAACTTTTTCTTAGAAACTTCTAATTAAAATCAATTCTGAAGTATTAATCCACTATTATTTTATATATATATATATATATATATATATATATATATATATATTTCTCTGTCTGATGAAAACATGGTACAGATTTTTTTAGACACTCGCTTTGAGCTTAATAACTTAAAGTGAAGTCTAAAATGTAATAGATTTTTTTTTATTAGATGCATATAAAGTTAACAAAAGAGTAATTTAGGAATTATTTTTATATTTTAAAGAAATCTTAATTTAAAAAAAAGCTAGAGATGCCAAGCACAGGGCTTCCATGTCTAAGTTAAGTTTTTGTCATTTGATATTTTAAACTGGATGCTAAATTCCTTTCCCTTTTGTTTTCTTCAGGGGATTTAAATCAGTCATTATCTGGCTCTCTTAAAAAAAAAAAAAAATTGCAGATTCTTTCTAAATTCCTTTAAACAAAATCTATAGCATTAATCTTCTTTGGGAATGCTAAACCAAAATTTTATATTTTAAAATTTCATTACTAATTTTTCTTTATTAAAATTTAAAGTACATCACCTAAAAGTGAAAAAAAAATAGTTTGAGAAACACTGGTGTAAAATTTGAATAGAAACTTGAACTTTTGAGATGTGACCAAGGATAATGGCTACTGCACTACTTTATTACATAAACCATCTATAATTGGCAAGATTTAAGGTTTTGTTCATGTACAAATGTGAGTAATTACAGCTTTTGAATTAATCCCAGTTGTAAATTCACTAATCTTAAAATCTCCTCAATTTTAAATGTGTTCTACATATAATAGTAACAGAAGAATGTATATTTCATAAAACAAGATAATTACTAGCATTTGAATTGGTTACTTAGTATTCCCTGTATTAAAATAATTTCATTTATCAATCTCCATTGCATAATTTTATTTTATTTCTATCATTATCTCCTATGATGGCTCTAGCATTGCTGGTACTTTAGCCAAGCTGAACTTCAGCACCCTTCTAGTAAATTTTTTAAAAATTTTCACAAGTTGAAAAAACTGAAAATGTAGAATAACAAGTTTATTACAATATAGAACTTAGTACAAGCTAAAGAAAACATTCATTATACTACCTAAAACAGTTTTTCTAGCCTTTAGATCTGCAAATCTTTTCATGACACTTTCTACACATATCTTTTTTACAAGATCATTTTCTATTCACGATGACCAAAGAATTTAATCTGTGTTGAGTCATGAATGAGTGCAAGCATGTTTTTATAAGCTTTAGTTTTGGAAGAGCCTAAGCACATAACATGCCGCCATGATGGTGGCCTGGTTGACTGCTCAAGTTGTCAGTTCCTTGAGCTAGCCTTGATTATCCCAACTGGTTAACTTTGACTGGTACTTTTTTTTTTATAACAACACATTTTCTAATATAGAATTCTCAGTGTTAAAATAATTTGTAACTTAAAATTTGGGAATTATTATGCTTTTTTTCTCCCTGTTGACTATTAAAAAAAAAAAGTGAATGACCATTTCCCATCATCTATACATTGAATAATAAATGATGTCTTATGCTGGATATTGGTTGAGGAAAGACCTTTGGCCTTACTTCTGCTGCATCAGTGTGTGAGTGAAAATCAGAACTGGTAATAGCATAAACAAGAAATGCATCCAGCTAAAATAAACAGGGTGCACATGTGTCCTGAGCCTAGAATAAACAGGGTGCACATGTGTCCTGAGCCTAGAATGAACATGCATGTGTCCAAATGTTATCTAACCACTCTGGTTTTTGATCTGGACACTGGCTAGAGGTTCACCGAAGATTTATCTCCATCAATTCCTGTGTGCACAATCCTAACCTCTATGATTCTCCCCTCACTCATTCGCCACAGCTCAAACAATAAAGATATTTATATATATGTGTGTGAATCGCCTCATTTGAGCCCAGCAGCAATATACTACACTTGTATATGCACACAGTTTGACAGAGAGCACTGTCATCTTTGAATGTAAATAGGATGGCACTTAATGCTTTGCTATAAACTATATATAAGTAACAAGTTTGCTGTATGTATTTTGATCTCAAGAAAATAATGGTTGATATCTTGAATTTCAACTGTTTTTTTTAGCTCAAGATACATCAGTTTTTCCATCAATTTGAAAAATTTTCAAATTAAAAAGTATTTTTTCTCCTTAAATATGCAATTAATTATTTTAAAAAGTCTTTTAACTTATAAATACAAAGACTGCAGTGATAATCAATAATTGTTGGAAATTGTCATTTTCTAATTTTTCAAGTGCTTATCAAGTGTGACTAGTGAACTTTGACCTACTGGATTAGTTAAGCTGAAAGACTTTTGGTTAAAGAATTTGAGTTATCACCTGCAGGTTTTGCATAAGGTTATCTTAATGATTCTATAACATATATATTTAATAATTCCCGAAAATTAGAAACTGTTAATATTCACGGATATCTTCATCAATTTTGTATTTTTGTTTTTTCTAATATTCAGTGTGATATATTATTAATATTTATAATACCAAAAATATTTGTGATTAATCATTGAAAGTTCAAAAGTTAAAAAAATGTCACAATGATAAATACAGAAATTTTCTGCAGTGTGTTTATTCATTTATAGAGTCTAGTCAAAGATGGAATCCTGTGAAAGTACAATTTATTATACACTATAATATAGTTCGGATATAGTTATTTTTGTTATTTCAATTTTCACTGATGTTTTTTTTTTTTTTCCATTTTTCTCTTTGCGCATTTCCATTGAATTTTATTCATTCTAAAAGATTCCCAAATGGATGTTTCTGGTTTTTCTAATGCAAAGCTTTTTTTTCTGGCTGGCTCTTAGTGTAGAGCATAAAACAACCAATGATGAACAAATGACACTTGTCCATAGTCATCATATATGATGTCAGTCAAGATGAAAGTATCAAAACAATCCAAGCAGAAGCTGCTGCCAAGATAAATTTTTTATCTCCTCATTTTCTGTCTCTGCGTTCTCATTTCTATTGTATTAAGGAACACCGTTCTTTTTTCTTTTCTTTTCTTTTTTTTTGCATTAGCTTCCCTCGGCTTACATTAATAGCTTATAATGGTAAAATACACAAGTGGTCATATCACTAAGTGACCAATTCTGCAACTTTTTCAAACTTTTGGATCTATTTAAATTTTACTCTTAGGCGTGCCTACAACCATCCATCGACCCCAACCCCCACACAAGTTCTCAGCCTGTCCCACTTTCCAAAATTTGATCAAATATCAGAATTTATTTTCATTCTTGGTCAGGCCAAGAACTTTAGAGTACTTTGTATGCATATATAAAAATAATGTCTTCTTTTTTCTTTTTCTTTTTTCTCTCCCCCCCCCTTGAAAATTTAGCATTTTTTTTTGGTTATTTTATTTTTGATGATTTGCTTGGATTTAAATCAAGCAATGATTTTATTCTGTATATATTTACTGTCGCCATTCATTCTTTTTTGTTGTGATTTAGAGAATTTGAATATGTTTATTGCAGGAGAGCTACCCCCCCCACTACAACTACCACCACCACCACCACACATGCACTCTACCTGCTCTGTGGAATCACTTCATTCTTTTCATCATTTTTATTGCTACCTCTTCACTTCACCTTTCTTCAGTTTCCTTCCTTTATTTTTATTTACAAATTTTTTTTGCCAATCAATTTTACTCCATCTCTTATAACCTTTTACCATTTTAGAAATGTTGTTTTTGTTCTCCTGTAAATATTGCATGTGCAGAAAATAGTCTAAAATTTTATTTTTCTGTAATTAAACTAATTGGCCACTTTGTAATAATTTCGGCTGTTGAATTGATACAGAACTTATTTTATAATACAAAACTATAATACTGTTTACAGTAATTGCTAATTTCCATATCAGCAAGCATATAATTTTTGATAATGTCTTTTTTTGTTGTTTTATCTCTGTTGAACTCATCTTTCATGTTCATTGCAAATGTCATGTTAATTGTTGATAGAGGAATTAGCCACAATTATTTCCACAGAAAGCAACTCTGATTATATGTCAGCACTCTTCATTCAGACTTTGGTTAATTCTTTCTTTTCTTCCATTTTAAGATACAAATCTTAGAGAAAATTTACCCAAGATCAGGTTTACAATCAATAATTGTTGTTACATGTTTACTGATTTGGTTCATTTTCTCAAGTTTTTAATTATTTAAGATAAAATGTTTGTTTGTGCTTAAAATAAAGAAGTGAATGTTTTGTTGAATTTATATATATACCCAAGTATAGGATTGGTGTATGCAGAATAAATTCCAATAACCAACAAATACTATTCTTAAGAGTGCTCAATGCAGAGTAGAGCAAAAATAATTATGTATTTGAAAATTAAATATGTTATAAAATTACTACAAAAATAGCCATTTTGTTTCAACACTTCTGGACCCATGAGGTGTTGATATGCTGTTAAACAAACAAAATGTACAGTGAAATAACTTGATAAGACACCAGTCATGTTGAAACAAAATTGCTATTTTTGTAGAGATTTTATAACATATTTATGTTATAATTTTCAAATAAATAATTATATACACACGCACACACTGTACTTGTTATTTGTGTATAATAAAAGTAATTGATGATTTTAATGTATCTTTTATTACAAGGTAAATTGATATATTTCATTTTAGCACCAATGAACAGGAATATAAAATTTATGATCAAAGATTATAACAGATACAAGATACTCTGACAAGTTTGGTTCTCTTGACTACTGGTGGCTCTGTGATAGTGTCTTAACTAAATTTTCTATCCTTCCCCTCTTCACTCCATTTAAGGTATTCACATCTTTTGCTGATAAAACAGAATATTTTGCTCGTAAACTTTCTTCAAATTCTATTTTGACTCATCCGGAGTATCTTTGCTTGACTTTCCACTTAGTACTAAGTCTCTATTGAGTGATAAGCATGTGAACATGATGGTATCCCTGCAGTAGTCCTTAAGAAATCTGCTTCTGAACTGTCTCCTGTTCTTTCTAAACTCTATCATAAATGCCTTGCTGCTTCTTGCTTACCTGTTTGTCGGAAATCATTTTCTGTGGTTCCAGTTTTTAAGAACCATCTGATCCTTCTAGTGACTTATTAGCCTTCTACCTATTTTTGGCAAATTGCTAGAGGCTCTAATCAACACTGAATTAGTTAAGCATCTCACCTTGCAGGGTCTTCTTTCAGATAAGCAATATAGCTTTCACTTCTCTAGGTAAGTGTTGATATATTAACGATTATTGCTGAAAGAGTCTATCAAGCTTTATATAAGAATGGCTATTGCTTTGGATATCTCAAAGGCATCTGACAGGTTTTGGTGTGCTGTTTTACTTCACAAGTTGAAAGGTTATGGTATTTCTGGATGAATTTTTGAACTGATTCAATCTTATCAAATTGTGAAATGAAAGTTGTCTTGAACAGATACTAATTAATGCAGGTGTTCCCCAGGGCTTTGGAGCCACATTGTTCCTAATTTTCCTCTACGACCTTCCTGATGTCATCAGTTCTCAACTCTGTATCTATGCTGATGACACAACTATTTACTCCTGTTTTAATAGTAAGTCTAGTTGGTTTGTTAGGGTCAAATTGGCAGCTGATCAAACAAAAATAACTGACAATCTGTTGTTTACTTGGGAAAGGAATGGCTTGTTAATTATAACACTTCCAAGATGAAGATGCTCTTTTGTTTGAGAGAACCCATTTTGCTTTCTATCAGCATGGCTGATGGTAACCTCTAGGAGAGTGATTCATTGCACCTTCTCAAGCTAATATTTTCCAATGACATGAAGTGTAAAGATTATATTGAATTGTTAAGTCTTCTGCTAGGAAAGTTGGTTTACTGTATCTTGCTAGATAATTTTCCCTACCAGAATCTCTATCTTAACACATTTATGAGTTTATCATTCATCCAGGCTTTGAATATTGTTGCCATATATTGTTTGGTGCTTCTGCTATGTATTCAAAGATTCTTGATAAAGCTCACAGAAAAATCTGCAATGTTATTGGTCCTGACCTAGCATCTCAGTTTTAGTCAATTTCCCACTGTCATAATGTAGCTTTCCTGTACCTTTTCATATTTTCATGGTATTTGTTCTGATGAACTTTCCTCTTTGGTACCTACACTTTATGAATTTAAGCACAGTAGTGGATTGGTGGCAAGGTTTTATCATTTTAGAGTTGAAATGGCTAAAGATGTAACCATAAGTTCTATGTTAACAGTTTCTTCTTTCGCACTTCTTGTCTGTGGAACTCTCTTTCACTTCTTTGTTTTCACTCAACATTTATTTTCAGAAATTTAAATTCAATTTCAATTATCTTCTATCTTAATTCCTGTTCTTTTATTGTTCTCTCTCTTTAACATCTTTTTTTTTTTTTCTCATATTCTCTCACATTCTAGTAACCTCTTGTGCCTTCGTGGCTTTATTGCCTTGCTTGGGGGTGAAATGATAGAAAACAAAAATAAACAGCAACACTATAGAGACTAATGAATATATCTTTCCAATTTCTATTTTTAGTTTCTCATGTAGATATTCACTGGGTTTTTTTTTTTTTTTTTTTTTTTTTAGCAATTTGTGAAGTTTTTATCTTAGGAATGCAAATTATTCTCAGTATTTTAAACATATATTCAAAAACTAAATTTCTTCAATATACTCAAAGCAGCTATTTTTGTATGACCCTTTTTATGAATGTCACTTGAATATGAAACTTTTACATTTTTGTTTTTTGTTTCAGGGTAATACTGGCTTGGGATTTAGCATTGCTGGAGGCAGTGATAATCCCCACATTGGGGAAGACCCCAGTATTTACATTACCAAGATTATTCCGGGTGGGGCAGCTGCAGCTGATGGCAGATTAAGGTATGTCAACAATGAACTGATTTTAATATTGGAAGTTAAGCTTATGAACATTCCATTTACACACCAAAAAAAAAAATATCTACCACTGAAATGTTCAGTAAAATCTAATGCCAAAATTAAACTAAAGATTTATCTTTAGAAAAATTACTATATATTTAGTAAAGTGACAAGTGGAGAAAAATTTAGTCAAGAGGAAGGGGATTAATATATTTTAATCATTTTTTTTAATCTAAATATTATTACCATACATCTGCATCCAAATTAGCTACAATTAATAAATATTTTCTGTTTTTTTTTTAAAACCACCCCTCAAAATTTTACCTCATTTTTTATTTTTATTTTTTTTATTTTTTCCTTTTTAATTTTGTTTTTATTCATGTTCTTTTTTCTTTCTTTTTTTCTTTTTTTTTTTTCTTTTTTTTTTTTTTTTTCTTTTCTTTTCTTCTCTTCTTTTTTTTTTCCTTTTATTTTTCTTTCTACTTATTTGTCCATTTTTTGATTTGTCATTGATTGGCAAAATGCTACATAGTGAAAACATCCTCTTCAACTCCAGAGCCGAGAGCTTGTGACAAAACATTTCATACAAAAACAACAAACAAATAAATCACCTAAAACACAAGCTACCCAAAGTTTGCAACTATAGTAGATCGAAGAAGATCAGTAACCCAAAACTTTTCCACAATATATCTTGCACTAAACATTGTATCACTTGAGATGGTGACTTTAAGTCTTGGCTTAAAATTTGCAACCCAAATAAGAAAAGAAGATACCTTAACCACAAACCATAGATTTGACCTCACAGACTTGGAAGAGGATTTCAGACAAGGCATCATATCTACAGCCTGAAGGAAAAAAAAAACTACCTAAGAGATACCTACTGATACTAGAAAACCTGTCTTCAAATAAAAATGTAATTATAATCCCCTCTGATAAAGTAGGCAGAATTATCATCATGGACACCAACAACTACATTGAAACATTAAAATCCCTTTTAAAGGACGATAACACTTAGGAGAAAATCAATGAATGAATGGATGGTAAATACAGACTCACACAAATTTAACAAAACAATCAAGAAACTATTAAAAAATGAAAACAAATTCTGGACTAAACTAATAGCATACTACACTACAACACCCACACCATATGGCTTACTTAAAACCTATAAATCCATCATACCCATTGTGTCTGGTATCAACAGTACCCACCACCTGCAATATCTGAAGCAGTTGCCTAAATTCTTAACTCTGTTCTAAGGCATCCTCAACCCAACACACATTAAACACTATAGTGCCTTAATCAAAAGGATAAGAAACTTAAGCATAATAAACAAGATTATGGCTAATTTAGATATCAAATCATTATACACAAATATACTGGTCACAAAAGTTCTCAACATATTAAGAAACCCCCTCAAAAAATGCTAGAAACACTTTCTCTACCTGTTCACAAAATTATACAACTTTGCAAACTAATCACTAATCACTGTTGCTTCTCTTTCCATAAAAAGTTTCTACAAGCACAAATTTGGTTTGTTTAATAAGCAGTGTTTTTGCTTGTATGTTCCTAGAATTTTTAGAGTCTGACCCATTTAAACACATCATACCTAAAAAAAAAAAAAAATCTCCACTTATCTAAGATACATAGATGACATTCTTTTAATATATCCTCACAATAAAATTCTACCAAACAATAAAGAACCTTAACATATAGAGCCTGCCAATGAATTCATATGTGAATTTGAAATAAACAAATCTTTATCTTTCCTTGAGATCTTGTCAATACATAACAATATCAAATTAGATTTTAGAGTTTACTGCCAACCCACTAACAAAAATGATCAAATTAATTTCTATTTCCACTACAGTCAAAAAATAAAATCAGGACTAATAGAATTCTACCTTCGAGCCTTTAGAATATGTAACCCTGAATATCTAGGTGAAGAAGAGAAATACATTGGAAAAACATTTAGACTTCTTCACTAACCATGTCATTTCATTCTCAATGCTAGAAAATGAGCATACAAAATCCATGAATCTCCAAAAAATAGTATTTCTAACATCAACACTATAAAATTCTTAATCCTACCCTCTAACAGTCTATCTACAAAAACTGAAAACAAATTAGTTATCCCAAACACTCAGGTTATTTACCACTGCCTCCAAGACAGTTGAAGATAGAATTAGGAAGAAAATTTGATTCGGCACCAATTCAGATGTTGGGATTTATCAAATAAAGTGCTTGCAATGTAGAAACACTTAGATTGGCAAAACATCTTGACATCTAAAAGCTTGCATCTACAAGTATAAAAGCTTTAAACTCACTTGTAATACACAGGAACAAAGCTAACCATAACTTTGATTTTATTTGTCCATTTTTCTTTCTTTTTCTTTTTAATAAATACCTTCAAATTTTTGTTTTGGATTAATTTTAAGTAAATTCAAAAATCAAAATGTCTTTTATGTTTAAAGAGAAATTTTTGCTCAAATTTAATATATATATATATATATATATATGTGTGTGTGAGTGTGTTTTACCAGTTTGTTATTGGAAGGGATAATTCTGAGGAGGATATAAATCTCAATGTAGACTACAGAGCATTATAATGATAATAATAAGACGGAGACTTTAATTATCCATTTCGTTTATAATTTTTATTTCGTGAACACTGGCATTCTCAGCCCATCAGAATGAAAACTTCTCCACAAATGAGAGAGAATTAATACAAGTATAAAGTGTGTCACTTAGCTGATTAATGTTACCTTCAGAATCCTGACTCCAGAGTTTCACAGACGGGCCCTCCACAAATCATTCTGTCCACTCACCAGGGGGTATCAGCAATTGACTATACTTTATATATATATATATATATATATATATATATAGTGTGTGTGTGCTAGCACAAATTCTTTTAACTCAAAATATCTGCCTGGATTATATACTTTGCACTTAGCTCTTTCTCGCTCTTGTTGACAAAGAATGTTGGGATTGCTATGTTAGTGATAATATTATCTTGCATGAGGAACATGTTGCCATAATCTTGTTACTTTTTATTTTTCAGATAATGTATTCTAAAACTTTATTCAATAACTAATCGGTTTTATTAATTTAATGGCCCAGTGTTTTGACCATATAGCCAAGTATTTTCAAATTCTTTCATACAAGTCACTTGAAGCATTCAAAATTCTCCTGATATTATTTGGTAATCATGTCTTTTTAATGTTCAGTTTTAGTTTTCTGATTTTTGCATTGCTTAATTGTTCATGTTTATCTTAATTAGTAATATTTACATTTTGGTTTTGATTTTCATTTATGGAAGCTGAAATATTCTTAATTCTGCTTGAAGTTGATAACACTCATTAGAAAGCAACATTATTTTTAAAAAAAAAAAAAAAGTCATAAAAGAAATCTGTCAAAGCATTTTCTTTGTATCTTTTCTTTAAGTATTGATAGAAGCTTTAAATTCACCACATCCCAAGTGAAATTCAGTTTTTAAAAAATTGATTGCTTTTTTTTTTTAAGTGTTTAACCCATTAATGTCCATTGTCCTATTTTTGAGCATTAATGGCTCATAAGTAGAAATCTATAAATCCCAGTTTTTTTTTTGTTTTTTTTTGGTTTATTTTAACCTATAATTAATATTGTATTTTTATTTTAGTTTTTATATTGGATTTTACAATAGGTATTAACAAGTTAATTGATGCAGCACATGATATATCTATTGTCTATATAATTGGATTCTTAGCAGAATTGACTTAATGTAAATACCCTGGAAGACTGCAAAAGGCAGCTAGAATAGTGCTTTGGTGAGAAAAATAAAAATTTCTGGGAAGATAGAATAATAAAATCTGAAAAATGACAGAAAAAAAAACCCATTAATAAGTTATTCAATTAAAATATATATATATATATATAATATTGCACATTGAATTGTGGTGTTAATAAAATAGTGCTCAATGTAGAATAAAAGTGCTATAATTTATATATTAATAAGTATACAGTTTTTGAGGGGGAAAAAAATGTATATTTATTAATATATATAACTGCAAATGTTATTTCCAGTGGATACTCATGTTTGAATAGTCACCCTTTTTTCTTTAAAAAAAAAAAAAAGAACAAAAACAAAAAGTGTGTAAAGTATGCCAAATCAGATGGTGGTTTCTCCCTACAAAGAGGGATGCAGTTTCAAACCCTGCCTTATCTTTATTTTCTCAAGGCTGGTAGATGTAATACACACTTTAAGTTAATTTTAAAAAAATACAATGTAAAAAAAAAAAAAAAATGAAATATCTATTCAAATACTGGTATCTGCTGGAAATAATGTCTGAAGTAATGAAACTGATGGATTAAAAATAAATTCATTAATTCTTTACAAATATTTTCATATTTTATCCCTTCAAATGTTATTTTTAGTTGATTCTCATGTTTGAGTAGACGCACTATTTAATTATTAAACATTATATTTATTTTTGTCTCCAGCCTGAATATTGGAGAAATCTTCTTAAAGAAAAGTATGTGCTCTCTGGCATGATTCAAACCTGCATCCTACTGGGCAGAAGGAAACCATCGTCCGATGTACTGTAACTGACTTGGCCACAAAGAATCTTTGCCAATAAAGCAAGTTCTGAACAGTGACTTTAAGGGAAATCCTTCTTGTCATAGATTATTCAAAAAGGCACATCTTTTTCTTTAAGATTTCTCCAATATTCAGGCCAGTAGACAAAAATAATTAAATATACTGTCTAATAATTAAACAGATTGTCTACTCAAATATAAGTATGCACTAAAAATAATGTTTGAAGTGGTAAAAATCTATCAGATTAATAAATAAGAAAATCCATTACTTCTTTCAAAAATTACTAATATATAATGATAGGCACATGGCTGAGTGCTTAGAACATTTGCTTTCTGACCATGAGACCTGGGTTCAAACCTCACTATAGTCAATTTGTCAGGAAGGAGACTTCCTGATGTTGTTGGACTGGATTGAGGTCAATCCCAGCATGTGGCACCTTTGGAAGGTGCCTGAAAACCACACCACAGGTTGACCCAAGCCTTGTGATTGAAATTGGGTAGACAGAACTCTTGAGGGCTGTTGATAGCTGTGCTAGCACAAAGCCACAAGTCATTGTGGCTGAGGGCTTGAGCGTGCTTACCTTGTTCAAATTGTTGATCACGTGCTCTCTCCCAGAAACTGCAACTAAGGTCAGCTCAGCATAGTTGCAGTGGGCTCTGTAGGTGTTAAGCAAATGTGCCTAAGCGAGCGTTTGTAATAGGGATTGGCTAGCTGCCTAGGAGACTGGTATCCTCAAATACAAGTGGCCAGCTATTATAATGATAGAATATAGTTTTAAGGTATGCTATATTTATTGTTTAAAGTGCTCAATATCAGGGCTAGAGTGTATGTAAATACAAAAATGAACATTGAATTTAATACCCAGAAGTGACAGTCTGTTTCATGCTAAATACAATTGTCAAGCCATATATTAATACATCAAATTAACTTTTTTAGCACTTAATATAACAAATTGAATCCAGTTTTGTGTTTGGTAAGAAATGTTCTACTCTTGGCTTTAGGCTGTCTCTAGTACCATTTCAGCTCAAATGTAAGTCAAGCAAGTAAGTAAATGTTAAATGAATCAAACAACAAAAGAATTAACTCATGACTTAATCATAGAACTTATTTTCTTCTCACTCGTGTCTGTATTGTTTTCAGGCACTTATGTATAGTGTACTTCTTTTTTAACTTCTTTTTATGGCTTTTCTGCAATGGTTACTTTTACAATTAAGCCCAAATTTGATTTTCAACACTTGAATAGTCAATTCCCTTGATTAATTCCCATGATGCTTTTAGGATTTATTTCACTGTTAAAGAACCATACATATTTGATTGTTTCATAGATTCTTGTTCAAAAATTATTCATTTGTTTTCATGTCTCTCATATGAGCCAGACAGGCATCTTGTGTCTGGATAGCAAGATACCATTTTAATTGTTCATGAATTAATAATTCAAAAAATATTTTAATATTAATTTTCATTGTCAAATTTGCTAAACTGATTTTTGAGAAAAAAAAATCTCAAGGTCAGTGACTACTTAAAGAAATAGAAATTGTCTGCTATTGAGAATTTTGTGAAAATGAGTAATCCTCAAAAATACATGAGGCAAGCTGATTGCTTTCAATTTTGTTAATTTCAATATGGTTGCTTCATTTCATTAAATACACAACAATTATGTGAATTGTTTCATTGATGTAATATATTACTAGTGATGTAGAAAAGTCTGCTCCATTTTTTTTTTTTTTTTTTTTTTTATTATTATATATGGTTTGTTCCATGTACCACTCCAGTAAGTACTGGATTCCTGCTAGCCTTTACCTTTACAAGAGCCAGATCAGGCTGAAAATGGAGTACTGTTGCCATATATGGACTGGAGCTGCACAGTCTTCACTTTCCAATCTCGATATAGTCCAAAAGCATCTTGTAGGTGATGAATTATTTTCCACTCTACAACCTCTTTTCCTTTTCAAAACTGGTGCTTTGTGGAACCAATTGTCAAGAGGAAGCTTCCCCAATCACTAGAGCCCTATTGTGTTCAAGTCTATGTTTAAGCATTATCTTTGCAACATGTCTTCATAAACTATGCCTTTTACTCTCTAACCCTCTTGGGTCTTGTACAGGGTGAACATCATATTAAAAGAAAAATTCTAATTTTGACTATTGATTTGGTCAGATGTAAAATTAGGGGCTTCTATTAATCTTACATGATACTTAAAATGAAATTTGTTTTCTATTCATAATTTTATTGCATGTTATTTCTCATGGATACAAAAAGTATGTTTTAGTTGAGATTGGTTGCATTTCTTTAAATATAAGACTCATTAAAAGAAACTCATTTGTTAAACTTATTTTTTATGAAATTTTATTTGACATAGTTAATAAAGTAGAATTCAGAAAATTTGTACCCATGAATATTGTACAGCTGATGCGTATCACATATTCACATATACAATTTTTAAAGTGATGGATTTTTATTTAATTAATCTAGCAGATTTTATCACTTAAATGTTATATTTAATGGATATTTGAGTAGATGCCCTGTTTATTAAACTATATTTATTTTTATCTCCTAGCCTGAATATTCTAGAAATCTTATTAAAAAAAAAAAATATGTGCTCCTCAGCAGGATTTGAACCTATGTCACCCTTGGTAGAAGAAACCATTAGATTTGACATACTTTAAATCAACTCTATCACAGAGTGTGTTGTCAGCCAAGCAAAGTTAAATAATGTCTTATAAAGGCAAATCTTTCTCAAACTTTCAAAACATTCATATCCCAATGTAAACAAAGCAATTTCTAAAGAAGTGATGGATTTTTATTTATTAATCTGACAGGTCTTAATACTTAAATATTCTTTTTAGTGGTTACCCAGATTTGAGGAGTCACTGCATTTATTTATTATACAGTATATTTATTTATTTGAGATTCAGGCCAGTAGAGGAAAATAAATAAATATGCTGTTTAATAAATAAATGGAGCATTTAGTCAAATATGAGTATCTACAAAAAAAATAATGTTTAATAATAAAGTGTTCACATCTGGAAACTTTTTGAAAACTATCTATTTAAAACTACACCCATTATTCATGTTCGAAACATTTTAAAAACTAAATTTGTTATTCTCTAAAAGCATTACTATATATATATATGTATATATAATTTCAAATATACTTTTATACATTCAGCAGTTTGACTATAAATATCAATTTTACTCTAATTTTTGCTAATTTCTTTTCAACACAACTGAAAACAAAGTATAGCAGTAATTCTTTAAAGGATTTTTTTTATTCAAAATTATTTCTCGTTATTATAAACATTATCTTTACTGTGTACACGGTTTTTAATTGCTATCCCTGTTTTTTTTTTATTTTATTAAACAAAGCAACATTAATAACAACCTACTTAAAAGAATGAGAAACAGGGTTTCTTTAATATATAGGTAATTCAAAGTTGGCCTTGTCAAGGCTGGCTCTGTGACTAAACTGGTAGACACTTTAGTTCAAAAAGTGGTTTCTCTGATGGAAAAATGGATGCAGGTTCAATTCCTGTCGGAGGCACAATCTTTCTTTAGTAGGATTTCTCAATCTAAGCTAGTTGTTATTAATTTCACTGTTTAAGAAAATAATAAATCCGTGATAACAATTCAAACGTGTACCTACTAAAAATAGCATTTATACTAATTAGAAATATCATTAATTCTTTATTATTATAAATTTTTTCTTTTTCTTTTTTCTTATTAAAAAAAGAAATGGAAATAAAATAAGGATTGATTCTTTATAAATGGTATGAATCTACTTAGTGTATAACTCTTTTGACAAACCATATTTCTTTATCAGAACTTTCTGGTCAGGTTAGGTCTGCTACTGGTAATATAGAACCCACTACAATCTACCACATGGACAGATAGTTGCTGTCTAAACCAGCTTCCTCACTAGATTTTTCTGCTGGTGAGGAGGGTGGCATGTCGCCCTTCAGGACAAAAAACAAGACCTGTCAAAGGATGTATAAGATTCTTATAGGAGCCAATGGTCAATATCTCTCTCTCTCTCTCTCTCTCTCTATATATATATATATATATATATATATATATATATATATATGACAAATAAATTTGTCAGTTGATTGCTGCTATATTCTGCACCTTGATTTTTAGAGTTCTGTAGATGTACATTTTTGTAATTGTTCAATCCACTCTTCAGAAAGTTTTAGCAAATAACTGCTATTTTCTCATTTATGTTTAATTTATAGAAATATATAAATAGAAACATATATACAAGGCTAACATTAAGTCTCAAGTCATGAACAGCAACCATCCTAAAGATGATGTCTCAATAAAAAAACACTGTAGTTGGACTACCATGAGTATCTGAGTCAGGCATCTGGAAGACCATCTGGCCTTGTAAAACCTTGCTTCAAATCATTGAAAAATTCTGTCAGGCATGACCTACTGTGCTTTGTGCAAGATTAATACCAGTTCTACCTCAATAAAAAAAACAAAAAAAAACTTCTATGTATATATGTTTATGCTGATAGAATTTACTAGACATTACTAGGTAGGAAGGTTAATCCAGTCATGTTGTTTGTTGTTGATCTAATGTTTTTTTAATTACTAAGATGCAGTCTAATTCTACCTTAGAATAGACACTAAATTAAAAACATGATGCTTTTAATAATTCCCCTATATTAATAAGATAATGGAGTTTACTAATTTTTCAGTTTTAAATAGATTTTTGTTCTTTTAAAAGGTGCTTTAATAGTGGATTTTTTGCTTAACTTTAGTAGATTTAAAGCAATAACAAACTTTGAAAATTAAACCTCTTTTCAAAAAGATTAAATAAAACAGAAGTATCCAAAATTAAGTCCATAAGATTTATATATAGTGCATGTATGATGAGCATTATTTTAGTGTTGTGATAAGACTATCATTTTTAACAGTTTAATTTTTCTACTTTCAGAATCAATGATATAATTGTGAAAGTGAATGATGCTAATGTTGTAAACGTCACACATCAAACTGCTGTGGAGGCCTTGAAAAGGGCAGGGACCAGGGTTGTGTTGGTAAGTTATCAAAACAGGGAGTATACACCTGTATGCACAGTAATTTCATTTCATCTTCATCAGTTAGTCAAAACAGTTCAAACATATTTGATATCCATCTCTTGGATTGAAACTCAAATTCCCAACGTGGCCTATCAGCTGATATCAGGTTAAATCTGAAAATATGAGAAACATAACATTTTGAAATTATCAAAGAAAAACTGGGATGAAAAGAAAAATTGTAAATTAGTAAAGTTAGAATATACACATATGAAGAATTGATTTTTACCATTTTACTTATAAACAAAAATAGATTAAATGAGAATAAATCAATCTATCTTCACCTTTATATAAGGTTATAAATATGGAGAGGAAAGCTAGTTTTGGCCTCTGGTGTCCATATTGCTTTTTATTCTCACAAGATGATCTTTGTATTTTGTTCATTCAAAGCATCAATATAAAAGTACAGATGAGAAAAAAATATAATAAAATAAAATATAATTTTAAACTTCAGTACTGAAGTAGTATTCAAAAACTGGTATTTTTTTTTTTTTTTTGCTTACAACAAATTGAAACTGTTACGAACACCCCCACCAAAAAAAAAAAAGAAATACTTTTTCTTTGACTTTAACCTATTAACTGAAGTAGAAATTTCCGTCATTTGCAGTTAAGAGGTTAAAGCATTTAAACAAACTTAAAAATAGTTACTATACAAAACTGAATGTTTACTAAAGAGTTAAACTTATTTGAGTTTTTATTGAAGGATTTCAATTGATAGGCCATGAAGATATATTTTTTCTTTCATTTCAATAGTTTATTTCCAGTAGATTACAGCTTACCATTCCAGCCATGTTATTTGTTGATCTAATGAATTTTTTATTACTAAAATGCAGTTTAATTTGTTTATATAAACATTTTAAACTAATTTTTACTTTTTGTTTATCTTTCAGCTTTTTTTCCAGTAATTTTTCCCTCTCAAATGATTTACTTAATATATCATTAGAAATAGACAAAAAGCTAATTTTTATATTCATAAGAAATGTGTATTTTTATAAGTCATGAAATCAACATAGTATTTTGAGTTGTTGTCTTTTTTCTTTGCAACAAATTTCTTTCCATATTTTCTGCAGTTCTTCAGAAATTAAATCTTTAGTCTTATAGACATTACAAGGTAGGGAGGGGAATTAATGTCTTGCTCTCTCTTCTTTCTTAAAGGAAAGAGTTGACTAAGTTTAACTGAAAAATATAAAAATAGATTTTATTTCTTTTTTTTTTCTTTACTTCAAGCATTCTCTTTTTTTTTTCTGCTGTGACTGTTTTATCAAAAGTTATGTTCATGTTTTTTTAAATATTTGTTTTATATTACCAATAAGTTATAAACCTGTTGGTGGTAAACCCTCCTACAGTAGAATGAACTTTTCCTCCTCTCATAAATACTAACTGGGAGAGTCAGTTGGAAAAGCAGACGCAATGTTGACCTACCGTTCGGACGTACACCTCTATCTTCATATTACTAACACTCTTGCTTTGTATATATCTTTTGTTTCAATATACTTGTTAAACCTACCTTCATTTATCTGTGTCTTTCTTTCTGGCCCCTAAACAGGCCACAACAAAACCCTTACTAATATTTTGGCCAAATAACTTGATGGTTTTATAAAATGTCTTTCTGTTACTGTAATTAAAAATCTTTATATTTTTTTCTCATTGTTAATTCAAATGATATTATATATAGTCATTATTCTTTTCTCTTATTAGTAGGATATTGTTTCCTATTCAAATATATGTTAATATATTGTGACTAATAGTTACTGTCTTATCTATTGTTTCTTCTGTTCTTGTCTTCTGGATACCATTTTTAATTTTAACTCTACTTTGCTGTCAAATAATTGTGCTTTGGCATTCCTTATGGAAACTCTTCAACAGAATATTCTATGATTATTCTCATGAACATTGCTTGTTTTCTGCAATGCCATATCAGTTCAGTATATGTAGGCAATCATGACACTCTACAGACTAATTTTCTTTAACTTCTGTGAATTGACTTCCTCAGAAAGATAATGAAATGGCTTCCCCATTGCCCTTTTCATGGTTTTGAATTCAAATGTTCTTGCCCTAAACCATCTGCCACCCATGTTTATAGATCCCAGTCTGTTTAATTTATAGCTAGAAAGAGAAAAGATGGATTCATGCCTTTCCCCATGAGCATTTAATGCAACAGATGAAGCTGGGGTTTAAACTCTGCTTGATGATTGTCATCTATATTTCCGAGATGATGTATTGTAATTATTTACCTTGTTCGGATGGTTGTCCTCATCTTTGTTGCCATATTCACATTTCGGCTGTTGTACACTCCAGCCTTCTTCAGGTGATTAGAATTTCAAACTGAACCCTTTATTTCATCCACTGGGGTAAATTGTTCTAGTTCCATGTGCAATGACTTTTTTGGATGTCTCAGTTATCTCCATTTAACTCAACTCTCAAGTTTTTGTTCACCACTGCAATAGCCAGGTATTGAACTCACAACTCTTTGGGTCAAGTCACTAGATCCAACCAATGCTTTTATCTAATGGGCCATGTGTCCTCATTGGTTGGATGTAATGACTTGACTCAATAACTTGTGAGTTCAATACCTGGTTACTGCTGTGGTGAATAAAATCTTGGAGAGTTGAGTTAAAGGGAGATAAGTGAAACATCTAGAAGAGATATGGCATGTGGAACTAGAACAATCTACCCTGGTGGACAAAATAAAGGGTTCAGTTTGAAATTCCAATCACCTAAAGAAGGTTGGAGCATACAACAGCCAAAACATAATGAATATGGCAACAAAGATGAGGACAACACTCTGAACAATGTAAATAGTGTTGATGATTTCTCTTTCCACACTGATGATCGTTATGCCACTTACACATTTACAGAGTGCGATGGATATTTTGTCATCTAAATTACACAAATTAAAATAACACTAACGTCTAATTTTAACAGATATATTTACCAAAATTACACAAAAATATCTTGAGATACCAAAGAGTAAATTTATTCAATAAAATTGCCACTGGCTTCAACCATGGCCTCCAAGTGACTTGGGAATCTCCTGCAACTCTTCTAGACAGTGTCCTTGTTTAAGTTGATGAATGCTACCATAATCCTTGCCTTCAGTTCATCTTTGTTATTAAAAATTTAGGAGTTATTTTCTTATCGGAGTGAGTTTTACAAGCTGTCATACCCTTGTGATTACCATTATAATCATCCAATTCTTTCTGCATTCTTTGCACTGTCCTCAGATTGACACTCAAAGACTCTTAAATGTTCATATTGGAGCTTCTGGTTTGAATGCCAAGCAGTACAGTATGCTGTTTCCAAATTTCTGGCAGAGTGAATTGTATCATGGTTCTCTTTTTCTCACAGTCAGTGCCCAACTGACCCTACTATACTGTACAGACAACAAAATCAAAAACAACACTCATGTGAAATTAAAAATATAAAATGTCAAGAATTTACCCATCGCATCATTTGTAGTGATAATAAATTTGATGGTATCAATAAAGGAGTGCTGCACATAGCCTGGTGTAAAGGAATTAATGCTATACATATTTTGGTTCTGAGAAATCATTTAAAACTAACTAATATAGCACAAAACATTAAGAACATTGTTTTATCTCAGATTATTTTCTTTTTGTTAAACATCTAAAAACCAGTCACAATTTCTGAACGTTATTTGCTTTAACAATTTTAGCTGTAGCTAAAAGAATAAACTAATTATTCATCTGATAATTTTAAGAATAATATTAATAACTTTGTAACTGTTCAGAGTATCTTAATTATTGATTTTTGCTTGTGATTTTGAATGATATCTGCCTCGTCACTGAGTTGTATATTTCTTACTGGTGCTAGATTTTCAAAGCAGGTTTGTCTTATCAATTTGGAAGACTGGTGCAACATAATCTTCCTTTACCAATTTTCTATTGTGCTGTAGGATTCTAAGCTTAATAAGTATCATTGTTGTGCTAATTTACAGTTCTCTTCAAACAGCACAAATCATTTCTGACTTCATGTAGTCATCCTCCATGAGTTCAGTTTAACTATCCATAGCCTTCATATTTATGTTAACCTATTTTCAATTTATACCTTTTTCTTAACTGTAAATTTATTTTTAATTCTTGCTGTTAGGTTACTCACATCTATTAATCGTACCATATTTGTTTCACATATCAAAATATTTCCTTGACTGAATTCTGATATAGAATTGGAAATGTTTTCGGTTACAATATCTGAATTTCTTAACAGTAGTCATTTATGATTCACAATAATGAATTTTTTTTTTTTTTAAAATCCGTGTCACCCCTAAGCAAGGCAGTACAGCCTCTAACATGCAAGGAATTACAGGGTGTGAAGGAATTATGACCGGAAGCATTAGTAAAGAGTAGAAAGAGAAAATGCTTCTATGAATCTTAGTCCCCTATATTTATATACATAAATTTATGGCACTTGAGTTAAATCACTGACAATGCAATTAGCCTATATTCCATTATTGTACATGTGATTTCTTTTACCTTCATTGATTTCATCTATTACTTCCTCTTTGTATTCATTCCCTAAATCTGGCCTATCCTTTCTGACAAACACATTCACTTAAACGAGTTTTGCCTTCTCAAGAGAAGCATATACTATACATACTTGTGTAATGTACAATCTCACATATCATGCAACCTCTAAATTTTCACTTATAAAAAATGATTTTATCATGTATTTCTTGTATCATGCTAGTTCTTTTTATGAGTTACCAAATTACATTAGTTTAACCTCTTTTCTCTTTATCCCATCTTCTAGTTAAATAAATTAAAGAAAATGATAAAAGTATTGTTAGTAATGCTATACTTGTTGCATAAATGCATACAGCCATAAAAAAAAAAATGAACGAGAAACAGCTAAACATCTTATAAATGTAAACAATGGAAAAGATATGTATTTGCTATATTTGTGTTTTATAATACAATGCTAATATATGAATGCATTATTATTGGATACAGTTAAGTAAAACCTCAGAAAAATCATGTTTATTTTAAATTTTAACTATAGTAAATGGATATATAGTTTGGTCAACAGCATAGCCAGGGTCAGCAGTACATTAATTTTATATCTCATGTATGATGCAACCCCCTTAAAATTAGCTACAAAATTAGTTGCATGATACACAAGTATATATGGTATATAAACTTCAGGAGCTTATTCTTCACACTAATATCTTTAAAAGGACAGCTCCTGTACTTTTTTTTTTATTTACCTATTGATTCTATGTATAAATTGGTTCAGTGTTTGCTGCATGCTAACAAATGCATAGTATAAGTTGAGTATCCTTTATCTGAAATCATCCAAAATCCAAATGTTCCTCAGGTGCTGACATGACACAAATGAAAAATTTCAGAAAGAACTCACAAGGTTCCTAGGTGATATGCAACTGTTGTAAGTGACCTCATCTGCCCTGGGTTGAGGTTCCCCAGCCCAGCTACATATCCTATGTTGTCACCAGTTTTTTGTTAGCAATCATCATAGCAACACCATTATTCATGGATTACTTACCAGATGTTTCATGCTCAGTAAAGATATTATTCAAAATGTCAAAGTCCTGCATTTATATTTTTTTTTTTTTTTGTAAATAGTGGAAACTCCTTTCCTAAGGAGTTTGTAACACATCTATTTATCATCTCTTAGTTGCATCTCTGTCCTTGGGCAGAGTGCACTCAGGGGTGACTCTGTCAAAGGACAAAGTTGCAACTGAGGAAAATTATACTGAGGGGTACCCAGCACTGGGGAACAGCTGCCCGAGGCCGCACCCTCTCATTGCATCAGAGAGGGGGATCAGTGCTTGCACTGAGGCCAGCACAACCAATGGTTGCAGGGGGTGCAGGCAATTTTTGTTTCAGGTCCAGGTCCCCACCTTAAAAAAGACCTTGTGTTGCAACTTGTCTTAGTGGGGAGACAAAATACTTAGTGATCATGTTTTTTTTGTTTGTTTTTTTTTGTTTTGTTTTGTACACACACAGAAAGTACAAAATATTATTCTTACATTAATTCTTAATTTCACCACTTAAGAATCCATGTGAGCACGACATGACATTACCTGTATCTGTATGTACACAAAATTTATAAAATTTTATATTAAGCTACTTTCAGGGTATATGTTATTGATATGAAACTATCTTCAGTGTATATGTATAAGCTATGTTAGGAAATGTAAAGGGATATCATGTTTATGCTTGGGTTCCATTCCCAAGCTGATCCATTTTATAGATGTTATATGCAAATTAAATAGCCTGTATTCCAAAATCAAAAAAAAAAATCTGAAAACCAAAGCACTTCTTGTCCCAAGAATTTTTGGATAAAGTATTCTCAATCTGTACAAATTTATTTTTCAATGTGTATGAATAATGCTCTCTATCAAATCAGAATTTTTTTTTTTTTTTTTTTAGCTACTTTGTTCATTTTGCTACATTTCAAATTAATGAAAAAGTCCAGAGCCAAAGTTGACCTCCTTGGCAACAATTATTTTACTCTCTTTAATATTCTAGGGTCTGCAAATTGGAGGAGAGAGTTATCAATGATAATGTTCTGACTTCAAATCAATGTTTATCTCCCTTTAACTCTATCTCTGTATTTTATTTTTAAATGTAATTTTTATCACATCAGATTTAGTTAGATGCAAGCAAATTTTCATTTTGAAAATGCATCCCTGAGGGGGAAAAAAAATGAGAACCACTGGTCTAATAAATCAGAAACTTGCTTTGATTGGTAGCAGTTTTTTTTTTTTTTTTGTTAATCCAATCAATTAAAATGTACTCAAGTAATATAAAGAAACTTTTCCCTTTTAGTGATTAACCTGAGACTTTCTGTGCATATTGAAAAGATAAACATCAGATTGATTTTTTTTGTATATTTTTTTACTATCCAGAATTTAAAAGAGAAATAGTTTAATGGAAACAAGAAAATATTTTCTATAAATCTTTTTATTAAAGTTTGAATGCACTACTTGTAGAAACACTACATTATTTTATTTTTATATTCTGTTTAAATGATAGATTATAAAGCTCAAATGAGAATGCCTGAAGTAAAATGCACCTGTTGATTGTTTTTTTTTTAATGCCGTTTTAATCACAAAGAAGCATTTAAATGAAGAAATGTCATTTAAAATGTTTACCGTCTAGATGCGGGTGTGATGTATCTCGGTACAAATATTGTAGTTATGCAATGAAACATTTGCATTTCTCTCTTGCTTCTCTAATCATCACAAGCTTACAGCCACATCATGTTGAAACACCAGTTCCCGTATGGTCACCAAAGTTAAGCAATGTCAAGTCTGATTAGTACCTTGATGGGTAACCAATTGGGGAATACCAGGTGCTGTAAGCAGGTGGTGTAATGGATAAAGGCTCAGAATTGTTAATCTCCAAGCTGAGTTCCAATTCTGTTGGGTTTATATTCGCTTATGCACAAATACCCTTGGGGAAAATATGAAACCATCTCTTCTCCTCACAGCTATGGGTTAATTAGTAAAATATGTATCAATAAATCATTATCTCAAAAAAAATTCTTACACTCTAAAAATATTTTCTGGCTTTAAATAATCTGCAAAAGGTTGATAATCCATAAAAAACAAATCAATCAAACAATCTAATCATCACGAATATGGGTATGCACTATTTTTTCTTGGTGATCACTGAAGAATAAATTCCAGAGAACATAATTATGATTGTCAGCATATAAAGAATTATTTTGTTCTAAAATGTAAACATTAGAATAAGTATTTTCTTATTTGTAACTGATCACAGAAAATTGTCAGTAATGTATGTGTGTGTTTATTTCTGTAAATAGTTTAGCAAACTGCGAATGTCAACTAAAATTAATTATCAATTATGCCTGAGTATGTGTGTGAGAGAGAGTGAGAGGACTCTATTCAACTTATTCCATTTTGCACTAATTTAATGTACAGCCATAAATATAAATCAAGTTCTTAAGCATTTCCTCTCACTTATGCTGTGTGAACTTGATGGTCAGAGGGAAGTGGTGTAGAATTTATCTGGCAAATATAGATCAAACCTGGAATTAATGTATCAAAATTTGAATTTTGAATGGTTAGTTTATAAAATGGGCTCTGAAAAGTTCCTAACATTGACTACATTGTTTTTTTTTAAATTTCCTCTTGGTCAAGTTAGACATTTTTAGGTTGTGGGTATTTGATAGAGAGAAGTGGTGTTGATTTTGTGCGAAGTTAATGTATCTGGCAAGTATAGACCAAACCAGGAATTAAAACCTACCTTTCAAATATTAGTTTGTTTTTTTTTTAATTTCTTAGTTAGGTTAGATATTTTTAAAATGGATTGTTATACTATACAAAGGTTTCTTTCTGTTATGATTTTAGGAATCTCTTGTAATAAAAAAAAAATAATTGATATTCTTTTTAAGCTGGAAAAATTCACAAAGGAATAAAAGTAAAATCAATCGAACTTTCTAAAATACGAATCCTCAGATAAGGTTAAAAATTTAAATTAGAATTTTTTTCTCATTAAGTTAGGTACCCTATTAGTTTGACTGTATAAAGAAGAAACATTATCTATATTAGATACTATAATTAACTTTTTATAATTTGATATTAATTCGTTTAATTTTTATAAATTTCTTCTCAGAAAATGATGATCTAAAATAGTGTCTCATAATATTGAGCAGATTATCTTCTGAAAAAAATGTTGTTTTGATGTTTTTAAATAAAGTATTTTCTTTAAAAATTAATAAAAAAAAAAATGTGTGTAATGCTACTGTATTTTTTTTTTTTTTTTTTTTTTTTGGGATACACTTCATATGCTTTTCCAACATATGTAGTTTACTTTATTGTTGTTGTAAACCATTTTATTCCTCAAGTTGTTTAAGCCATTGAGTTCCTTCTTTTTGTTGTTGCCGCCATGTGTTAGCCAATCCCCTCAATTGCCTTATTCAGATGCTATAATCCATATGGAAAGAGGTCTCTCCCTCTTTGTAGGGAACATTGATTGCTGTTAGGAATAAAATTAAACAAAGCTTTGTACATTATCAAGTCAGTGTGAATTTCTTTGCTTAGCAAAGAAAGGATTGGAGAGGAAACACATCTACAAGAAAATATATTGTGTTATGTGCAGTTCATGAATTGTTTCCAGTATGTATATTTGTCACCATTTCTTTTCTGATTGTTACCATTTCCTGGTTTGCAAATGTCATCCAGGGGATATGCTACCAACAGTTAAGTACATCCTCAGATGAGGAAAACCAGTGACCGACTTGGAGGTCTGATGACTGTCTTCCAAACTGAACATCCTAAATGCCCTAACTAAGAGGGGTAAAATTAATGATATCTATAGGCAATTACTATGAGAAACAGCTATTTTCGGATGGCTCACTGTAAAATATTTTGTTGAATATCGTAGGTAAGCTGTTTAACCTACACTAAAAATGGCCATGTAGTACTATGTTGAGGTAGTGTGTGTGTGTGTGTATATATATATATATATATATATATATATATATATATATATATATCTCAAAAATAAATATATGACAAGAAATGAAAAATAAATAAAAACAAGCAAAATAATTTGACTCGAATAAATAAAGAAATAAACGACTTCTGGTAAAATAACTGCCAAAATAGACTACCCACAATGCACCACTGATCCGTATATATAAATAGCCGAGAAAAATAACAGCACTCGTGGCCTGACGATTGCGTCTAACATGAAACACTGTCACTTCTAAGTGTTGACGTCTATGTTCACTTCTATATTTAATTTACACACACTCTATCTCTGATATTGAGCACTTTATTCCATAAATATAGTACACCTTAAGACTATATTTCTTTATATACAGTGGAACCACAGTTCATGAATTTAATTCATTCCTGTAGGCCATTCGTGACTTGAAATGTCAGTAAATTGAAATGATTTTTCCAATAGGAATAAATGTAGAGAAAAAAAATACAGTAAAATAAAATTGGAAAAGAAAGCACTGCACAAAACAGAAATGATTTCTGCATCGACCGCCATGTTGATATATAAAACATGGCGGTCAACTTGGAAATTATTCCGTTCATGTTAACTTGGTTTGGCTATGTTGTTCAAGAACTGAGGCATTTTCATCAACAAATTTTCTGTTCAAAAACCGATTTGTTTGACATATGAGATGTTCGAGAACAGGAGTTATATATATATATATATATATATATATATATATATATATATAAATTTTTAGGCAGCAATTTTCATTGATGCATATTTCATTAAATAATATAGACAAGTTTTGCCTATTTATTTTAAGTTAAGTTCCTTTCCTTTGTCTGATAAAGCAATTCATTGTCTGATAATGTTTAATAATCATTATCATTGAAGAAAAGGAGACTGGATTTAAACATGATATTTATTAACTAAAATAAATAAATCATATTATTTAATGAAATTCAAAATATATATATATAGTCTTAAGATGTGCTATATGGGATAAAGTCCAATATCAGAGATAAGCTATAAAAGTGAACATAGAGAAGTGATAATCTGGCTAGACGCATGTCAGGCCTGACAATTGTGTCTATCATTAAACAGACTGTCGCCTTTAAAATATATGATATATATATATATATATATATATATATATATATATATATATATATATATATAAATAAATAAATAAAATAGTATAACTGCACACACCTTTGTATTATGTTTTAATTGACTCTTGATGTTCATGAAAACTTTTTATATCATTGAATAGTTCTTTTTTAGATGGCCAACATTGTTTTTGGATTCTGTTATCTTATGTTTTACAGGAAAGTCTTTCCACATTGTTTGACATTAATAGTTACCATCTTATATCAGTGAAAATTGATTCAGTGAATTTTGAGAACCAAAATCTAAATCAATTTTTTTAATGTTACCAATATTATTGGGTAACCTAAAAAGTTTCCCGTTTTTGCTAAATGATGTGAAGAACATTTAGTTTTAACTAAATTCATTAGAAAGATCATATTTGATTGGATTCTAGCAGCTGTCATATTGATACACTTTTTTTTTTTTTTGAATTTGTCAAAAATGTTTGTTTATTGATTTTGACATGGAAGACTGGAAAAAAAATTCTTGATATTTTTTTTTTCTAAGAAAAGTAAAAATGTGATTCAAATCAAAAAAAGATTTGTAAATGGTTTACAAAATTTCATGATGGTGATCTGTTATTGAATGATTATGAATGGCTGAGTAGACTATTTGAAGTTGACACAACTCAAACCAAGATCACAAGAAGAGATTTATGATTTATGTCAAGCTCATAGCTTAAGATTGAGAGGCTGTTTCCAATGAAGAACAGTTTTACAAACATGTTTATTTTCAAAGATAAGAATGTAGGATCTACTCTTTGACAATTTGTAATGAAAAAAAAACTATATAAATTATTATTTACATATGTGCACTTTCAAAATCTCAAAATAATTAATTGCATTGCACCTAAATTAGCTAATTAAAAATATATGTGCAAGCACACACAAAGCTGGAATTTTTACCCCACCTCTGCTTTTGTTTTGTCAATCTGCCATTCTTTGTTCTGTTGCTACCAAAAACACAGTATTCTTGGCATTGTCACTTAGCAGTGTTTTTGATCTTCATGGCTATTGAATGTCAGTATTAGCAAGTTAAGAGGTAAGCAGATTTTACAAGCATTTTAAACCTGTGGTGGTTGTGATTCTGCTGAGATTTCAGGTGTGAAATTTCTGCAGCCATGGTAACTTCATCTCTATTGAAAACCAATTTTACAGCATAAGCCAACAAAATCTGTTGACAACTAACAAATTCAATTAAAAATATGTAATGAGTAAAAAATTATTAATCATTCTGTATAGCCTTGTTGATGATCTTTCATCAGAAAAAATTATTCTAGCAATAAATTATAACAAATTGAGACATCAGTCCTACTACCTTATTACTATCTATCTGGACTTGTGTCAGAAACAGCAGCAGTAAGAACTGGGGGGGGGGGCAGGGAAGGTCCATTCATGATCCTCTCTTTTCATCTCTGTCTGATCCCATCTGTCGCTGGCTGTTTTTTGCCTGTCTTATATACATAAGGAAGTGTGCAGCACCTCTGACATTGATTGCTTGCCTGTTTCTCAATAAGATATTCATGACCTTCATTTGTTTAGTAACAGATGACCCTTTTTGAAATATAAGCAGTTGGGTAATAATAGTACTTGTTATAAATATCGAAAGAATTCTTCCCTGGAATTTGGTGAAATTTCAGAAGACCATAAATCTTTATATTTCTCAGATGGGGGAGTAACTGGATAAGTTGAGGAAGATCTAGCTCATCTATATAAATCTTAATGAATTCTTAGTTTATTTCAGGTTCAATTCTTTCTGAAGCCTTCTCTGAATTTCTAATTATTTTTAATCAGTTCTTTCTTTTCTTATTCTCCATGACACTTAATTAGTTTTCCTGAGTTTTCTTTTCACTGTTTAAAATCATCGTTAGTTATTCTCATGCAGTAGAAAATTGAACCAGTGTTACCACCCAGTCATATCAATCATGCTGTAAAATCATTGAACCAGGGTTACTACCCTGTTATAAGAGTTTAACAAATCCAAATAGAAAGTATTTAATATGCTGGGGAGAGAATACACACAAGATGTGAATGATCTGTCAGCTGATATGAAACAAGTTCCCAGTGTTGTGCTATATTGCAATTTTGTGAATGCATCTTCAAGCTCTTATTAAAAAAATCTTTTTCATTATTTGTGAGTTATAAATTGATTAAACTTTATGGATGGAAAGCATGCCTTTTTCCCTGCTTTGCATTTATTTTCTTGCAGCTTATTAAACTTTATTTTCCACCTTCAAATGATTAAAATGTAAGCCAGATTATCTGAACGAGTAAGTATATGTGCCTCATTAATTCACATTGATTAAAAAGAGTTGATCAGTTCAGTAAGGAACTTTAATAAACTGACTTTTGAGATTTCTTTTTCTATTTTTGAAGTAATTTGCAGTTTAACATCTTCTCAGTTTTCCGCTCTTTCAATAATTGTTTTCTATGCTTGTTATATAATTATGCACTTTATATTAATAAGTTTGGAAAGCAAAGAGGAAAGACAGTTTGATGAGAGAAATCTTTCCTTTTTATCAAACCATTTTATCCTGGAATGAATAATGAGAGTTTTATACATTTTAAGAATTGATCAAAAGAATTTAATTTTATTACATTGGCACAAAAGTAATAACATCATTTTTTTTTTTTTTTTTTTTTTTGTTTGTTATCAACTTTAAAGCATATCTCAGTTTAAAATAAGGTTTATTAATTGAAATAAAAACTATTAGAATTTATGATTTGTTGCCAATAATAAACAAGTCTATTCATTCTGGTATCATATAATTCTAGAATCAGTGAATTCTTTGAAGGCCTTTTGAATTGCTGCTTGGTTGTTGAAGACCATCTCTTGCAGGAGATTGTCAAGATGCTTAAAAAAGTGGTTGTCAATAGGAGAGAGGTCTGGTGAGTAAAATGTGTTAGGTAGACATTTGCAAGACATAGGTGTTATCAGTGAGAAGTAGTGGTCCTTTTTAATTGACTAATGTTGAACTTAAATATTACAGTTCTTGGTGCATTTTGTTGATCTTGGTAATAATTTCTGGTACAAGGTTTCACCAGTATTCACCATGTATTATTTTGATTGCCATCAGAGCCATTTTTTTTTAATTGAAGGCCCACTGCAATTCTGTGAAATTTCTCATCTTCAGCAGAATTACTTCTTTCTGAGCATGTTCATCTGCACATGCGCATCCATGCTTCTTCAACCCCTACAGAGCCAATCTGTGCTTTATATTACAACTAGACTGAGAAGACTTTAGTTGCAGTTAATCCTCATTATAATCCATAATTTTTGACATCATTGGCCTTAAGATATCATAAGGCTTATTCTATCACTTCTTCTGAGGGTTACAAGTAGTTTACAATGTTTTCTTGTTGTAGTTATTTTATGAAGGTTAAATACCATTTACTTAGCATTATATGGTACTATTTAGTTTCACCCAACGCTGCAAATTGTTACAAAACTAAAGCATTAACCTGAAAACTTCAGTCATGTTCTTGGCCTTGTCAAATTGAGATTTTCATATGGATCTCATGCATAGCACCAAAAGCATTCAGAAATATCTAAACTGTCAGCTGTATACAACTACACTCTGAGATCATTGGTTAAAAATAGCTTTGAGCAAGTGAAGCTTGTGGATCTTTATGAAGACCATCCTTTCTCAAACATTGTGGACTGGTGCTACAGAATCACAAAAAAAGAAGTGTACCAAATAACAGAAGCCTCATCATTTGAAGACTTTCAATTGCAGCAACATCTAAAATGGATATCACATGTAACTTGTAGAAGGACCGTATTGTCAATGTTGAGTAGAAGTAGATGAATACACATGGGTAGAAATTTTCCTGCTAGCCGGTCCAACTACATGAGAAAGTTGGACTTTAATTAAGTCCAAAGGAGGCAAAGAAAAACAAACACAAGACCGATAAATATATGTAAACAAATATATATATATTAATAACAAGAAAGGTTATAAGTTACATGGACAGTGTGTGTGTGTGTGTGGTAAATATTATGTGTTGTGTTGTGGTGAGTGTTCGTACGTACGTGTATTTTTCTTAGCGTGTTCCCAGCATTTGGGAAACGCTGTGTCTGTGAGCGTTCACATCTGCGAGGTGGTATAGGGCCGAAGCCTGAGGAAAATAGAGATTTACCTCAAGGTGGCGGCCCAAAGGCCTGAGGGAAAAAGAGAGAGGCGAAGGGTCAGCGAGTATTTATAGACAGGGAAGAGAGACACCTGGTGAAAGGGTTAAGGAGCTAAGGAGGAGCTAACTCCGACAAACTCAAAGAGAAAATAATGAAATAATCAAGATGTTGATGTTCCACACTACTTCAAATAAAAGGTTAGGTAGGAAACTCCTATCAATACTAGAAAGAATGATAACAGCTACTGAACTTGTGAAATGTATCTTCCTGAAAAATTGTTTTACGGCAAATATTTTATAAATTTCAACCCAAAGCAGCACTGGCTGCTTTGTCACTGAAAGCTGAATGTTTCCTTATAAAGAATCAACTAATATTACAGCTACCAGTGTTACTGATTATAGACCTTACTTCTCTCACCATTATCACTCTATATATATATATATATATAGAGAGAGAGAGATAATATTAGTGGTAAATATAAACATACATATGCAAAATATATATGCATACACATACATATTTTTTTTGAATAAAAAAAATTTCCAAGAGCATAGAATCCAGGTAGAACTCAATGTCCAGGACAGAGTAAGGATATAATAAAAAGGCTTAAACACTAATTCCAATGGAATAAATTATGACCATGGAATATTAGTGTTTAAGCCTTTTATTATATATATATATATATATATATATATATATATATATATATATATATATACTTTTAATTTTAATATCAAATTTTATCATATAATTTAATAATTATTGGTTAGAATAAATTCTTTTTAATATTACCCCTATTTTAAAGATCTGAATAGCTATTATAACATGACTTCATTATCAAGCTTTTTGAATTTTCCTATACTTGTATTTTGATTGGTCATTCTAGCTTTTGTAATGTTTTCTCCTTGCAAAGGATCATTAATTAATTTGAAACCTTTAAAACCATTTTACATTCAACATCCTCACTTGATAAGATACTGGAGGTATTGAAACAAAATGGCTATTTTTGTAGTGATTTTATAACATATTTATGTTATAATTTTTTAAATAAATAATTATATATATATAAAATATCATCTGCTACTATTTTTCCCAGATTTGAATCTTTTAAATTTGATAAGCTGTCTATTTTTGAATAGCCCTTTATTATTTTTGAATAGCTATTGATTATTTTTGAATAACCTTTTACAGATGAAATCTGTCTATCCATAAATGTTGCTCATAATTAGTTTCAATCAAGATTACTGTACAAGTAAATAATTACTATTTATGTATTTACCTGCATCGGAAACTCAATTTTCAATCATTTTTGTTGCTGAGCTATTTTGAAATATTTTCCATCTCACTCTCATACACATTTTTATGAATTTTAATTATAAAAACAAGTTTATAAAGAATCAGTTAATATTACAGTTACCAGTGTTACTGATTAGATTAAGTTTATTGTTCAGTCTGTGAAATTTTTGCTTCTTGACTAATACTGCTTCACTTGTACTAATACTTGATTTTATTATAATGATTTATCCCTTTTGATTTTTATAAAATTGCACTTGTATATATGTTGGTGGTATATTTGTATAAGTTTATTAAGGCATTAGTTTCTTGTATCACTAGAAAAGTTTTAATGAAGTTGTACAAATATATATTAAAGACAATATCATCCAAATGTTGTTGAAGAATGTATGAATTGATATCTTGTGAACAGAATGAATAATATAAGATTCAGTTATAGGATTCTTAGAAAACTCTTGTTGATTTAAGTTGGTATCTAATTAAAGAAAGAAAAAAATGGAATTTCCTTGTAATGAACAAAAAAAAAATTGTTTTATTTATAGGAAACCTTTATTCTCAGGTTTTTGTTGTTTTTCTTTTAAATGATTATAAAAGATGCTACAAGTTGCAAAACAAAATGATCAGATTTACCTGACACTATTTATCAAAATATTTTGTATTTTATACTAGTAATTCCTTAATATCTTAAGCTTTCCATTTTAACCTTATTTTTATTCTTACTTCAATTCTTCCTTTTTTGTCACATTATCTCTCTTTACCATCTAGTATTCTTTTCTCTGTTATTGCTTTCTCAACATGGTTAAATTCATCAAATCTTTAGTGTTTGTTCTATCAACATACAAATTATTGAATAAATGCCTATTAAAAAAAAAATGATAATTTTTTTATATATCTGAAGGATAATCTGGATTGCTTTATTGCTCCACAATTTATAGGAAAGAAGTTTCAGATTTTGTTTTTACATCACTTGATATATTATCTAATGATTTTAAAATGTTCCTATAATACATTTGGGTAGATCAAGTTTGCTATAAATGTTATATTTTAGTGATAAATACTTTCATCAAAATATATTCATTTAAAACTGAAATTTGATTTTCAGTTTTTATTTTCATCTTCTTCTAGCCATAGAAAATTTGCTCTCTTGATAATATTATAGCTTTTGTCTGATGTCAAATATGGCCAAGAAGAAACTAGTTTAGCACAAAATTTTTAAAAAAAGTTGTCAAAATATTTTGTTCATTCATGGATTACCGTTAGATTTTTCAAAGCAAAGAATGTTAAAAAAAACAGAGTAAAAATGTGCAGCTTTAAGGAAAATGATACTAAATCACCCACTTAAATAGTACTCTTTCTAAACATATTTTTCTCGTAAAATGTCCAAATATGTGAAACTAGTATGGAAATAGTCATAATAGTATTAAATCCAGAGCCTTAAATTGTTGGTCTTTGAAGCTACATATAGATGTTGATGAAAATAAGAAATGATGCCTTCAACCATTAAAGAAAGTATTAAGAAACATAGAAAAGAGTGATGAACTGCTGTTTTTTTTGTGGGTGGGGTTAATCTGTATCACCCCATGCAAGGCAATAAAGCCACTAAGACACAAGGGGTTACAGGATGTGGAAGAATTAGGAACAGAAACATTAATGAGCAGAAAGAGTAATTGGGAGGACAGTAGGTAGGGATTGACACATTGCATTTAAATTTTTGCAGATTAAAGTCGGCTGGAAAGCATAGAGCCAGAAGGGAGTTCCACAAGTGAGAAGTGTGAAAGTGAGAAACAAAACTGTTAGCATAGAAGTTACAGCTGCATGTAACCAGCTCAACTATATTTATTAATGTTCATTCAATGCAAGGCCAAAAAGTATCGGTCCTTTTATTTGGCATTGAATGCTGGAGAATTTTCTCATAGTGAAAATTTGAGATGCTTCTGCAGAAAGATGCTGAGAATACCATGGGAAGAACATGTGAGCAATGAGGAAGTTTTAAGTAAAATGGGGGGGAAAAAAAAAAGGACACTAAAAATCAGATTTAAAATTTATGGGATATGGCATGAGAAGAGAGTGCTTGGAGAATTTGGCATTCACAGGGCATCACTAAGACAAGAGGGGAGACAACAGGTAAACTACTTAAAATCTTGTATAAACAAATGAAAGAACTGGGAGAAAGAAAGGAAAGTTAATAAAAAAAAAAAATTGCTAAGAGCTACAAAGAATAGGAAGTTGTAGAAAGCCATAATTGCCAGGAAGGGATGCAGCAATGAAAGACTATTCTAACCCAACTTCAATTTTACTATAGAAAAACATAGATATTTATCTATTACGAAAAGTAATATTTGGAACTTTTGCCAGTTCTAATGGAATTAGGTAGCCGGACAAATTGTTTAGTTAGTCTATCAAGACATTTTGTCAGCCAAATATTGAAATTATCTCCAGTAAAGATGAAGAAAGGGATGTAGATATTTTACTCACAATCATAAAGATCTTGAGTCCTAAAGTTACTTGACTACATAAATGGTAGCTATTAGGTACCTCTCAGTTTTCGCTTATGTGTTGGAACTTTGGTGAGCAAGCTCATGTCAAATTCCACTATCGGGTTGTAATGAACTATTTCTACAAATTGAGTTCTTTATATTCAGTGAAGACTTACCAGTCAACCAGCTGGTTACAAATGAACACTGCAAAGTTCTCAGCCTGACCCACTTCCCTGAATCTGACCAAATATTAGAATTTTCTTTTGGAAGACCCCAGTCAGACTTTTCAGCACTCACTCATATATCTATCTGGAATCTACTTAGTATGTGACATGCTGATGTAGGTCTTATTGGAATACTTTTTTTTTATGGATTTTGTGGAGACCATAACCAAAAAAGAAAAAATTCTTTGGTAGAGAAAAAAATTAAGTATAAAACAATTCCACAGAAAAATTACATAAACATTTCTCTCATTTTTACTAATGATTTCAGCTGTGATATGTATTATAATATCAGTTTAATACAAGTGTATTTATCTTCATTTCATCTTTGTAGTTATCTGGATAAATTCTTCTTTGTGCTGTATCCTTTCAGGATGTGGGCAATCATGGCTCTCCACAACTTCCTATCCTTTTAACTCCACAATATTTTTTTTTTTACTCTCCTTCCTACTTCTTAATCTGCCATTCATTTACGGAAACTTATGGATGTTTCCTTTTACACCTCTTGCCTTCAGTATGCCATGTGAGTCACAAGTTCTCAAAGCCTTCTTTTCTCATTATAAATGTTTTTTTTTTGTTTTTTTTGTTTCCATCGTTCTTAAAACTTCCTTGTTGCTCACATGCTTCTTCCATGTCATTCGTCTTTAAAACCATATCAAGCACTCACTGCTATAGAGAAGGATTGATATTGTATAACAGTTCGACTTTTATAATTTTGCAATATGCAAATAATAATAAACTTTTCTGTTCCATGATAGTATAAACAAAGACAGGTATTAACACAGTTCTTTATTGAAAAGGAAATTCAATTTGGTTGCTGTGTTCAAAAAATTACCGAAAAAAATATTCCGTGCTAAGGGAATAAATACTTAACATCAGGTGGATAATAGAAGAAATGTTTATTGTACACAACCAGTACAATATGAAATACGGTACAGTTATACAACAGGTCAATCTAGTAGTGAGTGCCACTAATTGGAAGGTCGGATGTGCTTGTGTCATCTTGCTCTCACTCTTCCTCGAGTCTCTCGTAGATAGTTGACTTTATAGGTACTTACTACCTATAGTGTAAACATTCATGGGGGTGACTGGTTATTCCATTACATCCAAAAATATTCTATTTAATAATGATTACATTAATTTTCCCTTTTGGTCACTCCTTTTACATTCCAAGTTGAGAATAGTTATCTTTTCTGTAGGAGTTCGCATGAAATCCTCATAATTTTTTTTTTTTTTTTTTTTTTTACATGTTCACAAAATAGATTTCACTGCACGATCTTAATATTCTGTATCTACTAATTTTTTTCTTCCTTTTATTCTGTGTGACTTTAGATATGTGTGATGATTTAGGAGATCAGCTAGAAAGCAGATTTGAGTGGTTCAATCGTCTTATGGGAAGCTTTATATAACTATAGCAATGTGGTAGTTATAAATAAAAGCCTTTGTACGTTTAGTGTCTTTCTGATACAAGTTTGAGAAATCAATACATTTATAACCTGAGAAAACTAGATAAATTTTACTTTGTATGACTGGTCACCACTGTTGACTATTCATCATATCTGAACCATTTTATGTCTTAACAAAATAAAGTTATACATATGACTGAAATATTTTTCCCTTTTGGTCAGAAGCTACCTGTATTAATTCATCTACTGTATTTATTACCTGCTTTTTTATGCTTATGAAAGCAAGTCTTGCAATGACTGTAACATGTACTTCAGACTTTTTTATCCAAATTCATTTCTCTCTCTCTCTCTCTATATATATATATATATATATATATATATATATATATATACACACACACACACACACAATCTGATAATAAATCATATCAGATATTGACTTTAAGGAAAATATTGATGCTAAACTTCTATGTGCCATCTCACTTTTTGGATGTTTGTGATCATGGCTCTCCACAATTTCCTGTCTTTTATACCTCTTAATAAATTTTGTCTTTTTGTTATCTCTCATAAACCTTGTTCCACCATCCATTCATTCAAGCTCACTAAGAAGGCTATGCATTGTTTTCCTCTATATCTTTTTGCCTTCAATATGTCCTATGAGTATCAAATTTTCCAAGCCATCTTCATTACATACCCTACAAATTTTGTAGAACCATATTTCTGTTGCTTCAAGTCTGTGAGGTGATTGTCCATAATTCTGTTGCTTCATCTGTGAGGTGATTGTCCAGCATTTACTGGGAGGGTAACAATTACAGTTCAGTACTCTTTTCTTTGTTTCTAATGAAATTTTTCCGTTTCTTAATATTCTGCTTATATATTAGAAATATTTTTCTTGTTACTTTTATTAACTATATGTTTTTTAAAATCATTCAAATGTAAAACACTTGTTCTTTACAAATGTGTACACCTTAAAATGTTAACATGCGAGTGAACTTGATTTATTTTTATTTTTTCAAGTCTCTTCTTGAATAATGCACATCTATGCTTTATGCAACTAAAGAACAAAGTTATTGATTTATTGTGTATATAGATTATAAAATCTCCAGTAAAATTATGAACATTTTTTCCTCTTTTGATTATTTATCACTTTCTTTCCATAAAATATGTAATCATTAGAATAAAAGAATCAAAATTAAAGTTTTGATTTTCCTCTGGGAATTGCACAAGTTGGTAAAATGATTTTCACCTGTCATTCACCATAATTCTCTGTTCAGAATTTGTAGCAGAAGTAGTTAAAATTATTTTGCTCTGTTTAAAATCAGTCTCTATAGGTGTAATAATCTTTTAAATGTATATCCTCGAAAAATCTCAGGAAACCTAAGAGGTTTATTGAAATAGTTTGGCAACTATGTAAATATGAAGAAAACTGGTTTCATTCTCTGTTGCTAGTTTTTCTTTCTCCTTGTTTTTTTAGTCTTGGGACTATCTTTTTATATTATTTTTTTTATTTTATTTTCTCTCGCTTATGTTGAAGCAGTAATTTAAAAAAAAAAATTCTATCCAATTTTTTTTTAATTAAAAAAACTTCTTTGTTTATTTGTTAATACCTCTAAATGTCTCAATTATATCTTGTGTTTTCTCTTGCAATTCCATGTAATATAAATGACTTCAAATTCAGGAGAGGCCTTCATATTCCAAATATTGATATTATTGTCTTTTCATGATAGAATAATGAAATTTACTAGGCATGATTCAAGCTATCATCAGTTAAAATTGGCTGATCATCATATGACTTGTCTCAATTCTAAAATATGCACACTGCTCAGATAAGAAACTTTCTATCATTTTAGTTATTATATCTCTAATGATTTGTCTAATTGTATTTTTGTTTTATATTAGAGGAAATATTGGGAACTGAATTATATTATACGTAATTCACATGATGACGATATTAAATAGTTTATCTCTAATTAAATATGCGTGCACTCAGATTTTTATTTATTGTTGTTCATAAAAATAACCAAAATAATGGTAGTTATTGAATATTCTATTAATCAAACTACAGATTTTACCTGACTAAATATGTACATTACACTGGATGTCATTAGTATATTACAAGATCTAACAGTATTTTAACTTAAATATTAAAAACTTATTAATATTTTAGTAACTATTGTACTTAAACAAATGTATATGATATTCTTTACTGTTATCTAAAATTATACTTACTATCCTGCAAGAAATGTCTGTTTATTTATGTCGGTAGAGTAAGTGTTCATATTTCCAGTAGAGGTGTAGGGTGACCTCCCTTGAATCTTCTTTTCCGGGTTTTACATGAAAGCAGAAATGTCTTAGTTGTTAATAATTAAAATGAAATTCTAATCTTCAGTTTATTTCCGAGTAAAATTAAGTTGAATTTTGAAATGAATGCCTGTGGCAAAATTCTGTTTCTTAATATCTTTGTCGATTCTAATCATCAGTTTCACTATACAAAGAAAAATAAAACAAACTGATCAATGCTATATTGGTCAAACTATGTTTATCATAGAAGTAATCGTTCAAGAAATAGAAATATACAGAGATTCCAAATTGAATATCTTGTGGTTCTTTTGGTTTTGAACAGTAGTAGAAGCAGCTGGAAATTCATAAGAAATTAAACTTAACATTCTGAGAATTATCTGGAGATATTTTTTTTTTTTTTGTTACAGTATATTCACTCTGTACATGGCCCAGAGGCTACTCATGGTAGATGGTTACATTAAGTGGCAGTTTATACGGATAGGCAGGGGAGATAACAGTTAACTCTAGATTTGAACAAGTTAAGATTGTATTGGTCAGGGAAACATCCTCTTGGGAGTCTGTTCTAGAAAAGGATTCTGAGAATACCATTGACCAAACATGGTAGCAACAACAAAATTTTTCAAGAAAATGTAAACAATTTTTTTTTACATTTTCCTAACATCAGAAAGAGAGTTGAAATTTCTAGGGCACATGTTAAGAAAAGAGGGCTTGGAAAATTTTATACTCACAGGACATATTGAAGGGAAGAGCGACAGAAGAAAGCAACACATAACCTACCTATTAAGCTTGAGTTACTGGATGGCAGAACAAGGTTAAAGAGAGATAAAAAAAGACAATTTATTAAGAGCTACAAAAGACAGGAAATTGTGGAGAACCATAATTGCCAACATCCTGAAAGGACGAAAATTTACTTTCAAATTAAGCCTGTTATCATCAGAGGATAACCATATTTTACTCATGCTGCATTTCCCTTGTGTTTCTTTTAAATCCTATTTCTTAGTTGTTCTGAAAGGCAAAAGAATCCCCCAAATTATATCAATCAACTTCTGGTAATCAGTGGGCATCAGATTATTATTATTGTAAAGGATTGTCATAGTGATGAGAATAACAATTTTAGTTATTAACTGTATTATTATGCTTGGTATTATAAAAATTGGTATTATTAATACTAGGATTGTCATTTTTTTGTAATACATTGTTCTGGAATAGATGTTTGCATATGTTTCTTTATCAAAAACCATATCCTATGCCTCCTCTTAATGTGCATATAAACTTTTGTTGCTATAAATTGTTTTCTATATTATTAGTTACATATTTGCTTGTCTGTTTTGCAATCATTTCTATCAGTGTTAAGTTAAAAGGTCAGCCTGTTGATATATTCAAAGGTGAATAAACTTATGACTTTAACAGACTGACCTATACATCAGAATTCTACTTTATTTCTCACAACTCTTACTGTGGTAGCTTTGTTTGTTATTCAGTCTTCAATATTATAATGACACTTCCGGTTTTTAAGTGCGGAATTACAAGCATCATGGCTGACAAAAATGCATGTGTATTTTGATGCTTTCTCAAGTGAAGTCTGTAGACATTGTTTCCTACTGAAATGCTGCAATATGACTATCATGTGCATTAACATATTCTTTGTAGTATTTCCTCAGAAATGAGGCTTACGGCCCTCAGTTATGTGCCATTCATGATGCACGCTTAGGTGATCATGTATCTTTTGATACATCACTGACAAGGCAGATTTTTTTTCCCCATAATAGGTTGCCATTTCTTTCTGTGGTAGACTAGTTGCAATCCAAGGCTATAGAACCCAGTCTGTCCTGCTATTTACCCATAGCTGGGGGGAGAAGAGGATTCATACCTTTCCCAAGAGTATTAGCACATAAGTGAATGCCATGGATTCAACTGGAATTCAAACTTGGCTTTTAGATTCCTAAATCCAAGCTGTTACCCATTACTCCACCATGCCTCGTTACGGCCATATCATATTCAAAAAATCAGTTCTCATACAATCACTGAAGTTAAATAATGTTAGATCTGGTAGATAGATGATTATTTGATAATACCAGGTGCCGTAAACTTGGATGGGTGATTAGTGCAATGTGTATAATGTCTTGGAATTGTAAATCAGAGACCAAAGTTTGTTATAGTCTCTTATGCACAAATACCTTTGAGAAAGATATGAATGTACTTCTTCCCTCGACAACTATTGTCTAATTAGCAGGAATTGTATCATTAAATAATTATCTCCAAAAATTTCTTATCTAAAAATATTTTATGGCTTTAAATAACCTGCAAAAGGTTGATAAGTCATAAAAAAAATAAATCCTCAGAAATAAATCTGGGTCCTACTGCAATTTATTGAAATAAATACAACTGACTCATAGATTAGGTCCCTGTGACCTGAAAGGCTTGAAACTTCTCCTAAATCAAGTTCTGTTGCTAAGGAGTGGTATATACTACATTCAACAATTTTCTTTGGGCTATTGAGCAACACTCTTCAGATCTTACAATTATCTTTTGATCAAAGAACAGCTCTGGAAGAGTCTCAAAAGAGTTCAGAATCAGACTCTATATTACAGACAACTATTAATGCAACAGAATCTCCTTCTAAATACATGCGCTCATAGTGAGTGATTTGTTTGAAAACCAAACATTGGCTGCTGTCTCTACGGGACATAAATATTTCTTCTGTGGTAAGAATTGGCACTTTCATCAGAATTGTTCAAAAGAAGCTCAATTTGGCAAAAAGGGCAATCTTAGAAAGTATTGTCATTCAAGAAGATCTAGAACCTTTTGGTTTACAACTACATCACATTGAAACACCAGTTCTCATATGATCACCAAAGTTAAGCAACATTGAGCTTGGTCAATACCTTGATGGGTGACTGCTTGAGAATATCAGGTGCTGTAAGCTTGGATGTGTGGGTGGTAATAATAGCTCAGAATTTTTAATTGTAGTGCCAAGTTCCTATTCCCATTGGGTTTGTTGTATTCATTTGTGTGCAAATACCTTTGGGAATAGTATGAATCTACTTCTCCCCCTCCCCCAGCTATGGATTTATTAGCAATTAGAAAATGACTCAGTCAGTCAAAAACAATGCAACTTCTATTTGTAATTCTTAATTCAACATGAAATGACCCACAAAGTTGATATGCCAGTAAACAATACCTTATTTGTAATTCTTGTCATGTTGATAGGTACCTCAGCATTTTTATCTATCACTACTACCAACATTAAAGGATCAAAGAATGTATGGATAGAGATAACAGTGACATTTTTCTATGTCATAGATATCCTGGTTCCAATTTAAGATCAACTTCATTGTTCTAAAATTTTAGCTGTTATTTTATGAACTAGAATTTTTTTGCAGATATCCTGGTTTTAGTATTGTTGAAGTTATCACTAATATTTAATTTATTTTCTCAAATTTATCATACTGCATCTAAGAACTCAACTTTGCCGGGGATGTAACAATGAAGATAGATTGACTGAAAATAAAATTGCAAAGAAGGTTGATAGACACACGTCTAAAATTTTTTTTTTTTTTTTTTTTTTCAGATATTCAAACAAAAACACTGTTTTCAATTATGAACTAGAATTTTTTTATTATAAACAATTGTCTTGTAAATGGAATTTTTAAATTCTGAATGTAAAAATAAAAAAAAAAAGTTTCTTACCTCTCAAAAATGTAGGAAATCATATATAAACGAACACACACACTCACAACAACCTGGTTTTATAATAAGTATAACTCGATATGAGTTGTCCCCCTTTCATTCTAGCAATGCCTTTAATCATGTTTGACTTCATGAAAAACAATTGATTTTTGGCACTGTCAGAACCACCACAAAAGGTAATTTTATGTAGTCCTGTGAAATTTTGTTGAAATCGGTATAACTATATATATCCAATATATATAAACGTATACACATATAATAAGTGTGATTGTTTTTTGTTGTTATTTAATATAGACTAGAATTTTTTTTTTTTTTTGCAAGAAACATGTTGAAATGATTGTTGATGCTAAAAAAAACAATCAATGTTTGAAAAAAAAAAAACCTAAATATTTTATAAGACTTCATGGTAAACAATATTTTTCTTTTTAATAAATTCTTAAATTGTATTTGGACTTGAAACTGGATTCTTGTAAAATATATATATATATATATATAAAACTTAAAGGATATGTAAAAAAAACAATTTTATTTTTTTATTTTAATTGTTAAATTGTATTTAAAATAGTATATTTTGTTAAATAATACAACTTTTAATTTTTCCAAAAATATAAATGAATATTTATTGTATGAAGCTATGCAACTGTACTTTGTAAAATCTCCTGTACTTTGTACTTCCTTATCTGTTTGCACTTCACCCCAAAATTTGGTTTGATCAGTCAATATATGGCTATTTTAGAGAGTGTGATGGATGAACCAACAGAAGTCACTGAACTTTATATATAGATGTAGAGCTTGGGTATTGGATGTCATTATTAGAATGTAATTTATGTGCTGATGTCATCTCCGGACAGGATTTAATGAAGCAATACCAGGACATATATGTAAAATTCCATTAAATGCATGTGGATGACTCTATTTTCTGTTTGTCCTTCTCACCTCCTTGTTAATCTTATGAACAGTTGTACACCAATAGTTACTTATTCAAGGAAATCTAGTTCTCCTGATAAAAAAAAAAAAATAATTGTTGCAAATAAGGTGAAGAGGCTACTTTCTAAAGGGATAATTGAGTCAGACACTTCTCTTTGCCTTAATTTAAAAAATACAAGGAAAGAATGATAATTGATTAGTCTCAGACTGTGATGTATGTGTTGGGAAAAATAAAGAACATGACATTAATCCCAGGAGATTTACTGAGATGTTAAACTTGGCCTGTTAATCATAAGTACACATTCTTTTCAATTTCCATGGATCTTCTGGTTCTACTATTTCTGAGGGGAAAAATTAAATCTAATCCCAAAAGGCTTTGACCACTAAAAGAACATCCTCCTCTTCAGAATATGAATTCACTACATTGTTATAGACATGTTCAATTTCTATTGGATTTCCAGTTACTTTGGGAAGATTGTTCCTCTTCACGGTAATACATTTACACTATTCCAGATTGCTTTTTTTTCTTCTTTTTTTTTTTTTTTTTTTTTTTTTTTTTTTTAGCGTTTCACCCTAAGCAAGGCAGTAAGCCACTAGGACGCAAGGGGTTACAGAAGATTTGGAACAAGATCAGATAGGAGTGATAGAGGAAAGGATGAGAAGAAGGATAGTGGATAGATCAAGGCAACTGAAGATATCAATTGACATTACATTTGAATAGTTGGAGATTATAGATCGCGGGGAAACTGGAATAGAAGCATAAATAGAAAATGCTGTGGTGCATCCTGTTGCTGAAACAATTCCCTTTGTTATCAAGATAGACACATCTGATCATAATATTACTGTTACCTTAAATCAATTTGAGAGAGCAGTGACTTTCTTTTTAACCTTTACCATGCTAAATCCTTTCTAAAATTGTTCCCCCCTGCTACTACTTTTTTTTTTTTTTTTTTTTTTTGAGGGTGCAAAAACACCTCCTGTTTTAAAATTGCTATAACTTTCTTTGTATTGTGCGTATAGATTTTAATTTTTGTACATTAATAAAAGAATGAGTAATATTTTGATGAAATGCATTATTACATTTTGCATGCATGTTTTGACGTTGAAAACACAAAATTGAAACGCAAAATAAAAAGCAAATACATTAAAAAAAAAATACATAAATAATTCAACATACTTTAACTTTTATTACTGTGTGGAGTTCTGGGGCGTAATAAGAAGCAAAATCACTAAGGCTTTCATTTCCTCAAAAATGACGTGTCTACATACAAGAAAACACTAGCATTTGTTTCTTTCTTTCACCTGACTCCTATTTTTTGTCTTGTTGACGAATAAAGTTATTTCGTCATTTATAAATAGACAAAATGATTCAGCTTCAGAAAAGCTATTTGTTATATCGATGGTCGCCAGTAGCATCCATAAAATTAGTCAGACATGGATGATAGTAGCCACTAGTGGTCATCATCATTTTCCTCCATGTCAGTAGTGTAGTTATCATCTTTGACCACTTCACCATAAATATCCACTTGAGTAAAACCTTCAAAATCATCATCGTCTTAATCAAAGAAAAACTCCTGAATAAAGGCTTTGCTGGATATTGACACAGCCATTTTTGTTTACAAAAAATCACGAAAAATTAATGTGAGTCTGAATTGATGTTACACCTTGTGTCTAGAAGAATTCAAAATGGCATTGGAAAATGGAAGTTTAACCTTCTTCCGAAGCAGTAGTAGGTGATTTTCAGCTTAAAATACCGGAAATAGCAAGTTGACAACTGTGTATTTTTAGCAACCGTCTCGAGGTGACAGAATACACCTAGAGCAGTAAAAGGAAACAATTTTACGGCGACTATCATTGCCTGCAGTGTGGTAAAGGTTAAAGTTGTTCAATACTAGTGAATAATAAAAAAAAAAAAAAATTATGAAAAGAGGTTTGTGTTATAGTAGAATCTGTGTGCAGGTAAAAACACTACTTGACTGGATGCCACTTTACTCATCTTCCTGATCAGAAATTATTGTTATCCATGTTTGATTCTAAGCGGACAAATAAAACCAAGATGAAATTAAAAGATGGATGATTGAATTTGCTTATTACTTTTTGACAGAAAGTACCACCCTGGGAAAGATAACATTACTGCAGATATTTTGTCTTGGGCATATTTTGTTTCTGTTGCTTTCAGTGTGTTAGTTAAAATTGCATATTTCTCTTTGTTATTCAGGATACTTTGTTAGAACAAGAAACTTACTATTTCTCTATTGATGATGAAAAATGTTTTAAACTTGTACCTCATTTACACAAAGTGCAAACCAAAGTATCACTGGCTTGGTATATCAAATTTGATCAAGGAAACTAGCATTTGAATGTGCATTTTAAAGGCATTTTCCAGTCAACTTCAACTATCTGGTATTTAATAATAGATGAGTTTTCTCCCTTTTCCTTTGCTTTTGTTTGTTCAATTTCTTGATGGTCCGGTATTTTAGACAATTATTTCCTATTTTTGGCATGCCTACATTCATGTAGTTGGACAGAAGTACTTAATTCATGTCATCAAATGGAAGACAGTTTATGCATTTCCAATAGCCAGATCATCCCTTATAAGCCTCAAGACAATGGGCAGTGTGAAAATAGGAATTATATATCAGCACTTAAATCACAACACTTGCCTATGACTCATTGAGGGCTTGTCTTAAAAGATACATTATATTCAATATGCACATTAATATTGATCACTAATAATACTACTCATTTGAATCCTTAATTTCCAATGGTGATTGACAATTGAATATTGTATTCCAATATTGTTTTCTTTTTGAGGCATAATGTCAAACAATTAAAATACAACCCACTTGTTGAAAAATCAGATCTCCTTGAGACAAATCCTCATTATACCCATATTGCTCTTTGTAAAAGAGGATAGAGACAACAGTGTCACTTTGAGATTGGACCCTGTGAGGTCATTTTTGAAATAGTCCTAACTCTTGATAACCTGGAGGCACAGTGGAGTAATGGATAGCAGCTCAGATTGAGGAATTGGAGAATCAAATTCATTATATTCACTTACGTGCTAATACCCTTGGGAAAGGTATGAATCCATTTCTTCTCCCACCGCAGTTATGGGTAAATAGCAGGACAGACTAGGTTCTATAGCCTTGGGTGGTTACCAGTCTAGGAGAAGAAACATTCTGAATTCAAACCAGCTTTCTCTGACTAGGGTATAGATGTGAATTTCAGATTCCCTTTGACACTCTGAAAAATGAATTTGCTGAATCACCTGCCTTCATACGGTCATTGGAAAGAGGCTGCTCAACTCATCCAGGGCAAATGCCGTCACAGGACAGGATACTAATAACTTGACTGCATCAGATAACAGTCTCGGTCATGATGAAGTTTTTGAGCAAAACAGAACGAAATTGAATCTATTACTCCTGTGGTCTAGTAAATGGTTTTTCATATGAAGGATACTCATTGTTCTAATAACCAGATCCCATTATGCTGATCTGAGTGTGTATACATATAAGCCATATAACTGGCTAAGCATATGATTTTAGTGATGTATTAATAACCTTTGCTGATAGTGTTTTGCATTCTTTCTAAATTTCGTAGTAGTGACTTTATTTAGCCTTAGATACTTCGGTCAGTTTGTTTGCTTGTTATGTACTATTTCTGTCAATTAATGATATTTCCATTTATTCATTACTGGCATCCTAGCAGAGTTAACTATACACAAAGGTTGCGGAAAAGTTCTCATCTGATCAAAAGGAAAGTTTTTTTTAAATTATAACGAAGAAAACGTTGACTTACCTCGTCAAACCAAGTGACAGCACATCGCATGTATCCTACAACGGAAAAGAAACTTACTTACCAAAAAAAGGGGCACGTATTCCACATGACATGCTGAAGACGGAATATTTAGATTAAGGAGTCTCTATAAAAGTATTTTATTATGCAATATACTTGGCGTCTTCTCCCAGTTGTCGACGAATGACAAAACTGCTCTGCCAATAAAAGCAGTTGGTGTTCTCGAATCCAGAGGAAAAACTGATGTATTTTGGCTACTACATTCGTCAGCAATTGAGTTATTTTTCTGGCTAGTTACGTGCATTGGGATTTGTGGGATAGTATCTGCGAATCGAGTTTTCGGCATTTCTTTCTGCCCCCGATATTCGAGTCTGAACTTACAGTGATTTGTTCTCTGCATTGTGGAATTAATCTGCGACAAACATTTCCTTTGCTTTCAGAATGCTTTCAAAAATATTCTGAGGTTTGATCAGATTTTGAAAAGTGGGTCAGGCCAAGAATTTTTCATCACTCCCTTGTATATACTTTCACATGTGAAGTTGATAGACTTTTATTTCTCACTGAAATGCTATATAGACTGCTGTCACAATTATAACCATGTTCCCTGTTGAATAAAACTTAAGTGATAAACTTGAGTTTTGTTACTCTTCAATCTGAAATTAAATCTTAGGAAATACCATTAAAAACATGATAGAAAATAAAGGTTTTTGATCGTAAATAGTTATTATTGTTATATTTGATTAATCTTCATTAATTTAGATAAAGATTTCTGTTAGTCAAGGTTCTTTTATATTTATTCTGCTACTACATTTTTTTGTTAAATAGTTTATATTTCAATTATATTACTTGCTTGCTGTCAATGCATTTAATGCTTTTTACTAGTTACAGGTTTAATCTTTTGACTTGTGACTAAGAAGAATTATACTTTTTCTGATGCCCTTCAGCAAGTGAATAGAGCAGAGGTTCCCAAACAGTTTTTTTTCTCTGGGATACATTTTCAGAATGAAAATTTGCTCATGCCTAACCAAATTTTATGTGATAAAAAGTACATTTAAAAATAAAATACAAAGAGAGTGTTAAAGGGAGATAACCGCAGGTTCAAAGTCAGAACATTATCACTGATAACTCTCTCCTCCAATTTGTGGACCCTAGTTACTATATTCCTAATAGTTGATTAATGCAAAAATATCACAATAATAAAATTGGCCAATAATTATTAATAATTATTTATACTGGGACTTGTGTATGCAATTACAAGTAATCTATAATAATATTTTTTGCATATGAATTTTTTGAAACTGTTTTTAAATCTTTGACTTTTAATCATTCTGCCTCACCTGCTATCCTCTTCCACCACACCATTGGGACCCATTGAAATAGATTTTAATCATGTTAAGACTCTGTTAAGTAAATAATCTGTGGTGTAAAATTAAATATTTGTGAATACACTTTGTAAATTTTGATTTTTTGGATTTAATTTTCTATTCCTGTGTATTTCTAGTGATTTATCTACTCTTGTTTTTTTTTTTTTTTTTGTTTTTTTTTTGTCTCTCATATTTTTTATTTACCAAAACTTGTCTTTTCCTAACTAAATAATCACTTTCATTTCTTCTGATTTGAAGATGATGTGAATGAATATCAAAATATTTTCTTCAAAAATTTAAGTGGAATTTTGACTGCAATAAGGATGCTTTTTTTTTTTTAATATTTTATACAAGTTTACAAATTTACTTGTATATTAATAGACATAAAACATATATTTTGCTGCCTTACAAATCCTTCACCACTTACATTTTTCTTTTTACATATCAACAGGAACGATTGAGTTTCATAACCTATTAGGGTCGTAGGGGTACCAAATGTACTGCAGCTGTAGTAGCAGTGGTATATCTTGGGCAAGATAGCCTGATGGAGTCCAACCCTCTAAAGGCTGGTTTGAATTCAGTGTTCCTTCTCCTAGACTAGTCACCAACCAAGGCTATAGGACCCAGTCTGTACAGCTATTTACCCATAGCTGGGGGCGTGTGAGAAGAGATGGCTTTTCATAACTTTCCTAAAGATAATAACACATAAATGTAATAAACACAGCTGGAATTTAAACTTGGCTTTCTGACTCCTCAATCCAAGTTGCTATCCATTATTCCACCATGCCTGTGAAGGTGCCAAACACAAGTTTGTAATATACCTTATCAACAGGAACACATTGTTGTAAATATAAATGTTATGAAGATGATATATACACACAATAGTAGAAGTCGTCGTCACAAGTGACACTCTCCCCAGTCTATCTTAAGTTCTGCCTATATAGTGGCACATATTTCCATCATTTCTTTTTGGTATTTTTTTTTTATATTATATTTTTCAATCAATTCATCCTGCTGTATAAATTCAATACACGCTTCCAAATTCATATTATTGGATTACAACCTCTCCAAAGCTTGAAGTCTTTGTATAGTATCGTATAATCCTTGTTATTCCTTTTTGCCCAAGTTCATTAAAGTCACAATACCTACAAGTATCTCTTAATCTACTGAGATATTTCCTAATAGGTTTTCCAGACTCTTAACGCTAGAAATTTGGTTCTTTCCACAATAACCAATCTTTTTTTTTTTTTTTGTTGGATATACTTTAAAATTATGTCCTTAATGTCTTTAAAGTTTCAATCTCCTCTGGGTAAGTCATTAAGGATACTTGCTTAATGGCTTTACACCCTGCGGTGGCCATAAATAAATCCGTGATTTGTTTCTGCTTCTGCTTCTGGTCATCCACTAATTTCTTCATTCTGGCCATTGCCTCAAAGCACTTTAACCAGATAGTAACCTTTTCAGGGTTTTCCAAATCCAACATTGCTTCGTTCAGCGACACCATTTTGTCATGAAGTTGATATACACACAATTGTAGTAGTTGTCACAATAAATATGCAAATGGTTATGTAATAAAACATTTGTGTTCTGGCAAAAAGCAAGACAAAGAATGAAATTGAAAACAAAAGAAGCAAAACCCTAATGTTTTATTTCCTCATAGCACATCAGTATGAATTCATAATGTTAATGCTCACAATCTTTATTGATTCAGGCTTCATCTTCAAGGAGTATCTTGTTAGCTTTTGTCTTTAAAGTACATGCTTCCATTCGGTACATATATCAGAAAAGAATTGCAGAAATTATGCATTTTAGTAGCTGAGCATATATGTGGACCTTTGAGATATTTGAGAGACAGTACCTTAATTATTCTTTATTTTTATTTTCTCCAATGTAGGTATGACATAATTGCAGACTGTCTGCTTAATAATGTTTCATTGACATATTGTCCTAATGCCCATAAAATCTTATCGCAAGCAAGAAGCAATATACAAGCTGATTAAATCAAAGTTTACATTAAAATTAAATGAATTGTAGACATTTGTTAAAACTTCAATGTTGTTATAACAGCTAATTAAAATAGCTATACCTACTGGTTTAATGATTTATCTAAGAAATTTTGAAATGTTTGTGCTGAATCTTCGAAATTAGAATACATGATTGATATTTCTGTCATTTAGAGAAGTTTGGATTTACTGGAATAATTACTCTTCTACTTGAAAACTGATGGCTTATAGCTTTGTATAAAGCTATTGTAGTCAAGAATGACATACATGAATTTAAATTTTCCCAAATGATGGCAAAGGATGTTGGGTCTTTAATCCCAAAAGAAAATTATTTATGACAGGGTTCTGAAAATATTTTTGTCTAATCAAGAAGTGATTGAAAAACAAATAGAATAAAGAAAAATTTGTCTTTTTATCAGATTCTCAGAAGTTTGTCAAACAGAATTTTTCATAATTTCTTTGTAGACTCTAATGACAAACTTCAAACTCTTTATAATATAAATGAATAGATGACAGCTTACTGAAATCATTCCACACTTCCTCAATTATCACTACCTCTGGAATTATCTGAGCAATAAAATAAACATTGATGGTAACATTTATTGACTGAAAATAACTCATGCTGTGGTTTTCCTCTTTAACACAAGTCTTATTTTGTTATATTGATCTTATGCTTTGAAATACTCTGAATTCTAAGGATAAAGCAAAACAAAAAGGGAGTTATCTGTTGAGAAATTAAATATTTCTGACATGGTGCTGAATAAATTATAGGAAAATCCACATTCCATTTTTTGAAAATCAAGCTAAGTTTGAATAATTTAAAATGAAGAAGCTGTGTCTGATTGATACTTCTGTCATTTAGAGAAGTTTAGGTTATACTAGAACGATTATTCTTCTACATGAAAAGAACTGGTGGTTATAGCTTATGCTAATCCATCAAATGTTCAAAGTCTATGAAAAGTGGAATGTTCAGCAAAGTTATTAGTGCCTTATAAAGGGTGTTTCATTAAAATGGATTACATATAAGAGTGTTTCATTAAGACGGATCAAAGTTAGCCATAACTAAATCAGTGTTATTGGTGAAAATTTATTTCTCTATTGGATTATGTTATTTAAGTCATGGCAATTATGTGTGAAAAATAATATTGCCCAAATGTCTGCCAAATCTGAAAGAAAAAGAAAAAATCATCAGACGCTTAAACTTAATTAACATTTAAAATCAGTCCAAGTTATTGGAACAGCCTTTTTTAAGGGTTGTGCTTTCAAGTAGAAACTACTCCTACAAATACATTTACTTTAATCTAGTTTTGGGAGGTAATGGCAGAAAAATGTGAGTCCAGACAGAAGTAGTAAAAAATTGACACATTTTTTCATAATCAAAAAAAAAAAAAAAAAATACACTGAAGAAAATTTCAGAAAATTTTCTTTTTTTTTTTTCATTCCATTTTGGTAATTTAAGTATTCAGTTATCTAGAATTTTGAATAATATGAATATATTTTTTTTCAACACCTGTCCCAAAGTGTCCAGATAATCAAGGAAGTGTTGTATTGATGTCTTGATAAAATGTTGGTTGAATTTTGAAAGAAGTGGAAGAGTTGTAAAAGCTGAAAATAAAATCAATTTTGAAGATTTCTACTCAGTTCCAACAACTATTCTGTTTGGCTGACTGGCTGGTATAAGTGAGATACAATATACAGCTATATATTTTACCTTTACAAGAGGCTATATTGCTATCATATCTGGGTAGGAGCTTTCCACTATTGATAGTCCAAAAGTGTCTCTGCATCCTTGTGGGTAATGAATTATTTTCCATCCTGCAATCCCTTTCCCACAGATGAAATGTTGCAAGGCTCTCGCTGCTCAATTGCTATGTCCATAAAAAGTGTTCAGACTGACTGCATTCCTTAGTCCCCACAGTTCTAATCTTCACAGCTAAAACCCACCATGCCATTCACATTGTAGTGAATGACCCCCCATTCCATTGATGAGATGTAAGTTCCACTCAAGCAGCTTCTTCCCATGAACTGCTGATTTGTGGAACTTACTCCCAAGAGGATGCTTCCCCGATCACTACAATCTTAACCTGTTCATGGATCAACCATTATCTTCCCCATATATCTACATAAACTGTGTCTCTTACTCTATAATCCTCTACTTCAAGTGACTTTTGGGTTTTTTATATTCACTTACACATAAATACACTTGGGAAAGGTATGAATCCACCTCTTCTCCCCCAGCTATGAGTTAATTAGTAAGACTTCTATCACTAAACCATTATTATCTGCAAAAATATTCTTACAATCTATAGATAATTTTTGGCTTTAAATAACCTGCAAAGGGTTAAGTTATAGAAAACAGACAAATCAATGATTACCTGTGTATCACTCAATTTCTAAAAAAAAAAAAAAAAAAAACATATTTAGAATATTGTACTGTTCTTGGACAGCATTCTATAAATTACATTAGTTTTTATTGTATAAAATTGTATAATCTCAATTGGGTTTTGGCTGGTGATTGTCCAGAACAGTTCAACACCATATTGTCTGCCAAATCTTAGAGGATCTCACAGAATGGTATTGGATCTTGCTGCAAAACAACATTATTATAGAAGACCATGAATAGTAACCACAGTGAAAATGGTGAAACAAAATAGAAAACTTTTAATCAAAGACATGTTTTGCCAAATGTTTAGCTTATGTTCTCTTTGGAATCACCAGTTCAACTAAAAGAAGAAAGATAAAAATATGTGTTGGAAGAATGTTTTCGGGATCTCTGAGGATAAGTTGGTTCTCGTAAATCACATGAATTGCCCTTGCTTCTCATATGAAGAGAGTCTGTATAACTCTGCATTTGTTTATTTATCTATATTTGTTTGTATACACACATATATACCCATTTACAATCATTCACACATGCACACATATATACGTTCTTGCATAAATGTAACCAGAGTGCAGAACTTTGGTAGTTTTGCAGCATTTGGGATTTCAGTTATGAAACCTTCTTAGTCATAACATGATTTCAAACTTGTTTTCGTTAATACAGATCAATTCGGTAAACCACTCTTATCTTTATAACACTAGACAATGTATCGCATATCTTTTATTGTCACCTTATTAGTCAATGAATTTAAAACTATTATATCTGTTTAGACTGAAAATATTTTAGCTGCTTTCTACCCAAATTGCGCGCACACACTTCAAGTAATGTTTTGTGATGTTTACTGGTCAATCATGAAATTGTCCTATCATTCAAGTTGTCTATTAATTCCTTCATTTATTTAATATTGAATTACCTTTTAAAATTCATTTGGTTCATTAAGTAAAAATAAATCCTCTTTCAGTCAGTTTCATAATTTATCCTCCTACTTTTAAGCTTCTCAACAAAGAATTACTCCTGGTGTTTTCTGTAGTCTTTAAATAAGATCTTTTTATTATCAAATCTTCATTGCCTGTTTTTCAATATTTCATTTTTTTTTTTTCTTAAAATGTAATATTTTTTATGTCCAAGTTGTTAATCATGCATGAAAATACAGTTCAGTAATTTTTTTTTTTTTTATTTGTTAACCTAAGTAGGAGCCACACAAATTTGGTGTAAATGATATTCATCATTTGATTTGGATATTTTCAGTACGTTTGTTATTTTCCACATTGTATAACATTGATTATTCTCAAGTAATATCTTGATTTGATTACTATTATTCTCAACTAGTCCCAACAATTGTTGATATGTTGTAAAATCAAAGAATCTCATCTCAATTGGTCTACCTGATTGTAGAACATTCAATGAGAAATAAGTAGTCCAAATCTTTACAACTTTCAACATATAGCAGATACTGACATTGCCTACCCTATAAAACTGTACAGATCTTTTTGTGAATTTCAACTGTTTGTAACTACAAATTGCACTAAGTTTTGATAAGCAGCATGTTAACCTGTGATAAAAACAGATAGTCACACAAACAATATAAGAATTTAATTTTTTTTTTTTATTATTATTAGTGCTAGACAAGCAATTCCTTAAAGATCACAAGAATTTATAAACATTGTTTTTCACGTGGGTGTTTTTTGAGGCCCAATGTTTTTTGTGACTATTAGGTTAGATTTATTGCAATCATCAAGTAATATATACTTATGAATAATGTTTTTAATCACTTCTTTTCATCTTTTTTTATAGTTAGGATGCATCTAATTACAAGTGAATTTTATTTTTGTTTAAATCAGGATTGTTCCTTTGGTCAATATTTTTTTTATTTAAAAATTGTTCAACTTAATTATATTTGTTCTTCAATGACATGGTTTTGGAAATTCTTATTAATAAATGTTTCTTATATCTGTTCTTTATAAAATGTGAAGAAGTTTAACTCAGTTAATCCATTTCTTTATGACAACTATTTTATACATGACAATATTTACATTGATAATTAAGATGGCAATTTATACTAATGAGTTTTTATATAGGAAAATTATAACTATTGGTTTACTAAAACACTAAGGAAAGGGATTATATTATTAATTTCATAAATAAAGTGAAGAACAGTTTTCCTGAAAGGTTTCATAAGGCTTTTTTATTATGCCTAGGCTTTTTGCTAATATTATACCATCAATATATATAAAATATCATTGTTAAAATCTTGTTTTCTGAGTTGTATAGAAATTAAGTAAAGTAGGAACGAGGGGCATCCCCACAGCTATGCCATTAGTCTCTATGTAAATGTTACTATGCTGATCATAGAATGGTACTTGTGTAGTACAGGGGAGTAATATTAGGAGGTGGAACCTCGAAAATCACTCTTACATAAAAACGTTTTCTATTAATTCTCATACCTTTGGGAGATTGCATCTCCAATGCTAATAATCCAAAAACAGTATTAAATTCTTATCTTGGTCCCATCACCACTCTTTCTTTTAGATTAACATGCCACTCATCAGGACATAGTGCAATTTATGTTCACATTGCATATAATATATAATTAATATGACTATTAATATTAGATAAGTACTAGTAGGTTCTACTTAAATACTATATGATATATTGTAAAGAAAAACTTGAAGCTATTTTAATACAAAAGCAACAACCAATGTTAAACACTCTTTCACCATAGGTGAAGGTATTTTAAAATGTGTTTGAAATTTTAAAGAATTTTTTGGACCTTGGACTCTCATGTTATGTTACCCATAATGGAATAAAGTGGTAAATAAAATTTAAAATGTATTTCCCTTACAGAAAGTTACAGCTCATTCTAAATTTGCTGTCATTTTCATTCAATACACAAATATTTAGTTTTCTAAAAATGATACTATGAAATTAATAAAAGATTTTTCTCTATTGTAACTGATAACATTAATGTTCCTGATAATGACTATTAGTGCTTATAAATAATCAAGCAAAAACCATTAATTTTGGATGGTTTTTTTGTATTGATGTGAAACAGCCTATACACAAAATAGAAAACTTTATTAGAAAATTAAACAGAACTTGTCAATCAAATTCAATAAAATGTATTTAAAAGAATTCTTGCCACCTAAGTATACATTATATATATACATAAATAAAGTGAATATACATAATATCTCGTGTCAATAGAACGTCTCTGAGTTTAATGCAAACATGTAAATAGAATGACTGAGTTTCATGCAAACATTCTGGTACAAAATACATACTGACCATTAAACATTATGAAATTAGCATTTAATTCCTTCTTTTTTTTTTCTTCACTCATCTCTCCACTTGACACTCTTAGCAATCGAGCAACTGGCAAAAATCCTGAGTGGGATTAATCCTTAGGGACAAATGTTCTCCAGGTCACAGACAAAAAGTTCCCTACAGAGAAAAAGCATGGTCTTTTACAGTGCTGTACTGGGTGATTTTATTCCCGTCATTAGGGATGACACATCTATTAAAAGCTGAAGTCTCGAGCTGGTTGACTGAATGTTGTGAGATCACATCCTGCACTGGGCAGTAAATTATATTTTTCTCTTCCATCACTGATATATACGACTCTCACATCAAATTTGACAAATGAGGGTCAAGCTGATCAGTTCCTAGGAACCGACAGCCCGACACCAGCATATGAGATTTGGTTATAGTGGTGGAAGTTTTGTGCAGAACCATCCACACTTTTTGAAGGGCTGAATACAGAGACCTGGTGCACTACATGCCACAAGGAACCCAAACAACCCTCCACAGGTTTTGAATTCAGAGTTGTCCTTCTCCTAGACCAATTGCCATTCAAGGCTATAGAACCCAGTCTATCCTGCTATTTGCCAATAGCTGGAGGGAGAAGAGGAGGATTAATACCTTTCCTAAGGGTATTAGCATGTAAGTGAATGTAATGGATTTGACTGGAATTTGAACTCTGCTCTCAATTCCTCAATCCAAGCCGTTAACCATTACTCTACCATATATATATATATATATATATATATATATATATATATATATATATATATATATATATATATATATATATATATATATATATATATAAAATGATTTAAATATAATGTGCCCACTGAGGTCAAAACTAAGTCTTTCCTGCTTGAATACAGTTTTCAGGCCACATATCTGAAGATGTGACAATTGACTTGAAAATTGCTTTCAAGCATGAAATAGCCTGTTGCCACTTGGTGTTGACCTCATTGTCCACTTTTATATTTACATATGCTCTATCTCTGATATTAGCACTTTTACCCATAAATATAGCATACCTTAAAACTATATTTTCAATGCAGGTTCAGTTAAATGTCAACAAAACGTCTTATATATTACTATTAGCAGAATATCTTTTAAAAAGTTGCTATTCTTAATACACTCTATCAAAACTCCAGCTTTGTACAGTAAATTTAGTTTAATTTTCAAGAAGATTCATTTTTAAAATATTCTTTCATCTGATAATGCTGCCATTAAAAGAAAATACAGCATTTCAACTTACTGCGAGAGGAAACATTAACTAATACAAATCCTTTATATCAATGAATGCAATGTATTCTATATATGTCTATATTTCTGAAATTATTTACATTGTTCAGACTGTTGTCCTCATTTTTATTGTAATATTATTTATGGTGTTTCAACTGTTGTAAATTCCAGCCTTCTTCAGCTTATTGGAATTTCAAACTGAACACAGACACATGGCCCAGTAGATAAAATCACTGGTTTGATCCAGTGACTTGACCCAAAGTGTTGAGTTCACTATCTGGCTACTGCAATGGTGAACAAAAATTTGGATAGTTGAGTTAAAGGGAGATAACCGAGACATCTGGAAGAGGCGTGGCATATGGAACTAGAACAATCTACTCAAGTGGATGAAATAAAGGGTTCAGTTCGAATTTCCAATCAGCTGAAGAAGGCCGAAGTGTACAATGGCTGAAACATCATGAATAAAGATGAGGACAACAGTCTAAACAATGCAAATAATGTAAGCAATGTATTCTCATGTTTTCATGAATTGGGAATTAAATCCTATCATAATAGAGCAAAAATTTCAATAATATATACACATTGTATACTACATTGCCTACAATACATTAAATGTTGCAAAATGAAACAAAGCTTCAAGAATGGATTGTCTGCAGATTGTCACACTATACAATGGTACATTATTGCAAAGTTCAGTGTGTGGGAGTGCTGTATTGAAACACTTGCTATAAGATGTGCATGTCTTTTTATAGCTGTGTTTGATCATTTCTTTGCTGTAACTCTTTGGTTTTTTGCCGTAACTCTCTGGTTTTATCTGTAAATGTTATGTAGGAAGGAATCCACCAACAAGTAGAATTTGTGGTTTATCTTCCTTCAGATGAGCTGGATAAGTGTTATTGACAGACGTTAAACATGTATTTTGCTCTCTTAATACACTATACAACGAGAGCCATTGTTTGTGGTATGTAATCTAGCTCCTCTCAAATGTTTCTGTAACCTCAGGAAAAAATTGTCCCGGTCTCCCATGTCATGGTGTTGAGATTTTAGTGGGCCCCAAATCTGGTGGTCTATTATTTTCTGTTGCCTCCTTTCAAGGGTCAGATGTTGCTGGTATGATTGCTTCTAATCTAATAGAATGGATCTCAAATGCAATAAGATTTTTTTATGTGGAAATGGTGAAAGTTCTTTTTAATAAGAACTTGTCATTTCATTGAAGATTAACTTCTTCACAAGAATTGATGAAAAGGTGAGAGAATCAAAAATACAGAACACTGATACAGATTGCTGATGCAGATTAATTTAATCTAATCACAATTTGAGGTTAAATATTTCTGATTGTAGATTGCTTTCCTATACTTCCATAAGGAAGTCAGACTATTTCTTTTTATATCTTTGAATAATCCCCTGCTTGGCCCAAACATCCTTAACCAGACTAAGTTATTCTTGTTATCACCTCTCCTTTGTTTATGACTGATATATTTTTTATTTATATAAAAGTATATCATGTCATCTGATGCCACTCAACATTCTGATAAATGATAAGGTTGTGCTGCATTAAGTAACAGCCTGAAAAATGGAAGTACTTTAACTTTTCCTTCTCTTAGATTTGGTTGCAATATCGTTAGTAGTTATTAACCTTGAGTGTTTTTCAATTTTGTATGCAATCTCTACTTTGTAATGTGTAGGATTTGGCTATTGTAGGGATGACAACTTCAGTATCAATACTGATTCAATCAATTCTTTCTTTTGACCAGTTTGTGATCAATGAAAGGTATACCACATGAGGAGCTTTATGTCAATTTCATAATCAGAAGGAATCAGGTTAGATCTGATGTCACTCATGACAATATTCATGTCTTTTGGGCTGTATCACCTTCTCTTCAGTGGATCACTTGGAAATGCATTGTGACAGCTACTAATATAGCTCATGTCTATTTTTGTCAACTGGAAGGAAACTTTGCTGCAAGTCCTTTGCAATTGATATGGAACTTTTGACAATAATGCACTTCCCTGATTCTGTTGTTTGCTATTGCTGGTTCCTTTATGCTGTTATGGCTTTATCAATCTCCCATCACATTTTGATTCTTTGTTTTCCAAAGAAAACTTATTCTGATGACTGGTCACCAAATGTCATACAGCTTTAATTCTGTTCATCTACAGTTTCATTTTGGAGAACAAAGACATTGGAATTGTTGACAAAATGCCACAAAGGAATGTGTTGCAGTAGCTGCAGTGTGCTGAAATTGTGTCAGTTGTCACCAAATGTTGCAGTCACTACTTCTAGTTAGACTAAAAGCAGTGGCTACAATATTTTGCACAAATGCTGCGTGTAAGGAAATTAATGAATTTCAACAAGGCGATATTTTTTTGTTTATATGTAACTAAGTAAAAAGAGAATGAAAATACACTAGTATGCATTTTTATATAACTACCGTAATTCCCCATGTATAATACGCATTTTTTTCTAAAAAATAATGAGTAAGATCAGGAGTGTGTATTATGCACAGCTACAAAAAAATTGCTGTAAAATAAAATAAGAATTATAAAACTAAATTAGAATAATATTATTCTATGTTTAAAACCATTTTTTAAAATAAAAGTAGGAAATGCTGGCCGTAAGGAAATTAGGGAGATACAATTTATAGGTTTTGATTACCAAACAAGGGGTGTGTATTATGCATGTGTAGAAGCATTTTCCCACATTTTAGGTGTGCATATTACAAATGAAGGTGTATTATGGGGAATTTCAGTAAGTAAAGAAAGTGACAGGAATTGTGTGTGTGTGTGAATAAAGAAAGTCCTGTAGATGTTGTCACTACAGCATGCTGGATTGAAAACAAAGAGAAAAACAGGAAGTATCCCATTTTTATAGCTGTTTGACAGTATTGTCTAATGACTTTTTGGCAAAACTGGTAAAGCTATGAGATTAAGGCACAAATATGAAATAAATTGGTTGTAAAGAGTTTCAACTTGGGCATTGTGAAAAAATAGAGGAAAAAGAAAACAAACTGTTTTTTGAAGGATTAATACTTGGGGATGATGAATTCAATAAAATTTTCTGGAATGTAGCTTGATATTATATGACTTTTATTATACTTTTATATACACAAAATTGCACTGGGTATGTTGATAAACTACAACAGTGTCCTGGGTAAGGCGATAAACTACATCTGACAACAAGGCCTCTGACCAGGAGATTTTGAGGAGTGTGGAACCACCTCTTAATTGCTGGCGTTCCCAGGTTCACCCTGACCCCTGGGGTGGTAACATCTATTAGGGTCCCAGCTATGGATAAATAGTTAACCCCCAAACTGGGGTCAAAACATTTTAAAATAGGTTTTAATAATTTTTATAAAAAAATATTACCAACAATGAATTTTTCAAGAAAAAGTATAACCAAAAATACTTTCTGAAAAATATATTACCAGTAATAAAAATCTTGTCAGCATTAAATAACCCATTAAGGTGTTGATATGCCATAAAACATACCAAACCATATACACAAAAATGTTATTCATCAAGAATAAAGGAGAGGTGATAAAAAAAAAATAACGGATTCTGGTTAAAGGTGTTTAAGCCAAGAAGGGGATTTTTCAAAGATTTAAAAAGAAATAGTCCGACTTATGTTATAGAGAAGCAGTCTGTAATCAAGTATATTTAACCACAAATTATGTGGTTTACATAGGTGGATTACATTAGCAATCTATTGTGTTCTTTATTTTTGCTTCCCACACCTTTCCACCAGTGCTTTTAAAGAAGTGTATCTTCAATAAAACAAAAAAAAAGTTCTTATTAAAGGAATTTTCAATATTTATACATAAAATTATATTATTGCATTTGCAATCTGATCTGTTCAAGAAAAGATTATACCAGCAATACATGACTCTTCAAAGGCTGCAACTGAAAGTAATAGACCTCCAGATTTGAGGCCCACTAGAATCCCAACACTAATATATTATGTTCTACACTATTAGGGAAAAGTATCTCTACTATGATATAGTTGACTATAATTTTTGCATTTGCATTAGGTAATCTTAAGTTGTGATCAAGGTCTCCAATGAAATCTTTATCCATTGTCACAACACTCTCATGTCCAAAAGAGGTGTTTCTAATCTCTTACAGAGAAAAAAAGGTCTCATTAATTACTGGATTAATAAGAAATGTGCAGCTATCTGAATATGTCACTTTTTTTTTTTTCTTTTTTAAGTCATATGTTGTTTAGAAATCATGGACTGTTTCATAGAAAATAGTCATACTGCCTTTTCAGATGATGTGTGATGTTAGCCATTTTTCAAGCTATTTACAGATATCATATTTTGATTACCCTATAGCATTAATGTTCTTGCAACTTGAAACTGCATTTTCCTCAATGATTGCCTTTGTATTGAAATCTGTTTCTCTGAATTGCTGCACCAATCAAAGACTAAAAAGTTAAAGTGATGAAAGTAAGGCCCAACAATAGAATTGGAGATATTTTCCTTGTGCCGACACTGTACTGAAGCTTGACTTTTCAACATTAGAAGAATAATCTTTTATAGTTTTGTTCTACAGATATCTGAAGAACATACAAGGTTGCTGCTATAACTTAGTTCACATATTGGGAATATGATGTGCACTCCTTTCATGATTGCTTTGATACCAGAGGCTGTAACTTCTGATAATAATTGTTGTCCATCCACTCCCAGTTAGTTTCCTAAAAGCAATTTCATAATATTCATCTCAAGGCCTTCCATTACTGCCATACACAAACATCAAAAGTTCTCAGCTCAACTCAAAAGCCCTTTCAAAAAATGACCTTATGTTTGATCATTTGGTCAGTTTTTGGTTGACAATTTTCTGGCATTCCTTTATAGATTAACAAAATATTTTTTTGAAATCCAGAACATGATTTTCACATTTTATTTCTCAATGACAGATAATTTGGTGAATTATATTAACCTTTTTCTATGTTCTAGCTGTTGAAATATTGCAAATTCTTTGGTTGCTATTTGCAAGTCAAGATGTTAGCCACAATGGTGGTGAGTTCAGCTGTCATGTCCTTATGTGGAAGAGCACAAAAAAATCTCACATTTTCACAATTTTTTAATGTTGTGAACAATTTTTGCCTAATCTATTGTACTGAAGTAAGAAAGGAAAGTGACTGTTACCAGGTATATTATCATATTACTTCTCATCCAAAGAATGCCTTTTAGAAATAAGAATCTATAGGGATGTTCCAAAGAGCATTGTTGTTCCTCTCTTGCTGTATATTTAATTTTTATCACATCTTCTCAAAGAAAATATTTTAAGTATGCTTGCACATTTGTTTTCACATTTTAAAATTCCTTTAAATAATGGAAATATGACTTAGAATTATTCAATATTAACACTTCTAAATTTAGTTTTGTCAGTGGAGATCTTAAACTATTGCTATCTGCTTATTAGTTTGTAAAATATTTTCATTCACCTTACAGATAGTATTCACTTTATTTTAAATATATGTGTAAATGTTTGAATGGTAGTTATTAGACCCAAAGTAAGTGCTCTTGTGCTATAGGGAGACTTGATATATGGAATATTGACAAGAGGACAATTAAAAAAAAATTAAATACACAAAAAAATATCTTTTAAAATTGAGTCTAGTACAATTCAAAAGCTGTTCCATTACACATATACATGAAGGATATCTGGAAAAAAGATTTTTAAAAAAGTGAATTCAGTATACAATTTTCCTTAAAGCAACTTAGTATAATTTACCAATTCTTATCTTGCTATCTGTTAATCTTAAAAAATTAAAAAATAAACTGATTTTATAGCTTTCTCTCTTTCACTTGGGGTTTGAATATTTTTTCATAATCTATTGCTAAAATGTAAAAAAAAAAAAGTAGATGAGCTTTTCGCTACAATAAATGTAGGATTAAGCTTTAATAAGTTAATATTAAAATTTTAATTAATAAATTAATATTGAAATTTAAATACCAACAATTATCTTCTAACTGGACTAATTTTGGAATTTTTAAAATATTGACAGTTTCATTACAAATTCAAGTATCTTTTCCTCACTTTATAGAAACAATTCTTTAACCTTTATCACTCTGTGTGATTTCATTTGCTGTACAAAAAGTTAATCCTGCTACTGAAGGTTAATCTGATCCCTGAATTTGTTTAAATCTCATAGTTGTGTTGTCATATCCTGCTATGGTAACACCTTTGAATGAAATTAACAATAAGGTTACTGCAATTGAGAAGCATTGAAAAAGAATGCAGCGGAAAGGAAAATAATAATAATGCAGTGTGCTAAAGGTTAATGCTGACATTGTTTTATTTTAAAACTTGTGTTAAAAATTTTACTTGTGGTTTTAAGCCAATAACAGATTTTCTTATCAATCATGTGATATTCCTCATGTCCATTAATGAATAATAATTTTTTTTCTGTTTTTTTTATTATACTTGTACTTATCTGTGATAAATAATTCTTCTGCTCTCTCCTTGAGCTCAATGTCTTCTACATGTAGTCATAGTGAAGTTATTTGTAGTTATTTTTTATACATTATAACTTAAATTCCTCTTTGTTTAAACAAATCTGTGTTCAATTCTCACCTGAAACAATTCTATTTAATTTTTTTTTTTTTTTAATTTTCAAAGTTATCAATAATAATAATAATATAATAATTTATATTTCATGTATGAACATGCCCATAACATTTTTTAAATGTTCTTTATTCATGATCAAATCATGTTAATAAAATTACTTGAAATAATAAACTAGTGCTATACTATTTTTACTTAAATTTCTCTTCAATCATTTACGTTATGTTTAAAGAATATATACAGATTTATATTATTGCCTTTCTCCTGTTGCATTAAAGTTTTAAATATCTTTATATTTGAGCTGATTTCTATGCAAAATTTTACTTGTTCTTTCTATTATACTATTATGTCTAATCCTGTCCTTTTTATAGCATCGTCTCACTGATATAGAAGTGAGAGAGAGAGACACTGACGTCAACGCAGTGACAACAGTTTGTTTCATGCATGAATTCTTCCTTCAGGCCTGAAAATTACTTTCAAGTGTAAAACAGACTGTTGCCACTCTGTCTTAACCTCACTGGCCACTTATATTTACATATGCTCTATCCCTGATATTGAGCACTTTAAACCCATAAATGTAGCATATATATACACACACACACACACACACACAGGATGAATGAAAAGTAACTCCCCATTTTAAAATACTCTTTACAAGAAATGGATACAAGAGGAAAGCATGAGGTTTTATTTAAAATTCAATATGGGCACCAGATTTCACTATCGGCTTCTTGAGCCACCCAGGAATCACATCAACTGATTTTGCCAGGAACTCTTATGACATAACTTCTTGTATTCACCTTTCAAGTTTTTCCAGAGTTTTGGTTTGCTATAGTAGACTTGCTCCTTTAACCAACCCCAAAGAAAAATAGTCACAGGGTGTTAAGCTAGGACTCCTGGCTGGCCACTCATATGTAAAAGGAGAGTTACTTTTCACTCACCCTCTCTCTGTGTGCGTGTATATATATATATATATATATATATATATATATTAGGGACTTGAATAATTTTTCATCTCAACAGAATGCAAAAAAGCACTGGACAGTTGTTTTGTCCTATTTTTTCAGTGGGGCTCATCAGCAGTGTGCATCCACTACTGCGAATCGAACCTGGACCATTATGATACAACACAAGCATCATGCTATAGTCACTTAGTTTCTTCTTCATCGCCAAGGCCCATTGGCCCAATGGTATGATGCTTGTGTTGTATTGCAACGATCCGGGTTTGATTCTTGGTACTGGGTGCATGCTGCTGCTAAGTACCCCCTCACACCCCACCCCCACACCAAAAGGATGAAATGGGCCGCCTAGTGCTTTTCTGCATTCTTTTGAAGTTTCTTGGTCTGGACATGATGACTTGTTATGAAATATATAATTGTTATATAGTAGATCACATTTTGGTTGACATGATGTAAGGCTCTTACAGACATAAAAAAGCAGCTTCTAGCAAATATGAATGATTTAGTAAATTGTGATACATTTTGTTTAATCAAAAAAAGGCTTAAATACTATAATAAAATGTATTTTGCTTTAAATCTATTTTACATACTCTTTTTTTTTTTTTGTCCCCTGAAAACTTTCTTTAATGGGTCCTGTTCTCTTCTATGCTTTGAAAGTGTCTATATTTATTCTCATTGTGCTTGTTTTTCTCGGATTCCTTTTCCTTTTATTGACTGTTACTTTTCCTTTATTTACTTTTTACAGCTCTACATATCCTTAGTGATTATCGTACAGTTACCTTTGTTTTTGCTTGATCTGCTTTCCTTATAGTTGTATGTTTCTGAAGTTATTTCTACATTTGTCATCATGAAATTTCTTTTTTACTTTAAGATTCACTATAATGACATCTGTTGTTTGCAACTATGGAATGCTTTTAAATTGTGATCAGTCTTGATTGACAGACCAAAGATGAAACTAGAATTTGGACCTTATTGTTTTTCTTTTTAATTGATGTTGCAAAGCATGAAAACTTAAAACTTTTCAAACACCACTTCAAAAGTGTTCTTTTCCTTACATTTCTGTTTCATATTTTTGTTTTACAGCACATTGTATCACTTCTCTTCTTCCATAACCTCTCTTCATTATAATATCAAATGCATTTAAATAAACATTTTTAAATTATTATTTGGCATTGTTATTTAGTAAACATCTGGTCTGGTGCTTCTGCTATCTTTTTAGAGATTCTTGATAAAATAAAAGAATCTGCAATTATTGATCCTGACTTGGCATCTTGGCTTCAGTCATTTTCTCACCACCATAACATAGCTTCCCTGTGCCTTTTGTTTTATAAATATTTCCATGGTAGCTGATGAGCTTTCCTCTTTGGTACATAAATGTTATACCTGACATACCTATTCTATTATTAATAGACTCTCCCACACATAATAAGTAGTAGTAGTAGCGGTTGCCAGTTGGGCTCAGTGGTGTTGAGTGAGTCTGTCGGACATTGAAATATCAACCATCACAACTAGATTGCTGTGTCATTTAACTCTTATTTCAAGTTCCTAACCTTTTGTATGTTGAACCTAATTTAGGACGACTTATTGAAATACAAGCCTCCACTGTGAAAACTACAACAATAAACTTTATGAATTTAAGGATACTAATAGATTGGTGGCAAGGTCTCATCATTTTACAGTTGAAATCATGAGATGTAATGATAAATTCTATAAGTTTCTTCTCTCACACTTCTCATTTGTAAGAACTCTCTTCCATCTTGCTTTCCAGTCAACTTTGACCTTCAGAAATTTAAGTGTTTCTCTTTATCTTCTGTCTTCTTAATTCCTGTTTTTTTGTTCTCTATACTTAATAATGCTTTCTTTTTCTAATATTCTCTCACACTCATTAACTCCTTGCATCTTAGTGTCTTTATTGCCTTGCTTGGGGTTAAATAATTAATAAAAAAAAAAAACTACATTTATGTGTCTGTAAGATTTCAGTGGATAAGTTCTTTTAATATTTCTTTTCCTTTTTCTCTTTCCATAGTTTGTGAAAAGGCCAAAGTCTGCAGCAGAACATCTTCTAGATATTGAACTAGTTAAAGGAAATAAAGGTAAGTGGTTTTCAGACTTGTTTTTTGTGTAAGATAAAAATAAAGAGTTGAAAAATAATTTACAAATGCTGCAAATAGAACTGTTTTCAACTGTAAACTCATTTATTTTTTGTGTTAGGTGCATTTTAACATACTCTCAACAGACTATTAATATAATATCCTTTTTCTGCATTTAAATTTTGTTGCAAAAAAAAGACATTATTCACACTACAGTTAAGAAATTTATTTTTGCTAGTTAACTCTGTTAATGGATAAGTACACTTATCCATTTTTATAATACAGATTATGATACCTATGATATATAATTGATAATTTCTCAGTATATCTGTGCATACAAATCAGATTATATGCTGCAATATAAGTTACTAATAAGATATATTTAACTTGAAATGTTTATTTATGTGGTTATATTAATCAGTTAACAATAAACAGATTGTATTACCTTTCATACTATATGCTGTTAATAGTTTTTATTTTTTAGCTTTATTCCTTAGTATGCTTTAATCTTACTCCATGTTGCCTTGAATAAGTCTGATTAGTTACCAATTTCTAAAACACTTCAGTCAACAAAAGAATGATACTGAATGACCTTAAAAATATTCCAGAATGTAGTTTTTATTGCTTTTATTTTCTTTCATAAAAATTTACTAATAAAAATTTTTACATTCCCTTTTCAGAATGAAGATCATTTTTTTTTTTTTATAACCAACCAAATAGTCTTTAAAAATTATTTTTGTTGTTAAAGAAGTTACTTTAATACCATTTAACGCAAAGACGTAAATTTCATTCTTGACTTGTTAAAGAATATTTAGCCTGTGGAGAGAAGCTCTAGGAGGTTTCGTAGACGTGGCAACTGCTGTTGATAATCATACCTAGTTGTTGGATTAAATGCTGCACAGTATGAATTCATTTGAACATATCTTGTTTAGATGCTCTGTGATTGCCCCCACCCCACTAGAAAAAACATTCTTTCGGAAAAAAAAAAAAAAATATCCAACAGTTACAATTAGTAATCATATTAAAATATAACTACTTTGATTTAAGAATATGTTATCTAAGGCTAAACATTTTACATACAAACCTTTTCTTTTTCCTGTATATAAATATACATAAGTGAACTTGGTGTTTTTGTACCAAAATTATTATCTATTCTGATGTTGGGTTTTAAATAACCCACAAAGGGAATATAAGTTGTTTAAAAAAAAAAAAAAATGCATCATTCTAGAAATGGCACTGCTACAAGATTGACAACTTACTGTATTAATATCATTTCCACTTCACTGTAAATCACTGATTTTAAATTCATGAATATTTATTTAAAGTAAAGAAACAGAAATGTAAAGTTAGTGTGAGTTGCTATTTCTGTTTTGTGTTCTGTGCCAGTCAGCTGCGATTGTTCTTATTAGACTCTTTAATTTATTTCATTTTTCTCATATCTAGAATTCTAACAAATTATTCAGTATTTAAAGTTAAATGTATGCATTTAACAATACTGTAGAAAGGTTAAGTACAGATTTAATAGAGAAAAAAAAACTACTTGAAAACAAGCATTTAATATCTTCCTATATTGTTCATACTCAGAAGTGTTAGAAAGTGAATTTAGCACAGGTTGAGAGAATGTTGAGTTTTATATAAGAAGCATTCATGAACAGTAGTTGTAAGTGATTTACATTTCTCTTGTTCTGTGTTATATTTTTCTCTCTATAACTGCTGATATTGTAAGAATATTTTAATGTGTTTTATTCATTTTTTTTTCTAAAATATTTACATAAAAACTATCTTTTTATTTTGTTTCTTAAATGTCTTGAAATCCTTCTATTGACTCAGCATGATTCAAGGGAAATAATTATTAAAAAATCCTTGTACTGCTGCATTGTCAGATAATATTAAATTCATTCATTAATTTTAATACAATATTTACATCTCTGTCTATAAAAGTAACTTTCTTTATCATTAAAGATTGCTGATTAGAAGTTTCAACATTTTTGTATAAAACTTTTCTCAAACTTTATTTGTTACTAATTTCTGAGACATTATAGTGTTGTTGTTGTTGTTGTATTTGTGCATGGGTGTTACAGGTTTAGGCTTTAGTATTGCTGGTGGCATTGGCAACGAACACATTCCTAGTGACCATGGTATTTTTGTGACTAAAATAATTGATGGAGGAGCTGCTGAACAAGATGGTCGCCTACAAGTCGGTGATCGACTTTTGGCGGTAAGTACATTGCTTTCTCCCCGTGTCATTTTTTCTCCTCTGACCCACCTCCCAAAATGCACATTTGTGATAAATTTTCTTCATGTTGATAATCTCTTTATCAAAATTATTAACAATTGTTCAGATGTTATATGTTCCTTTTTTTAAAAAAAAGAAAACTGTAATGGCTTAATGTAATATTGATGCATTATTTATAAAGATATTATAGACTTTCATAAAGATCTTTTTGTTGAATATTTCACAAGGCTTTACATGTCAAATAATGATCTTTTTGTTGAATATTTCACAAGGCTTTACATGTCAAATAATGATGCCAAGTTGTCATTTTCTGTCTTTATATTCCTTCAACTCATCTAACATAAAAATATATTTCATTGTTGTTTCTAACAAATATGTTTGTCTGGCACAAATGAAAAAAAAAAATCAAAATCAATTGCAAACTTGCAAACTTACACATTTAAGACTGATTTGAAATTCTTTTCTTGCAATAAATGAAATGAATAGAATAATAATTTTACATGTCATATTTAGGTATTGAAAAATATTTGAAGAATTTCTCCAGTACAAGAAACAGTGTATTATTTTCCAAATAAATCAAATTCCATGAACAAATATAATATATGAAGAAACATCAATTTAACAATATAACAGGTTAAGTCTATATAACTCATAATAATGCTAGGGAATACTTTATTATGCAAGAGGGTGCTGAAAAATTCTTAACCTGTGACTCTTCCCAAAATAAGCCTAGTTATTTTGGGAAGTAGTTTGGGCCATGAACTTTTCAGCACCCTTTTCATTATACTGTAATGGGGTGCTGTAAACTTCTTGGCCCAACTAAGGAGAGATTAAATCTAATGTTTGCACTGATTTTGAGAAGTGGGTTGAGCCAAGAACTTTTCACCACGTAATATATTTATACATCAATGAGTAATTTTTTTTTTTAATTTGAAATTCCACAAATAAATGCAAATTTTCAAAATCTTTTATTTTTTATTCAAAGGTCAATGATGTGGATTTGGAAAATGTGACCCATGGGGAGGCTGTCGCTGCACTGAAGGCTACGTCTGAGGTTGTGACATTGACTGTAGCCAAATCTTCCTACATTCATGATGCAGTACAACCAGATGCATCATCACCATGTCAAGGTGTGTTCTTGATAATCTGTGATTTGTCATTTTTTTTTTCTTATCCTGTCATCAAGGATACATGGCACAGTGGATAAAGGTGTTGGTTAGATCCAGTGACAGGATCACAGTTAAGGAAGTGGAGAACTTGTAGAGGGGAATTAACAGGAGATAACTGATAACTGACATCCATTAAAGCATGGCACGTAGAACTAGAACAGTCTACCCCACTGAGCGAAATAAAGGATTCCGTTCGACATTTCAATCACCTGAAGAAGGCTGGTGCATACAACGGCCGAAATATTGTAATAAATATGGCAACAAAGAAGAGGACAATAGTCCGAATAATGTAAATAGTGTACAAAATACCTCATCTCAGAAATATAGACAGATACTGAAAGGCCAAAACGTTGTAATAAATATGGCGGCGACAAAGATGAGGACAATAGTCTGAATAATGTAAATAGTGTACAAAATACCTCATCTCAGAAATATAGACAGATACTGAAAGGCCAAAATGTTGTAATAAATATGGCGACAAAAATGAGGACAATAGTCTGAATAATGTAAATAGTGTACATAATACCTCATCTCAGAAATATAGACAGATACTAAAAGGCCAAAATGTTGTAATAAATATGGCGGCGACAAAGATGAGGACAATAGTCTGAATAATGTAAATAGTGTACATAATACCTCATCTCAGAAATATAGACATATCCTTTTACTTTTGTTCTTCAGTTATCACTTTCAGTTCTTTAGATTCTTTAGAAACAGAAGCAATTGGCTCAACTTCATTCTGCACATGAAGCAAATTTACCACACACTTTTTTGCTAATTAGAATAAGAAACATGAAATTAAAAAAGAATGCAAAAATTTGGTTCAGTTTCTGCAACAAAATAAACAAAATGCAGTACTACATCACTGAAATTGTTGTCATCAATTAATCATGTGGTTTGTTTGTATACACCCTCAGATCGACATCATGGAACCTGGTTATTAGAACAATGAGTATCCTTCATGCAAGAAACCAATTACTCACCCACAAGAGTAATAGATTCAATTTCATTCTGTTTTTCTCAAAAAAACTCATTACCAAGACTTATTAGTCTTCCTGTCCTGGGTCAGCTGAGCTGGCTCCTTCCAATGAATTCACTGTGACCTGCATGAGGGCAAGACATTCAGTAAGAAATGGATTCATACCTTTCCCAAGGGTATTGGCACATAAGTGAATGTAATGAATTTGACTGGAATTTGAACTCAGCTCTCAGATCCCTCAATCTGAGCCACTATCCATTACTCCACTGTGCCTCCAGGTTATCAAGAGTTAGGACTATTTCATAAATGACCTCACAGGGTCCAATCTCAAAGTGACACTGTTGTCTCTATCCTCTTTTACAAAGAGCAATATGGGTATAATGAGGATTTGTCTCAAGGAGATCTGATTTTTCAACAAGTGGGTTGTATTTTAATTGTTTGACATTATGCCTCAAAAAGAAAACAATATTGGAATACAACATTCAATTGTCAATCACCATTGGAAATTAAGGATTCAAATGAGTAGTATTATTAGTGGTCAATATTAATGTGCATATTGAATATAATGTATCTTTTAAGACAAGCCCTCAATGAGTCATAGGCAAGTGTTGTGATTTAAGTGCTGATATATAATTCCTATTTTCACACTGCCCATTGTCTTGAGGCTTATAAGGGATGATCTGACTACTGGAAATGCATAAACTGTCTTCCATTTGATGACATGAATTAAGTACCTCTGCCCAACTACATGAATGTAGGCATGCCAAAAATAGGAAATAAGTGTCTAAAACACCAGATCACTGAGGCAACATCTCTGAACAAGCAAAAGAAAAATCATTAGTAGAGAATGGTATGTTCCTTATTCTAACAAAGTATAGCATTCATACAAAGCCTGAATAGCAAAAAAAAGTGTGCAATCTATTTAACACATTGGAACCAATAGCAAAAAAACTGTGCCTGAGACAAAGAATCTGCAGTAATATTTTGTCAAAACTGTAGTAAACAAGTTCAGTCCTCTGTTAATTTTATCATTCTAATTCTGTTTAGAATCAAACTTGAATGCCACCGATTTTTAATCAGTGTGAAGAGTAAAGTGCCATCCAGTTAAGTAGCATCTTCACTTGCTTCTATTATAGCAAATGCTTACCTTTCTCTTGAAAAGAAAGTCCCTGGTTTACCAGTTTTATTTAAGGTGGCAGTGATAGCATAATTAGATGCCACCATCTCTAAAATAAGGAGTATTGTTTAATTAGTAGGATGCACAACAGCATTTTCTATTTCAGCTTTCAATCATTCAGATGCCTTTTCATCCATTTTGGGTAGTTGAAGAAATGTCTTCGCTTGTACAAATAGAACAATCTTCTCAAAGTAATTGACAATCCAATGGGAATAATACAAAAAACATGCCCATAAAACTCTGTGTGTGTGTTTTAAAAAAAGGGTGTGTAGGTAGTGTAATGATTATCAGTACAGAAAATGGAATTGGGGAACCATGTTCAAATTACCATCTAGTTTATTGCATTCACTTTCACACTAATGCCCCTGGGAAAGGCATGATTCCAATTCTTCTTCCTCTGGCTGTGGTGCAGAAAATGATATTAGAGAGCCGAGTTCAAATTCCTGCCTACTCTGTTGCATTCACTTCACACCAATGCCCCTGGAAAAGATATGAATCCATCTCTTCTTTCTCATCACCCTACAAGTGATCTTATATCCTGACGTTTTTAATAGCCATTTAAATTTACCTTCAATAATAGTATGACTTGTGTCTAGAAAAAGTTGAAGAGAATGTGCACTTAACATTATTGTAGGTCAAATTAAACCTCTCAGCAGCCTCAGTAAATCTGAAGTTAATATTATATTCTTCCTTACTTAGACTTTACATAGTTCACTGTTTGAAAGTAATCGGCTGTCATTTTTTACTTGGTAATCACTACAACTTGAATTATACCTCTACATTAGTAACTATTGGTTTACATTTCTTTTAACAAGAAATTGAGAAGGGCAAACAGAGAATAGAGCCAATCTGCATGCTTTTAATGGAAGTTTCTCTCCAACTGAAATTTACACATATTCTCTATTGTTTCCTAAAGTCTTGCCCAACTCCTGACATCAGTACATAAATCAGACAACAGTGTCTCACATTTTGATATTGTTATCTCCTCAGTACTACATCCATTAAATAATAACTTGAAATCTTAGAGATCAATGAAATTGCTACTGGAGATAGATACAGTGTTAGAACATGGATGTGTGCAAATGTGACATCCAAACAAAGGAGTTAGTATAAAAGGTTTCTGTTATTATTTAATCCTTCTTACAGTTGTAGATAAAATTTCTGAGGTAGCTGCCATCATAAGAAGAGTAGAAAAATTTAGTGTAGAAAATGTTCCAATAATTGCAGAATGGCAGTTCTGGTGAAGGTGCCTATTTTCCTCCAACAAGAAATATCTCTGTCCCTTAGAGACAGCAGCTGATGCTTGGTTTCCAAACAATCTGTCAGTATCTGTCTATATAATATCAACAAAAATTGCAATATGAGCTCTGGTAAAAAACATGCAATGATAACAGCAAAAATTGCAATATGAGCACTGGTAAAAAACTGTTGCTTAAGACATTAGGTTTATAATACCCAGAAATTCATTCCTCAAGGACACATGGCACAGTGAATAAAAGCATTAGTTAGATCCAGTGACAGGACCCAAAGAATGTGAGTTCAATACCTGGTTACGGCGGTGAGAGTTAAGAACTTTGAGAGGGGAATTAACAGGCGATAACTGACATCTATTAGACATGGCACGTGGAACTAGAACAGTCTACTCAGTGAGTGAAATAAAGGGTTCAGTTCAACATTCCAACCACCTAAAGAAGGCTGGAGCGTACAACAGCCGAAACATTGTGATAAGCATGAGGACAATAGTCCAAATAATGTAAATCGTGTACACCCTGTCAGTATTAGTAAATATGTCATCATTATCAGTGGAAGGAGTTGTTACTGTTGCACTGACGATTGTCTAGAATGAAGAATATAATACTGAAATCTTGAGATTGTTTCACAACTTTTGCCTGATCGATGACAGTTGCATTTTTTTTTCTCAAGCAGTCACTGATGGATTATATGAGATATTATACTGCTAATAAAAAAAAAAAACATTATGTATAACAAAGAACCACTCAAGGCATAGAGTTGCAGAATAAGTGGTAAGAATCACAGTCTAGGGATATATCATAAAGATAAGGGTTAATCTTTGATTTGAGTAGATTAAGATTGTAGTGATAAGGGAAGCATCCTCTTGGGAGTTAATTCTACAAAGTAGCGGTTTGTGGAAACAAGCTATTCGAGTAAATCTCACCAATGGAATATGAAGGTGGTTCGCTGGCGTGTATGGCTTGACGGGTCTTAGCTGTGAAGGTCAGAACTGGTGGAACTTAGAAATATAGTTCGTCTGAACACTTTCCATCGTAATGACATTAGCATACTGAGCGGTTTGCAGTATTTTGTCTGTGGGGAAAGGGGTTGTAGGATGAGAAATATTTTATCACCCACATGGACTCTGAGACACTTTTGAACTTTCTCAAGGCTGGAAAGTGAGTTCCCGTCCAAATATGACAACAGTATGCTATTTTTGACCTCTTAGTATTAACAAAAACTTCATACTTAGCCACTTTCTAATATCTATTTCACTTATTCAGTGCATTATTATTAAAAAGAGTGCTTAATAATAAAATTACCACACAATTCTGTTAAATCAATTTAAAGAGTATGTTATAGAATTATTACTACTATTTTATAAAATCAAATTTGAAAGATTTACAAAAATCTACTGATATTTAAAATCTTGTTACATATTTTGCTTAATTCTCATGTACTCTAAGTTTTTTATAAATACAGATAATTTAAGACATATTCGCTTCTTTTTATTTAACATTTACTCAAAATATCATGACACTTATCCATGAAAATATTTATAATGGTACAACTTGCTTAATTGAAGAAGTAGTCATGTTTTAATTGCTACTGCTTCATTTTCCTCTTTACTATTACTATATTGAGAGTGAATATATAGCCAGAATTGTTTGGAGATTTTAACCTTCTTTTTGTATACTTGGACTCTTCTCAAATTATAGACAATAATGAGTTGAACTAAATTTATGAGGTGGTCATGAAATGTTCTCAACACAACCAAGAAAAACATTGTATAAATACCTGGCATTTCAATTTGTGCCTCTGTTATACAGATGATTGTAATCTTAATTTATACAAATTTTAGACATATCTCAGCCAGATCTTTTAATCTATGAATTTGGTCATCTCTGTTAGTTATTGTCTTTTCTTCCTTTTTTTTTTTTTTTTTCCAGTCATAAACTCATTGGAGAAATGATCTGGATATGTGTTCAACCTTTCTGTTTACTTTTTAAATTTTACTTCATGAGTTTCATTGTTTTTAGGAATATTTTCTTAACTCCAGTTAAATGTATAAATTATGAAGTAAAATTGTGCTGAAAAGTTCTTGCCCCAAAATAAGATGCCCCCCCCCCACCCCATGTTTGATAAAGTATGTCACAAAGAACTGATGGAAATGCCAGGAAAGCTCAGTTTATTTGGGAAGGATATTAGAATCATCCAGAACTTATAATGGGAGCAAACGACCTGCATATGAATAGAAAATGAATCCAATAAATATACAAAAAATAGAAAGGGGCATAAGACAAGGGTGTGTCTTCTCACCAGACTTATTCAATCTTTACAGTGAGGTGATCCTGAGAAAATTAAAAGTTCTACCAAGATTCATTATTACTGGCCACAATCTTAAGAATATAAAATGTACAGATGACACAGTGTTGATAGCAAACATATAAATGAAGATATAGAATCCTCTTCAGAAGGTAGTAAAGAAAAGGAGTAAACATTATTTGTAAGAAGGTAAAATGTATGGTTGTCAGCAAAAGAAAGGGGCCAGCATGTAAATTAAAAACTGGAGATACAAAAATTAAGTAAATAAGAAAATTTAAATATCTGGGAAATGTTTTAACAGAGGATGGAAAATACAACACCAAAATCCAAAAACGCATTGGAATAGTGAAAACAGAATATTAAGAAACAAGAACATTTCCTTTAAAACTAAGAAAAGTGCTGAACTGCTATGTAATATCAGTCCTATGTGGCAGTGAATGCTGGACCATCTCTCAACTGATGAAGAAGAGACGGGAAGCAACAGAAATATGGTTTTACAGAAGGATGCTGAGAATACTGCAGATGGAAAATGTGAGCAACGGTGAAGTTTTAAATAAAATGAAAACAAAAAGGACATTTATACTTAAAATCAGAAAGAGACAATTGAAATTTGTAGGCCAATTATTTTTGAATTTAAATAACTAGGAAGTGTCTTAACAGGATAAAAAAGTGCAACACTGAAATTCAAAAGCCACATTAGTATAGCTAAAGATACATTCCAAAAGCTAGGGTATTAAGAAACCAAAAAACTTTATTAGAAACAAAAAAGAATACTGAACTGTTATGTGATATCTGTCCTCTTATATGGCAGTGAATGCTGGACAATCTCCTCAAAGATGAAGAAGAGGCTTTAGGCAACAGAAATGTGGTTCTATAGAAGGATGCTGAGAATACTATGGACTGAATATGACAAACATGAGCAATGACTAAGTTTCAGGGAAAAAAAAGTTTGTTTTTTTCCTGCAAAAAATTAATATAGTTTTATACGAAAAACAATTTGCAAGACATTAATCTCTTTAGATTAACATGAAAAATACTATGTATATTAACTTCTAAGACATTTTAAAATATTTCGATAATGATAATTATTAATTATTGTCTTCATACCAATTGTAACTGATGCTTTTTTTGGACACCAAGTGACAGAAAGTCATAGCTCTCCTCAATCTTCTGACTGATTTTTAGGAATACTGTTTGGATGATTTTGACTTGTCATTTTCATTATCCACTTCTTTGGTAAGTTTTCTATGTATTTCCTACCTTTTCTCTTTAAATTTTACTATATGTTCTATTCACTTTGTTTACAATGCTTTTAGCTTGGATTGGATTATCCATTTGAATTCAAGGCTAAAAAAGAATTTTACAAATTTTGTTTTTCTCTGACATATTCTGGTTTGTGTGTATCCCATTAGTTTTCATTGTCAAATTCTAGTTGTTAACATCAAACTCCCCGTGAATCAACATTTCCTAACCACTTTTACCTGTGCTTCTTGTTCTCCTGTACTGAGTTATATTCACTTATTATATGATCAACTGTCTACGCTCTATCTCCACACATTTAATATTTTGTTGTGTCTTCTCTATGTTGACCTTAGTAGAATTGGGTCTTATTGAAGTGTTTTTGATAATCGTGACTTGAAATTGTTTCGTTTCTCAATTGTAATTCATTCTATTTGTTTCTTGATCGCTTATAGAACTGGACCTGTTAACATTTGTAGAACAGAAAACTTACTTAATGGGAGACTACTCTTTATGGCTTCATTAAGAAGTTACTTCCCTTGGAAAATTTCCCGTCAAGTTTAATTACTTGATTCAGAATAAACATATTTTTAGAAATACATTTTCTTAATGTTAGAAACACATGCAATATTTGTTCAACAGTTTCATTTTAATTTTTAATGTTTTATTTTAAGTTTCTTTTTCATTATTCAGTTTTTCATAAAGTTAATACACTATTTTCTTCTTAAATCATTTTAAAAAGTTTCAGTTGCAAGGTTTGTTTTTTTTTTTTTTTTTTTTGTAAAGCTTAAAAATTACTTTTCTGTTTCCAGCCAGGGCAGATGACGTTGTTCCTGAGGCTCCACCAACCACACCAGCAGCCCCTGCAACAACAGTAACCCACAATACCTCAACATTCCAACGACCCACCACACCCCGACCACTTACTGATCCAGATTCACCGTAAGTATAAGTATTTAAAATTTGAACTGAAAAAAAAAAAAAACAATTTTTGCAGTTATACTGAATTAAGAGAAAAGGAAGAAATAAAAAATGATAAAATTACTCAACTGTTTATTTTCAACTTAAAAATATTTAGTGTTCAAAGCAAAGGATTCTCTTTGGGTGATGAATATTCTTTTTCAGCTCATATTTTTAAATTTTGGTTTTACATAGAAATTATTCTATGAACAAAATAATAAAAAAAAAATAAAAAAGTAATAAATTCAAAGAATAAAAACATTTTCAAAAACGTTACTCTAAAAAAAGTCTATTTCGACTCATACTTTTTGGAGCAGTAATTTTCTTTTTAAACTGACACGTAATAGTTATTTCCCCTTATATTTATCATTTGAACATAAGACAAAGTGATAATCAGTAGTAAAACATTTTTAAAAATCTTTTTATTTTAAAAAATTTCTTTACTTTTTTTTTTCTTTTGTTCTTTGTTCTCTCTCTTTCTTTTTGTTCTCTCTTTTTTCCCTTTATCGTTCTCTCTTTTTTCCCCCTTTATCGTTCTCTCTTTTTTCCCCCTTTATCGTTCTCTCTTTTTTCCCCCTTTATCGTTCTCTCTTTTTTCCCCCCTTTATCGTTCTCTCTTTTTTCCCCCTTTATCGTTCTCTTTTTTTTCCCACTTTATCGTTCTCTTTTTTTTCCCCCTTTATCGTTCTCTTTTTTTTTCCCTTTATCGTTCTCTCTTTTTTTTTTTCCCCTTTTCCGTTCTCTCTTTTTTTTCTCCCTTTTCCGTTCTCTCTTTTTTTCCCTTTTCCGTCTCTCTTTTTTTTTTTCCCTCTTTTTTTTCCTTTTCCGTTCTCTCTTTTTTTTTTCCCTTTTCCGTTCTCTCTTTTTTTTTTTCCCTTTTCCGTTCTCTTTTTTTTTTCCTTTTCCGTTCTCTCTTTTTTTTTTCCTTTTCCGTTCTCTCTTTTTTTTTTCCCTTTTCCGTTCTCTCTTTTTTTTTTCCTTTTCCGTTCTCTCTTTTTTTTCCTTTTCCGTTCTCTTTTTTTTTTTTCCTTTTTCTGTTCTCTTTTTTTTTTTTCCTTTTCCGTTCTCTCTTTTTTTTTTCCCTTTTCCGTTCTCTCTTTTTTTGTCTCTATGATAATGCTTACAACTAATTTTAAAATTATTTTTAAGATAAGTTAAAGATATATTTACAAAATTAGAAACTATATTGTTGATTTTTTTTTTTTTTTTAAATTTAAATATACTATGTTTTGCTTTTGAGATTCCACTTTCATCTATATTTGAACCAACCTTGTCAATTGGATCCTATTGTTATTTATTATAATACTGTAGGTGATTTTACTTTCTGATATATTTCACTCTTTCCATTAATTATATGCTTAAAACAAATTTTAAAATAACAAATTCGTTAAATAAATAATATAGACAGTTACAGCTGTTAAACAATATTAGTTTATTAATTTCTTTTTTCAGCAGATTAGAATATCTGATTTTTTTCTCCTTCATGTTTTTCATTCTTTATTTATAGAAAATAAAAAGTTTACTATCTTCATTTTAATATGGCAATTTTTTTGGGGAAAAAAAAAAGTTATTTCCTATTGTCATGTAATTTTTAATGACATTGTCTTTTAGGCCAACAGATTTTCTCATTTAGGGTTATTTTTTTTAAATCCTTGTTTGTATTTTTAGCTATGTCCATGTAATATATAAGATAATTTTAAAATAATGTATTTTGTTTTTGCTTCTATATATCATTTTAAATATTTTGAAGAAATGCTCAAATGATTTTATACTGAAGTGTAATTTACAAAATATAATTCATACTCAGTGACTAAATTTTCATTATCCATTTTTTTTTTTGTTTTTTTTTTTGTTTTTTTTTGTACTTTCTTTTTTTTATTATTTGTCCTATTTGACTATCTTATGTTTTTATTATGAGTTATATAATGTATGTATGAATTTGGGAAGAGTATGAGAATTTGCTGAAAAGTTCTTGCTCTAATCAAGAAGGGATTTTTTTTTTTTTTTTTTTTTAATTTTTAGATGTTTGGTCAAATTATGAAAGTTGGTTTGGCCAATAACTTACTTTCCAGCACCCACTCATATATCCATTTGATTTTTCTCATTGTCATATACTGTTTACTTACCAACTACTACTTCTTCATGTGGTTAAATTAAAATTTTACAACTAAATAGCATCCTACCCCATGAACTTAACAACATAGAGAACTTCATTGGAATCTATTGTAGTTGGCATGACTCTGTGGAATAGTTACATCAATCTTATTTTGCTTTATTTTACCAAAAGAAATTCAAACATTTTTTGCATGAAATTGACAAAGATATTATTGTGTGAATGTCTATTGTTACTTTCATTTTATTGAAACCAGCTTTCCTTCTATATTAAGAGCCTATTTTTTTCTACTTGAAAGAGCTTTCACATTATACTGGCTGTCTCTTTTCTTTCTGACACAGTTTTTTATTTTCCTTTTTTTAACACACTGATATTTTATATATATATATATATATATATATATATATATATACACACATGCACAATAGAAATTCTTTTTCATTATATAAATAACAATGCAAAATCTCTGCAAACATTCTGATTTCTTTTATTATTTTCCACATGGAACAACATTTTTTTAGAAAGTATTTTTAGAACAACTAAAAATTAACTTTCATTGATATAAAAATGCCAAAATAAGAAAGACTTCTACCATTTGTATTTATTTTTTTTTATAAGGTGTGTTGTGGTAATAACTTAATTTCTCTCTCACTTCTGCTTTCTCTACTCTTCAATTTCTATTCCTCTACCTTTACAAAATGCTATTTCTTCATGGTGAAAAGGACATTTTGAAAATGGATAATTCAGACGTTGCATTACCTCAGTTTTTCACAATTACAGTAATGAGGATTGAATTTGCTCATCTATTTACAACAAGCATTTGTTAGCATATATTTTAAACATCTAATTTTTTAAAATGGATGATAACATGTAGATAAATCTATATTATATTTTTATTTGTTTAATAAATAAAATAATATTGTTTCAGTGTTAATATGTAAAAATACTTTGTCTACATACAAGTTTTAAAGCTTAATAATAATGTTATTATACTATAATTTTATAGTTTTTATTTCGACCTACAACACTATTGCAGAGTTAAATCTGTTAGTCCTGACCTCCACAAAATTTGATGCTAATATACATTTGACTTTGTATTCACAATAATATAAATAAAAATTTTTATTTATATAGAATTAAATATATAATAATTCTTGTATTTTTTAAATTCTATTCAAACTATCTACATCTTTCTAAATTTCATAACCAATCATTGCTTTAATTTTATAATCTGGGTGATATATTTTCTTTTTGGTTTACCTTTGATAATGTAGTTTTCTCCATCACAACTACCCTTTTTCTCTCAAATTAGTTTAAAAATTTTAATACAAAACTGGTACTTGTATAATGTACTCTTATTTCCAAGTTCTCTTTGAATCTTGAAATGTGCATTGAAACATTTGACTATTTGGTGGTTAAAAATCTTGCTGAAAGTCATAATTCTAACGATTATCTTAATTTCTTGACAAGGTTAGTTTTATAATATGAACCTTTGCAGACAGTCCAAACTGATCTGTTAATGATGCGTATTCCTTAAACTCGGAATTTAAATAGATCTGAAGACTTGATACTGGGTTTATTGATTTTATTCTTTAGATGAGGTATTATGATTACTTGCATTATTTACATTATTCGGATTGTTGTCCTCATCTTCATTGCCATATTCATAACATTTTGGCCATTGTACATCTAGTTCCACATGCCATGCATCTTCCAGATGACTCAGTTATTTCCCTTTAACTCAACTCTCCAAGTTTTGGTTCACTGCTGTGGCCTGCTATGGAACTCATAACTCTTTGGGTCTAGTCACTGGATCTAACCAACATCTTTATCCACTGGGTCATGTGGATAAAGATATATTTGGTTAGAGTTGTGAGTTCAATACCAGGCCACAGCAGTGGTGAACCAAGAAACTGGAAAATTGAGTTAAAGGGAAATAACTGAGACATCTGAAAGAGGCATGGCACATGGAATTAGAACAATCTACCCCTGTGGAGAAAATAAAGGGTTAAGTTTGAAATTCCAGTCACCTGAAGAAAGCTGGAGTGTACAACAGCTGAAACGTTGTGAATATGGCAATGAAAATGAGGATAACAGTCCGAATAATGTAAATAATACAAGTAAATTCCATTGTAATCAGAAAATCTGCTGTTCTATCTTACTGTCAATATGAATAAATACAAAAATGCACATTTATGTTATTTTTCAGTAATTAAGTTTTCTTGTCTATATACTAATGTTTCTAAGAATGAGTTTATGGTTGCTATTATGGCGAGGTTAGTTTTCATTCATGTTTTTAACTGAGTCTATATGTAGATTCAAAATTAATAATACAAGCAAATGAAGAAAAGAATTCACTTATGTCTGAGAGAGACCAATTTGATAATTTTTTTTTTAATGAAAATGTAACCAAAATTCTAACCTAAACTTTATCATCAGGAAAAGAAAACACATGTGCCTGTCACTGTTAAAAAAAAAAAAAAAGACAATCAGTGCATACTTTTATTCCAGAAAGCTGAATTGGTTTAAATAAATACCTAGAAAACCATGTTTCAGAATTTGCAAAGATTATTTTAAAATAATAAAAAAAAAATACCTTTCCCTTATCTTTAAATGAAGACAAGGATTCAGGTTTCACTGCAACAATTGAATTTTCACAAATTTAATCATTTAACAAGCTATAGTTAGATTTTGATATGAGAATCAATTTTTGCTTTATAAAATCAATACGAAATATATTTTTGTTTAGTGAAGACATTATCATCTACACTATCAAATACCATTTATACTAGTGTATAAGTCATCATCACGTATAGTGTGATTCCTAATTGTTTTGCATTCATTTTTACCTCTCCAGAAAAAAAACAAACTTTTGTTTAGTACTACCAGTCACTGAAAATACATTCTCCTGTACTGTTAGTGAACTTTTGTGCAATTCTTGAGCCAGACTCAAAAGTCATGCCTGTCATAGTTATGCAGATAATTAGTTCATAGTCATCAGAACCTCATACGTCAAACTCGATGAGACAGTCCATTAATATTTAGTATCTATATATTGTATCTATAAAAATAACATATGAACAGAAAATATATTAAAATAATTGTCGGACTTGGTCCATTTCATAAGATATTTTAAGTAAGACATATTCTTGCAGAGACATTTTCTTTATTCAATTCATTTTTGTTTTAATCAATTCACCACAAAATAATTACAAGAAAGAATAAATTGGAGATATTTACTAATTTTTCATTTTTTTTTTTTTTTTTTTTTTTTTCAATAAGAGTAGATTACCCAGTTCACACTTCTTCAAACAATTTGACAATAGTAACAATTAGTAACAATTTTGTATGGACATTTATCATATTAGTACATATTCCATCCCCATCTTATCAACAAGAGTAGAGATTTATCCTTTGTTTTTTGTTTAGGGTTGGGTTTTTAGTTTCTTTTAAAGTTTTTTTTTTTTTTTCATTTTCTTTCACTCCCAGTAGTCCATTGCATCTTGGTGGCATTATCACCTTGCCTGGGGTAAAATGATTTTAAAAATAAAAATTCTTTTGTCAGTATAGAGCTATACAGTGGGAAGGTATAATGTCTACTCATTCACAATTTGTACCAAATTGATCAAATGGAAATAAAAAGAATAAATCTTGATTTTATTTTTTTTCTTATGAAAGAAATAGTTAAGAAAAGGATATTTATTTTCTTTTTTCTTTCTCTTTTTTTTTTTTTTTAATTTGTAGGTATCTATTATTATTATTATTATTATTCTCCTTCAGTTTTAGATATTTGAAGTAGCAGGTAAAAGCTAAATAAACAATACATTTACATCCTGGATGTTGGGTTGCTTGCTGTTTTAGATATTTAAACTGATATAAATAGAACAGGAAAACCAGTTATTTATAGGTTGAAAATAGGCAGATATCTCTGTAGAAAATGCTAAAATGTTGTTTGTCGGAAAAAGAAACTTTTCTTGGAACCAAGTGAAACGTATCATTTAATCCAGAGAAACCATTGTTTTCATTTTAGAGTCTGAAGCAGAAACATTAAAGTAACAAACAATTTGACAATAGTAAATTAGTAACAATCTTATATAAACATTTAACTTATCATATTGGTAAAAGTAAATATAGTTTGTATCTTTACAAAACTTATAAAATATATGTATAACCACTTTGTCTTCTTCAGAAAAATGTAAACAGTATCACATTTTTTTAGCTTTCAAATGTCTTATTTTCCGTTTGAACAGAAATTGCTTCAGAAGTGATGTAATTGATATTAATAAACAATCTGAATTACTTATTATAAATGGTGAGAAAAATAACTTGAAGATTTTATTGGACAGTGTTTTAGAAGATTTCACTCAGAACTTGTATTCATAACAGATTAGTAGCATCAGTTTAGATCAGGGCTTTTTAACCTGGAGCCTGTGGATGGGTTTCAAGCAGTCTGTGAAGTTTAGATAAAAATTAACATTTATATTCGTTATACAGGGACACCTCGAGGTGGTGTAATGGTTAGCAAGCTTGTCTCGCTAGAACAATTACGACTGAGTAGTGAGTTTGATCCTCACTGGGTGCCTCCTTCTTTCGGCCTTGTGCCACATCTAAGCTATGCTTGGAAAATCACTATATTTGTTATACAGCCTTTGTCCCAATCAATGGTTTCCAGCCACTACTTAGTGTCCAACCACTAGTTGCCTTTTCACTTGCTGTTAAGTCCATGTTTACCATTTAAAACATCTTTTGCCACTCCATAAGAGCAAGTGTTAATTCTCATTTTCACACTTTATCACAGCTTATCTTCTCATATACAGGTGGGGATTAATTGACCACAATTTCTTTCAAGTGTGGCTGGCTGAAAAATGATTTGTTTGCACTGTGCATGAGGGTGTAGTATAGAGAAATGCATGTACACGTGTTGTAAAAAAACTGTCAGACTGTGAGTATCTGCTTGTCTGTCTGCCTCTGAAGGTCTACTTTTTATAGAAGTTGGTTACTCAAGTAGTCCATATCTCAAAAATGGTTAAGAACCACTGATGAGCAAAATCAGAATTGGAAGAAACCAAAAAGCTGTTGCCAGAAACAAAAGTCTCATGAATTTTATGTTTAGAGAAATCCTTGGAATTTGTAAATGACATGTAAATCTTCTAATCTGGTTATAATAATGTCTTGTATTCATTACCTAATTATATGCGTAAATGTTACTTAACAATTTTCCATTTTTTCATTAAATATAATTAATTATAAAAATATTTGTTTTTGTTAAGCCCAAAAGTTTTAACTGGAGTTGGTATATTCTTCTATATTTGTCTATAAAGATATTTTTTCATTTAATTTTCTATGAAGATTACTAAATACCTTCAGTTTGTTAATGAACAGTGATTTGTAAGTGTATTTTAGGTGCAGGGCACTTGAAAGCATAGGTTTTGTTGAGTCATCTCTACTTACCCATTAACTGTGAATACGTATTGATTGTATCCAGCAGCAACTTTGCTGGATGATTGGTTTTAATGGATTTCATACATGATGGTAATGTTTACTCACTATCAAAAATGATCTATACTAATGGATGGGTTAGCTAGCCAGTGTTCAATTTTTTAGACTGGGTTGACTTTCTGAAGAGTTTTTAGAATTGTTTTTCCAGTTCTTGAATTTTGTTTAAATGGGCTAAGAACACATCAATTTTTTGTTGTCTTTTTTTACAGGTCTCTTTTCCATGAAAGATTAACATTTTTATTTTCACATCTACAATTTTGCAGTTCACAGAAAACATTTGCCAACTGATTTACAGTAATACCTGAAATCACATTAGTTATTTTAGCTATACTTAAAAATAGGTACATTAAACTTTATAACATTTTTTACAGATTATTTCTATCACAAATAAAGTTATAAATTTTTTAAAGTGCACACGAACTTTATGGACACCCTGTATAAATCATGTTCTTGATTTGATTTTTATTATCATTTCACCCCAAACAAGGTGATAATGCAAAGAGCTACTGGGAGTGAAAGAGAATCAGAATTTAGAAGAAACTGGAAACTCAATGCTAAACAGGAAACAAGAGATAAACCTCTACTCTTGTTCAAAAGACAAGGAAGGAGTGTGAACCGGGCAATAGGTAAACATATCTACTATTATTTTTATATTATATAGTGACTTCTACTCCTTATGAAATTTCCATCAGTAATCCTCAGGAAGCTGGTCATTCCATTTGTAACCCCAAATTCTATGTAACAAATCTGAGATATTTGTTAGTTTTTGAAAACAATGTCAAGTTTTTCTCTAATAGCTCTTGGTAGTTAGTACTTGTCAAGCTGAGCATACTAAAAATGCAATACTTAGCAATTTTATTTACCATATCATTAATTTGAATGAATGAGTATGAGACTGGTTTCCTCCAGAAGTGATAAGGACTTGGTGTCCAAGGAGGAATCATGCATTCAGTTGTTCTCTCTTTCATCAACTTTTGCACTTAAGATGTAAGGGAAATATTATTTGCATCTGAGAAGCATTAAGGTTTTACGGCATTGATTTTAGAATCTAGAATAGGATGAGTAAAAAAGGAAGGAAATGAAATAGTGATTGTGACAAGGTTACAAATGATTATCTCCAGTATACATCTTCCAAAGAATATTGATACTCAAAATCATTGCTTGAGGAAATGTGGGTCATATTAATTTTGTTGCAACAGATAACTCTTAGTTCATTGTGTTCTTAAATCGCTTTGTCGGATCAAGACTTTCATATGGATGTTATGCTTGGTGCCAAACTCATTCAGAAAATCTAAACTGTCAGCTGTATACAATTACTCACTAAGATCAATGGTGAGAAAAGGCTATGAGTGAGTAAAGCCTGAGGTTCTTGACAAAGATCATCCAGCTTTGAACTTTGTAGATTGTTGCTACAGATTCACAAAAAAGAATTGTAACAAATAACAGAAACCACATCACTTGCAACAACTAAAATGGATAACACATGTTATTCATAAAAATAATGACTTAATCAAGATGTTGAAGTTCCACACTACTTCAAACAAAAGGTTAGGAAGGAAACCCCCATCAATACTAGAAAGAACAATAGCAGCTACTGAACTTGTGAAACCTGTTTCCATAAAAAAAAAAAAAATTTAATAAATTTAAACCAAAAGCAGTACTGGCTGCTCAGTCAATGAATGGCAAATGTTTCCTTGTAGGGAACAGCTAATATTACCATTACCATCCTGTGTAAATTTCCCCACCCATAATCAATTCTTTAGAGCAGACACCATGAATTTGAGATGAGAAGGACCCACCAATAAAACCGGAAACCTGAGTCACACATAATCTATACTCTTTCATAGTTTTGTTGCTGATAAAACTTTTGTGTCTTCTAGTATTGATTAAAGCCTTTACTGAAAATCTCTTGAAGGCTGTATCCATGATAACCCATGACATGCAAACAGGGGTGACTGCACAACAGTGTTGACTAAGTCTGAGAGAGCAGATGCTTATTAGCTGGACCTGCATGCTTTAGCAAAGTGGCCTTTTATTTATTTATTTTTCCCATTATTTATTGCAACTGAAATCTTTTACAGGACATTTAATTCTTGGTTGGCAATTGCAGCCATAGAATGAAGACTGAATTCAAACAGCTATAACTATAGGGTTGACTTCAAGAAGAGTAGGTTTAGTACATAGTTCAACCAAATGTTGCAGTATATAAAATATAATTTGTACAAAAATCAGATTATTACTGAATTAATCTCCAAAAAATAAATTTAAAAAGTATGCTATTTAATCATTAATTTTATTATAGCAAGTTCAAAAGTTCATTTTTATTTTTTTAAATTTAATCCCAAAATTATCACACATATGTGGAAAATACATTTTTTTTTTTTCGATGAATTACTTAATTATGATTATTTCAAATCCTCCTAATTATTTCTCTCTGTATATCCTTGCTTGAACCGGCTTCTAATGCCCTGGGGTGAGAGGCTTGGGGATAGTAATCATAGCTCGAGGAGGCACAGTCCTATGGGTAAAAGAGAAACTCAGATGAATTCCACCACGGAATTTGTGATCGAGTGGCGCTATATCAAGCCTAATTTGTTACCGCTTCATCACCGAGAACTGTTGGTACAGTTGGTATGGCATTTGCCTCCTATTGTAACTGTTCGGGTTTCAATTCTCGGTAATGGATGCACACTGCTGATGAGTCCCAAATATAGGACGAAATGGCCATCCAGTGCTTTCTGCATTCTTTTGAGGTTTTTTCTAGACTCAATAAATTACTTAATTGTGATTATTTCAACTCCTCCTAATTATTTCTCTCTCTCTCTCTCTCTCTCTATATATATATATATATATATATATATATATATATATAGGCACATGTTTGATTTGTCAGTATGGAGACTTCTTGATGTTATCAGTCTGGAAGGGGATGATCCCAGTGTGTGGCACCTTTGAAAAGTGCTTGAAACCCATACCACAGGTTGACCCAAGCCTTGTGAGTGAAATTGGGTAGAAGGAACACTTTGGGGCTGTCAGTAGCTGAGCTAGCTTGAATTCACAAGTCATCGTGACCAAGGGTTTGAGTGTGCTGACATTGTTCAGGTTGTTGATCATGCTAGATAACATGCTCTCTCCCAGAAACTGTAACTAAGGTCTGCTCAGCATAGTTGCAGTATAAAGCACAGGTTGGCTCTGTGAGTGTTTTCGAACAAACACAAATGTGCTTGAGCGAACGTCTTCAACCTGAGTTGATGGGTGCCCTTGAATACAAATAGCCAGCTATTAGATATATATGAGCATGTGTGCAGGTGGTATAATGCCTGGTGGTTCAAAAGGAAAAATTGATAAGCTGTGTTTGAGATCTGATTGAGTGCATTACATTCATTTTCACGCAACTACTATTGGGAAAGGTATGAATTCATCTCTTCTTCTAGCTTTGGGTTAAATAGCAGGGCAGACTGGATTCTTTAGCCTTGATTGGTAAACAGACTAGGAGTATAAATTCAAAACCTGAGGGGGCTATTTTGAAACCATGGCACACTGTGCACCAGTTCTATTATTATTTAATCCAAAAACTGCTGATTCCCTACCAACCATTGTCACTATAATCTGTGTAGATAGTCAGGTGGTTCATTTCTAAGAATTTGTTAGGCCTTCATATGTTGTAATTGACAGGAGAGTTCTGACATATATGTATACACACAAACACAATTTAAAAAAACTTATTGGCTAATTGGTTTTCACCAAAAGATCCTCAGATTGTAAGTGCTTATATATATATATATATATATATATATATATATATATATATATATATATATATATATATAGATCACATTGTGTCTTTATATTTTACATCTTATGTACCAGTGAAAATGCCTCACTGCCTCTTGCTTTCCTGTCTGTTGGAAGTCCTCTTCTGTTGTTCCGATTTTTAAGAACTCGGGTGAAATACCTGACCCTTTCAACTATCAGCCTATTAGTCTTCTACCTCTTTCTGGGAAACTACTATAGGCCCTACTCAATGCTGACTTGGTTAAGCATCTCATTGCTGGGCCTTCTTTCAGACAAACAATATGGCTTCTGTTTCTCTAGGTAAACTGCCGTTGTACTGACAATAATTGCAGAAAGAGTCTATCAAGTTCTAGATAAGGTGAAGCTCAATTGCTTTTGACAGGGTTTAGCATACAAGTCTTTTGCACAAGTTGAAAAGTTACAGTGTCTCAGGCTAAATTTTTGAACTGATCCACTCTTTTTTTATCAAATCATAAAATGAAAGTTGTCCTGAACGACCACTCTTCTAGATCCTTTTGCACTAATGCAGGTGTCCCCAGGGTTCTATCCTTGGTATTACTTTGCTTTGAATTTTCACTAACAACCTTCTTGATGGCATCAGCTCTCAACTTGGTATCTATGCTGATGACAAAACCATTTACTCTTGTCTCAATAGTAAGTCTGATCAGTTCAATGAGGTCAAATTAAAGGCTGATGTCAAAAACAACTGCCAGTCTGTTGTTAACTGCAGCAAAGAAAAGCTTGTTAATTCTAATGCCTCCAAATCTAAACTTCTCTCTATTAATCAGCTGAGAGACCCGTTTCTGCTTTCCATCAGCATGGCTGATGCTAACCTCCAAGAAAGTGACTTGTTGCACCTTTCCGGTCTAACATTCTCAGCTAATATGAACCGGGAAAGACTATATTAAATCTATTGCTGCTAAAAAAAGTTGGTTCACTGTGTCAAGCGAGACAATTTTTCTCTCCAGAATCTATCTTGCATATCTAAGTCTACCATATTGCTGCCATATATGGTCCAGAGCTCCCTAATTTATATCTATAGATCCTTGATAAAATCCAAAGAAGTATCAGCAGTATTATTGGTCCTGGTATCTTAGCCTAAGTCACTTTCCCCACCACTGTAATGTGGCTTCCCTGCATTTTTTCTAAAAATATTTTCATGGTAATTGTTTGGATGAGCTCTTCACAATGGTACCTGAACTTTATGAATTTAAGTGCAGTACTAGATTGGCAATGAAATCTCACCAATATACAGTTGAGTTTGCCAGATGTAACTGTAAGAACTATCCAAACAGTTTCTTTTCTAGCACTTTTCACCTGTTTAAATCCCTTCTGGCTTCATGCTTTCCAGCCAACTTTGATCTTCAAAAATTTAAATGTATTGTCAGTTGTGATCTGCTCTCCTCCTGATTACTCTTCTTTTGTTCCCGCTCCTTAGTAATTGTTTCTGTTTTCTAATTCTTCCACACCCAGTAACCCCTTGTCTGTTAGTGTCTTTACTGCCTTGCTTGGGGTGAACTTGCTTAATTAATATATATATATATATATATATATATATATATATATATATCATATATATATCAAAAGAGAATATAAGAAGAAAAAAATTAAAGACGGGAAAACCATGACATTCTACACGTGCACATACACACACTAACAGAATAAAATAAAAAAATCAGTCAAACAAAAAAAAAAAAACACAAATTATATTTTTAATATGAAAATACCAAAAATGAGAAAATCACTGATACCTCCTGACTAGTGGGCCAAACGATTGAAAAAAAAAAAAAAAAAAAAGTCCATCTGCGAAACTTCTCTGGAGTCAATCAGCTAAGTGACAAATTTTATATTTGTATTAATCCCATATATATATATATATACACACACACACACACATATCAGCCTAAGGTGGCAACCAGTCTAAGAGAAAGAAAAATTTGTATTCAAACCTGTTTTGCATATACATGCTATGAAGTATAAGAGCATTCATTGCATCAAAGATTGGTTTGTCCATTCCCTGCAACTGATGTCCTTTACCATCTTTCCTGGACCTGACTTTTCGTTTGAATCCTTGTTGAGAAGGTGGATCTAGGCCTATACAATCCCTTAACTAAAAATAAATCTATATATAATTTCTTGAAAGGGACAATCATTATCCCTTGTAAATGTGGAGAGAAAGATATTTGGAATCTGTTGATTGATTGTCTCGTAAAAATATGATCGACAAACTTTGATCATTATAATTAAGCAAAATGAAACAACAAATATTATAAAACCTATTTTCTTTATTTGTTTGCTAATTATCATGTAACATTTGCTTTTCACAAACTGTTTGAATTATAACATGTTCAGTTAGATACAGTTTTAGTAAAGACTTTTGTTTTTTGTTCATTCAAATCCTGCCATATATATATATATATATATATATATATACACACACACACACACACACACACACACACACACACACACACACAAATGTCTATTTGATATAAAGATAGCAGCTGTTGTATTTAAATTTGGGTCTCTGTAACCAATAACTGAGGAACTACATTATTAATTTGGGTAACTTCTGCTCTTAAAATTGTCAAATAAAACCTATTCTAATGCACTTTACAGTTAATGATTTCTGTGCTGATCTCTTTTCTCTGTGTGTATGCTCAGATTAATTTCCTTTTCGTCAGATATTGACTGTCATTTTACCCATTGATAAGGTTATATAATCCTTGGTGTGGAATGTCACTTTTCAGATTTGCTGAGAATTTGTGCTTGCCTGTTTATGAACTTGAAATATAACTACGAAGGTCAACAGTAATTTTCTTTTCTGTTTGTTCTCTGCCAGTACATTGGAAAGATAATGATGCTGAGAATAAACACTAAGGAGATGATTGTTCAAAGGGATGCAAAGGGAATTGAGATTTGTTGTTTGGAAATAAAAAAAACAAAAACTAATTAACAAAATTGTTTATTAGGAAAAAAAAATTAATTGCTATGTGTTGTAACCTACAGAAAGTTACTGAATAGAATAATCACATAAAGGTTGGTATTGAATGATAATACTTAGGACAAAAACAACACATATAAGATTCACCAGCGGTGTGTCGAAGTAGTAGTCAACTGCTAGAAGTGAATCAAGTGAATTCCACAATGAATCTCCAACTGCAGGATATCTAACAACCACCCTATGTAGTTATATGTGGCACAAGGCTGAATTTAATGTAGGGTATCTGAGCCTGTACGCTTGGCCAAAAATTCCCGATAGACCCCATATAAAACCGGGTTAGGTAAATGTTTCCGAGACTAGACTCTGCCCTTCAACATAGCCTCGTCTGGGGATCCTCTCTGCCCGAAGACAGAGAGTTTGACCAGCACTGCTGGAGACAAATCTCCAACTACAAACCAACGTACAGTATTTACTACTGTATTTATGTGAATAGGAACATACCCATTATTGTCCGTAGGTATGCTACAACACTGGTTATACTGAATATTATTATCTACTGTAACTAAATAATGAAGATGTTTGTCTGTGGTGAAGATGTTATGGAGATGTTTGTGATTATTATCCTTACTTGGTGTAGACTAGATCCAGATAAGAAAAGGTGGGGGAAAATGCATTTAAGTAGAGAGATGAGTTTCACATGTTAAAATAATTCATGTGTTGGGAGAACATTCATCTTTTCTGTTACTGTTCATTGATATAAAGTATTATTTATTTCATTATAATCATATTAATTGTTCTTTTTAATGTGACATGTACACTGATAGCTTTCTTTAAAATTATGTAAATGTGCACTGATACTGAATATATATTTCATCAGAACTCACATAGTTAAACAGCTAAAAGTTCTTTTTGTAATGCAAGCTTTTCTGGAGTTGCATGGAAACAAAAAAGACATTTAAACTTTTACATCAGGAAGAGACAGTTGAAATTTCTAGGGCACATAATGAGGAAAGGGGGTTTAGAAAATTTGATACTCAGGACAGACTGAAGGCAAGAGGGAAAGAAGAAAACAATATATAACCCACCTAGCAATCTTGTGTAAATGGATAACAGAACAAACTATAAGAAATAACAAAAAAGACAATATTTATTAAGAGCTACAAAGGACAGGAAATTGTGGAAAGCCATGATCACCAACATCCTAAAGGGACACAGCACATAGATGAAGAGAAAGGATATAATTGTCAAAGTCATAAATATTTTTTCTTTTCAGATTGCAAAAAGAATTTTCAAACTAGACTTAATTTGATTGTAATTTGCAAATCTTATACTTTTCAATATAAGATAATAATACAACATGAATATAGAACAAAAAGTTATATTTACATGAGTACTTTTTTAACTATATAATGTGAACTTATTTTTCATAAAAAATAAAATTGGAGATACTGTAATATTTTTTATTTCTCAAGTGTTATAATTTTTTAATCTAAGCTAAAATTTCAATTTCTTCTTGACGTTATTTTTTAAAACTATTCTAATAATGTATATCTATCAACCCCTGGTAATATAAAAAGGATTTAGATGAAAGAATACAAAACAGAAAAATGATGCTGGAAATCTAAAGCAGGATTTAAAATTCCATTCTTGAAACCTATTGAATCTGAGGTTCTAAAATTTTTTTCAGGTGCCTTCTGTTAATACAAATTATCAATATTTATCAATCAATCAGCACCTGATGGAAGACGATGTATAGGTTGTTATCTGTCAGATAAATTGCCACAAGGCTTACAACCATATCACATTGAGACATTGGTTCCCGTACAATCACTGAAGTTAAGCAATGTTGAGCCTGGGTAGTACCTAGATGAGTGACTGCTTGGGAAAACCAGATGCTGTAAGCTTGCAGGTGGTGTAAGGGATAATGGCTTGGAATTTTTAATCAGAGGGTTGTTTGAATTCCAGTTCAGTTTATTTATTTAAGTGCAAACACCCTTGGGGATGGGAAAAAAATTCTTAAAATTTAAAAGTATTTTTTTGGCTTTAAATAACCAGCAAAAGGTTGATAAACTGTAAAAATCAATCAAGACATTCATAACTTAGAAAGCAAGGTAAAAATAATGGAAAAAAAATGTGAATGAAAGTAAAAATAAAGTTTTAGGCTATCAACTGATTAAGGCTTGTCCTTACCAGGATATCCCTGTAATATTTCTTTAAATGCTGCTGCTATTTTTACAATTGCTGAGTGGGAGGAAATCTTTTTGTATTGGAAATGTACATACATAACTGTTTATATTTCTTTGTATACAAGATATTGTAACAACAGTGATATAGCATTTTGCTTTCAAATTATGTTTTACAATTATTTGTATCAAAGAATATTTTTCTTTTAATCATTTTACCCTAAGCAAAGAACAGGTTTCAGGAAAACAGAAGATGGCAATTAGCATTGCCGTTAAATTTTTGAAGATTGTAGTTGACAGGGAAGCAAGAAATCAGAAGGGAGTTACACAGAAGTGGGAGAAAAGAAACTATTAGAATAGAACATATGGTTGCATCTAGCTTGTTCAGTAGTAAAATGATGAGACCTAACTGCCAATCTAGTAGCATGCTGAAATTCATAAAGTTGAAGCACAAAGAAGAGTGCATCAGAACAATTGCCATGAAAAAATATAAGTTCTTTACATTTTTTCAATAGAAATGTTTTTAAAAAATGTTTAATTTAACCAGTCACAACCATAGGTGGATCATTTCTACTATCTTCACATCAACATTTCTCAAAGAAACAAAAGCAAAAGGATTGCAAAGGAATTGAATTTAAGGGGCCATCAACAAATACATATTTGTATTGAAATTGCTTAATTGTCGTTGATAGTTACCAAAAGAAAAATCTGAGTTCTCAATTGAAAGAAGCAGTTACTATCAGTTTTAAGGTCGTTTGGCTTCTCTTGTTAATGACATCATGTTGACATTTAATAAAATTAAAGCAATAAGTTTTCTGTTTCTCAGCTTAAAGTAAACATATACAGCTAATCAGTGTAGTTCATTATTTTTTATTAGCCAATTTTATTTGAAAATTGAGCATAACAGCCATGTCTCTCATTACACTGTTCTGAAGAATAATATTATTTTTCATCTCTGATCTTTCTCAATGCATCTGTATAATCCAGTTGACATGCATTGAAGCAATTAATGACCTTCTAGAAAACTTTCAATCATTTAATAATGGTTATTAAAAAAATATTAAAGAAATTTTATTTTTTCTTTTGAAAAGTGACAGTTGGTAGATTTTAATACTCAAACCATCCTATTAAAAAAATTACAAGTGATTTTATTTATTTTTTTAAAGACTTTCATACAGGTTAAATTAGAAATAAAGCATTATATACACATTAAGTTATCAAATTAGCCACATGTAAGCACACAATTTGCTCTGTTTTTTCATTACACTGTAATGATAAACTTTGAATAAATAAAGTTTTGTAAAGATTCAGTTAATCATTTCTTTTTATTGTTTTTATTTGTAATGAAAGAAAAGTGAAAGTGCATGGTTCTAATCTGGGGTATTAACTTACAATGCCAAAATAAACCCCGACTGTGGTGAAAAGTTCAATTTATAATGTAAAATACTTGTAAACAGGACACTTATTTTGTATCCCATTTTATACAAATTAATGAGCTGATAATCTAAAATTAGGAGTTTGGGTTTTCATAATACCACATTAACTTTCTCATTACATAAGAAAAAAATGTTATTTAATCTCTTCCCCATCTACTTTAAAATTAGGTACCACCAAAATAGTTGGGTTTTTCCCAGTGAAAACAGGAAAATGCAATCCATTGGTTTTAAAAATTTACCCAAAATCAGGCAATTATCCACTTTAAATTAAGTTTTCAGCAGTTATCTATTAATAAATGAATTGTATATTGGATACATTATTTTATTAGAAAATTTAGTAGAAATTTCCTTTCTATTATTAGTTCTCCACCACTTCAATATATTGTAAAGACTTTTAAAATTGTGGGTTATGAAATTTTTTTTATAGTTTTATAAAGAGAAATCACTGAAGATGATATTTGAGTAAAAAAAAAAAAAGAAAAAAAAGTTTTTGTAATATCAAATGTAAACATTTTAAAAATTTCTCCTGAGACCTTACAAAAAATAATTTTTGTTGAGAGTTGATACTTGCATAATTTAATAAAACACATTATTTTCTGTCAGAGTTGACAGGTAAAAAAATTTTACAATCGATATTTATTTTTGAAAAATTTACTTGTAATTTTTCAGTGATATTTTCAAATTCTTCAGTCTATATTTCTGAGATGAGGTGTTATGTACAGTATTTACATTAGTCGGACTATTGTCCTCATCTTTGTCGCCACATTTCGGCTGTTGTACGCTCCGGCCTTCTTCAGGTGGTTGGAATTTCGAACTGAACCCTTTATTTCGATCACTGGGGTAGACTGTTCTAGTTCCACGTGCTATGTTTGATGGATGTCAGTTATCAGTTATCTCCTAATTTTCCCTCTGAAAGTTCTCCACTGCCTTAACCAGGTATTGAACTCACCTTCTTTGGGTCTGTCACTGGATCTAACCAACGCCTTTATCCACTGTGCCATGTGTCCTTGAGTGATCGAAATAAAGGGTTCAGTTCGAAATTCCAACCACCTGAAGAAGGCCGGAGCGTACAACGGCCGAAACGTTGTGACAAATATGGCGACAAAGATGAAAACAATAGTCCGACTAATGTAAATACTGTTTCAAATTCTTGTTTGCTAATAACAAATGTTTTTTCTTTTTAAATATGTTTGGAGAATTAAAAAATGTAAAGTTCAATGCCATATTCAAAGGTTTTTTTGTTTTTTTCCAATTGTTTAAATATTTGTACAGAAGATCAAATAGGAAATAATTCAACAATTCTGAATTACTTCCCTATATTGCTTATATAAGGTTTAAAATAATTATCTATGATGTCCGGAGTTGTGTAGAATTTTTTATGATATTGTTTACTGAAAGAAAGCAAAGTGAAGGCAATCAACAATAATATCAAGTCTTCATCAATTTTTTTTTTACTGGTTACAAAAATTAAAAACATAAACAAGACCAGTTTCTGTATTTTGATCATCCGTTTTTAATTAAAGGCAGGTTTTCTAAAAATGGGGATTGCTACTGTTTGACCATTGAATATTGGCAGGTGGAATATATCTTGCTTGCTGTGTTCAAATGTGTTTTTCGCTGTTTTTAAAGCATAAGGAATTTTTCTTCCAAAATTCGGTTAATTAATCCTTAATTTTATTAATTCTCTTTGAAACAAATACCTTGGACAAATATTTGAATGATTTTATGAGATCCTTGAAGTGAAGTGTCTTCTTGAATTTTCTGTCGTCATTTTTCATTTCAATTAAAATGACTCCAAGAACTTTTTTTTTTTTTTAATTTAAAAACTTTTATTGAAATGCGTAAAATAAAAATTTTCTTTTTATATCTCTCAAAATAAAACCCCAAAAATGACTCTAAAAAAAGGTGACTTAAATTATTTAAGTCTTTTTAATTTAAGTTAAATTATTTTTAATGATCTTTTTTTTTTTAGTTTAAATTTTGGTGGTACCTAAAATTAAACAAAGTATACATACGGTCACGGATTCCTCATGAAAAAAAAAAAAAAAACACATTTAATAATTTAAAAAATGCCTTCTTTCAAATTAAATTTTGGTTTTAGTTAAAAGTCTAGTAGCCTAATCCATATTACAAGAAAACTTTCATTATGTAAATAAAGTTTTTATTTTAAGCATTTAAAAACATTGGCACGTTCGTTCATTTATCGAACCGCCATTAGACAAAAGATGTTAAACAACAAATTTTAAAAATCTCTTAAAAATGCAAAATTTGTTCTCGATACGATATGTGTTTCCAAGTCAATAAATTTAAGTATTAACTGGATTTTGTAAAAAAACGTAATGTTTACTTTTTGCTTAAAACAATGAAAATAATGTTTATTTATGTACGCTAGTCTGTGAAATCAGACGTCAACAACTACAAAATAAAAATATCAATTGCAAAACCTCTCTTAAAATGCGCGCGAAATTTTTTTTTTAATTTAAAAATTACGGAACACCAGCAGTGCAATAATCAAGAAATTGTCTCTAACCTTATAAACATCCAATATCATTTTTTTATTCTATACGATTTTATTAAACTTAGTAGAATGCATATTTTTATTTTTTTATACTACATTATTCTTAGTTAAAATGATACTTTTTTGAGTTTATTGATACCTGTAAAATGTCATCAAATTTCTAATTGCATCCAATTTGATTTGGCCTCTTTTTTTTTTTTTTTTTTTTTAAAATTATTATGAATTTAAGATTTATTGAATTTTTAACCATAAATGATTATTCTGCTTACGATAGACAAAAAAGTATTTAAATTAGAGCCGGTAATTCAGAAATTATTTCCTTTTTGAACATTTGAAAAGTAATCTCTAAAGTAAACCGTTGCCAAAAATGAAAAAAAATTATTTTCGAAAATGGAATTTTAATCTTTACATTTTTCGATTCTTTAGCCATGTATTGATGTAAATGACAACAACTCTTGTAACATACAAGCTGCAACGGGAAGAATTTCAAAATCGCACAAATAAATATTAAAAGTAATTTTTTTATAAGTATATTTTTATTTTATGTTCGATATGTAAGAGAATCTGTTTTTTTATGCAAGCTAGCAACCACCAACTCAGAAAAATTTGTATTTTGTGTTTTAGTAAGGTTCTGGATGAATTTTCCGTTCACACTTGATATTGCATTAAATTTTTACTGAAATAACTGTTTTATATATATAAATTCCCTGGAGATGTTAACATCTTTAGGGAATTTTATAGCTCAAAAAAAAAAAATTGACGTACACTACACACGATATCGAAAATGGGAGTCAAACAGACCCGCAAAAAAAATATTTCTTCAAAGTTTTTTTTAATAAATTAACGAACCTCTGTATACAATTCATTCATTCATTAATTGAATAAGTACTGAAAATGTTGTTTGAATGAGATAAAATTCCTTGATATTTGAAACTCTTTTTAAAACAGGGTGAAGGTAGCAATTTCTTGCTTTCATTTCGGAAAATAACGACGCTTCATTTATTTTAGTGATTTTTTTTAGTTTTTACCCATCACAATGTAAGAAGCTCTCTTTTTTAGTTTTTTAGCGTTACAAAAAAACTGACCCTCCTCATTAACATTAAATTAAAAAGTTCATTTCCCGTTAAAAATGTATCTTTTTTTTTTTTTACATTTAATTTAAAAAAACTAAAAAAAGGAAACTTTAAGTTTTAAAATGCTAGTTACTGTTTGTTTAAAAAAAAAAAAAAAAAATAAAGAGCTAACCTAAGTTGCTATATTCCTTTTTTCAGTAAATTATGAAATCTTCAATTCGTATCCGCGGCCACCCCCGACCCCCCAAAAAGTTCCTGTTTCCGTTTCCAACCGTCCCCTTGGTCGATGGGTACACCCTATATTTGTTTTTATTTTTTATTTTCCGCTGCTGCTGTTGTTTAACAGACATAACATAAACAGCGTACATAGTTACAGAGAATTGTATGATGAACACAAGGGAGAGAGAGAGAGAGAGAGAGAGAGAGAGAGAGAGAGAGAAGGGGGGGAGACGTTTATTGTTCTTCCCGCCCTCTTCCTCGATGATTAGTATTGGGTCATGCCAGACCAGACTCTGCAGATGTGCGCGGGGATCACCAATGTTGTTAGGATTGGCTGACGTGAGAATTCCGTAGACTTCCTAAAAATCATATTTTAGAAGATTGACTCATGTTTACGCTTTAAAAAAAAAAAAAGTCTTATTTTTGTTTTATTTATTTTTGACTACTTCAACAACAAGCAATAACTACTACTTACAATTTCATTTCAGCATGGTATCATTCATGCTTCAGTAGTAGTGATTATTAGTTATTTGCGGAAGAGTAAAGAAGACGTAATTTCACTCGGTGCGTACACTGTCAACTTGAATTTCTTTTTGTAGGCGTCCGATCAAAGGCAGGAATTTAAAGTTTTTTTTAAGACTACTTATTGTATAAATTAAGTAACGTTTACGTTGGATTAGAAGGTGTTTTTGCTTGAAACTTTTTCTTTTAATAAACATTTTTCCCCTTAGAAAACGAAGTACTTTTTTTTATTTTCAAGTTTAAAAGAATGAAAATATTTTTTACTGACTTCTGGTTGCTTATCTCCAGAAAAATGTTTGAAAACGATTTATTTTTTAATTTCAGAAATAATTAGAACTGTGTAGGTGGATAAGTGCGGATTTATCTAAAACTGATTTAAATCCAGACTACCCCCTACCTACTTCAAAAAAAAAAAAAAAAAAATGACAATGTTTGAGAGAGACTAAAAAGAGTAAATAATCCCGCCTGGGTTGCATTCATTAATTCACTACTGCAATGTGCTTTAGTTTTTACGCTGTCTATGAGTTGGCAATCCGATTTTAGTTCAAGCAAGACATATTTGGAAGCTTTCTTCTCTCGTTTGAACTCGTGTTTCTGTCACCGTCATTATTCCTTGAATGAATCTATCTCCCTTCAAGAAAAATTGATTTGTTGCTGCTTTAGCTTTATCATTAGTTTACTTTTATCTTTTTTTACCTTTTTGTATTTTGTTTAATCAATTCAAACATTATTTCATCATGGAAAAAAAACGCAGTTAATGCTGGAATTCTTGAATTATAATTTTTACAAGAACAATCATAGTAACACAAGTCTACCTAGAACCTTAAACACTTGAGGCGAATCATCAGCAGCAGCGTCGGCATCGGCTTCCCCGCCATTTCTCCTGTCAAGAATTTTACCTCTCCCAACTAAAGAGTGATATCGAGCCATGCCTTTAGTTTCCCAGATGTCATCTACCGCTTGGATTTCCGTATTTGCCAGTACTGTTATAAAAAGGCATATGTAAGAGATTTACTTAAGGTCGCCTACTTTTGGCTGACATAACCATAAAGGGGAGGAAAAATAGCTAGAATTTTTCTCCCCGCCCCCAATGTACCCGGTTTGCTTGAATGATATTTTCTCCGGTTGTAACTCAGAACCTGTGGACTCGAACCCCCTGTGGGTGGTGTTTCAGTTTCCTTGATTTAATACTAGTGTAGTCTTCTCAGAAATCATCATTTACTTCACCGTACAAACATCCTGTTTTGTCAAAGGAGAAGTATTATTCCTTCTACCTTTTTGGGATAAAATTGATTATCGAAGTTGAAAAGTGCAAATCTTCGATTTATTTGTGCTTGCTATGCATGCAATAGCAGGACGACGACAATGCATAAAACGAGCAAAAATAAGAAAAACGAGCCTTACTTTTACGATTCTCGGATTTCTAGGTAAGAAAACATGTTGAATTTTTTTTTTAAAGAACTTAAAATGCTAAATTTGTCGTATGAATTGTTTGGTCTTTCAAATATTTTTGTTTATAATTTTATTCCCGATGAATAATGTTTGAATTGATGAGTTTCACCGCCACCCGGTAATCTGAGTTGCGGTATATGTTTGGTTGTCGTAACTGACTTTCACATTGTCCTCAGTGATCGACCTTAAAAAAAAAAAAAAGATACCGGCATCAGTAACAATCAGTACTTTTTAGCCCCCCCTTTTTTTTTCCAGAGACTTTCCTTTGTTAACCTTATTATTACTTCGTAAGTGTACATCTGCAACACATTAACTTATAATGCACATTCCACAGGCGACCCAGATTACATGTTGAATTATAAATTCTAGTCCACGTTGTAGCAAGTTTTACTTACCTCTAAGTGTATATTTAAGAAAAGCATAAACGTTTGTTTGATTTCTAACATTAAAAAAATCATCCTGTGCTATTATGACCATGATTTTTTTTTTTTTTTTTTTTCGTGCCATCTGTTTTTCACTGTTTACCTTGAATATTTCATCTTATAAAAAATTAATTGCCTGGGCTCTCAACAACAACACAATTTTTTTTCTTTCTTTTTTTTTGCGGGGGATGGGGTAGTGGTTAAAAAACATCAAATATTGTGTACTTGAATTAATTCAGCTTTCCTGAGTTTTTGAATAGTCCCTTTCACATTTATTGGAATTATGGGGGGAAAATTACAGCTTTCATTTTAGTTGCCTAGGTTATCCTGTTTTACTAGTGTGTTTTGTTTTTGTTTTGTTTTTTTGTCTTGGAATGGAATTGCTGATTCTTATCACCAGCATCCCCGACTCCCCCTCTAAACATTCTTCTCATCACCTGGGAAACTGTGTAGTGTAAATATTACGAAAAAGTATTTTGTTACTGCTGTAACTCATTTTTCTCCATTTTTCAACATAGTGGGACACATTCTGGGGTTGGGACACATTCAAGGTTTTTAGTAGATATTTTGTTTGGATGCCTTTTTTTTTATCATATGTAAATTAAAAAAGGCTCGGATCATGTCTGGTCCGTCAATTACAGCATTAGCATTTTTTTTTTTTTTTTCACAAGACCATCGCATCAGAATAATGTTAATTATTTACATTCTCTTCTTTTTTTTTTACTTTGGTAGTCATAAACTAAACAAGAGGGTAACTTTATGTATTCCATTTTTAGTAGGTTAATAAAATAAAAGCATCATCAGCAGTATCGAGCAAACTTGGATGAAAATGTGTTAAAAATAAAAACCTTTTTAGAAAGTAGATCACTGGGATCTTCAGACTAATCGTAAAATAACTTCTTTTTTTTTTTGCATTCATTTGATTTAAGAAAAAAAAATGAATTTTTATGTTCAACTTATACAGGATGTCGTCTTAGGGACATTTCGAAAATGTCTTTTAGAGACACTAATTTCAAAGCAGTGAATGAAAAATTATATTTCAATTTCATTTTATTCAGAGGGCTAAATTTCTACAGTTATTTCTGGAGAAATATTTAAAAAATTTAACACGCACACATTCATTTACTTATTTGGGGCTGAAAGTGAAGAATAAAAAAAATGCATTTTTTCAGCAAATTATTAATGGTGAAGGAAAAAGGAAATTAATTTTTTATCTAAAATATTGTCCTTAAACTTGGACTTCAATTTTTAAGCGGAGCAGCTTATTTTGTAACAAATCAAAAGAAGTAAAAATAAAATTAAAAACAATATAGTTGGGTTGAAGATATTTCAACAAGTCTTCGAAAAATATAAGGAAACATTTTTTTTCTCGGTGACTTTTTTAAATGCATAGTCGACGGCAGCTGTTAAGTTAGTAAGTTGAAATTGAGTGCTAAAGTAAAAGATCTCTCAAATTGTCTTGGGATGAAGAAAGCATGATAAATTACAGGGAAGCTAAAATTTAGCATCCAACCATATGTTTTTTTTCTTTTTTTTGACTACGAAAATAGATTCTCTTTTTTCTTTTCTTTTTATTTTTCTTCTACGTGTATCTCTCCCTACCAACTTCCTTTTTAGTTTTTAGTTATCGTTTTCTTTCTTTCATTTTTGCCACAAATTGTTTCTGGCATGATTCTAATTTCTAACTGTCCAAATTCTTCGTCCAACATTTCCAGGGGTTTCTTTTAAAACCTGTTGATTTTAATTTAAATTTCCTCCGTGTGTATTATTATATTCCTAACTTGGTTATTGTTTTCTTTACTTCTGTTTCTAAATTACCTCACCTTTTTCATGATACTGTTGTAACCTCACTTCCTCTGTTGGTAATTAATATTTTTGTGGAGTGAGATGTATTTTTCTGTTGTAGACCCTTTCTGACGTGTCGCCAAAATTGAACCCAGGGTGTTTTTCTTTTGTTTGTGTGTTATACACAGGCAGTTTGTTTTCTTAATTTTAAATAATTACATTTCTAAATAAATGTATTGTGACAATTTAAATATTTTTTTTCATTTTTAAGATGTTAATTTGATTGGAAATTACTAAAAAATTAAATAAAACAGGTTTTAAATTTCATGGGAATCTCAATCAAGGGAATTTGATTGTGAACATGATTATTTCTTCAAACTCTAGAAAAGATTCTTTGGAATTCGTGCCGAAAATTAGGAATTTTTTTTTTTTTTTCGACTTCTTTTAAAAACCTGTTTAATCTCTGAAAAACCTCGCCTTACAAGTCACTTTTCATTTACATTTAGTTTTGGGTTTGAAAAATCGTTTGCAGAACACTAGAGATTTTCACTAATCTTACAAAAATGAAATGACAATGATTATGACACTGACACACAAGTTGTTTTGGACACTTTTCCATGCGTGTTGTTATGAAAATAAGACATTTTTCGTGATCAAATATTAAAATAATTTTAAAAACAGCCCGCAATAAATTTTACTGACTTAAGTTAATGTTCCAATAATAGATAAATTTATAATTTTGTTTTTAAAGGCGTCTCTAGTCAGATTAATAAAATTTCTTCAAAATATCGTGTGTGTGATGTGAAAATCTTAAAAAACACTGGTAGCAATTTACCCACCTATGTAAAACAAGCCTTAAAAAGTGTGAAACAGTAAAATTAATTAGAAAGTGTTTTTGATAAGATATTTTTAAAATGACTTTAAAAAACCAGAACACCGTTTGAGAGAGAAGAGTAAGACTAAAGAAAGAGGGTACCCTTTTTCAACGCCGCCCAAACATATTCACTTTTTAAACGTTTTTTTTTTTTATTACGATTATTGGAATAGGAAGAATAATAGAGAATTATTACTTTCTCCTTCTTTTTTTTTATGGCGATGGCCCTAATAACTCTGCTATTATTGCGTTTTTAATTGTTTACATGTGCTTTGTTCAAAACTGTAAATAGAAAATGTTTTGGTACATTTTCTTTTTCCAAACAAAAACCTTGATTTTTCAAGTTTGTACGTGTTGTATATATGACCTATTTAAATTATAGAATTTTACATACCTTAGTTTTCCTGGCCTTTTACACCAGAATATGGTGTAATTTTATTTCAAACATTTGTTTAGTAAATTAAAAACGAGCCATCAACCTGAAACCTTCTTCCCAGCCGGTGTCCATTGTTTTCTTCTCCCAAAAATTGAAACACTCGTGTGTGTGTGTGTGCTAGAGAGGGTGAACATTTTGAACATGGCCGAGTTTGGTTAAAATTAAAAACAAACAAAAAAACTTTTCCCACGATTTTGTTTTTGACACACTCTGAAAGATTGCATTTTCAAAGTTTATACAACATTGTATAGCTCGATGATCTAAGAAGTGTACTCTGTATACCGCTCATGAAAACTAGTTGGTGGGTAGGAGAGATAAAAATTAATTAGAAAACCGCCTGCATATTTCTACTGTGTTTTCTATTTACTGACCCTGTTTTATTTTATTTAAAAAGAAAAAAAAAGATAGTAAACCCGATAAAAGGAAAATGAAGTTATGTTTCTTTTGCTTGGAGTTGTGCAAATTTAAAATTGTTTTAAAACTAAAAGTTACGTGGATTTGAATCATGAAATCACTTTCTTTCTCTGATACACTTTTCTTCACAACGACTCCTTGATTGACACACGTCAGAAAATATGAGTATAGCTAAAAACCAAGAAAATATATGAAATGGACTAAGACCTGTATCGGAACATATTTCCACTTTCCCAGAAATGTTTGTGTCAGTATGGTTGGTCCACTCTTTTCACAGTGGTATGCCCTTCTTCTAATCCCTGTTGCAGATGCATGCACAGGCACATTTGTGTTTCTTCAGCACCCACAGACGCAGCCTGTAGTTTATACTGTTACAAACTGAAATAAATGATTTACTCTTTTTATTTCATTGAATAAAATGTAGTTGACAGCATCAAATCAAATATGCTAATCATGAATAATGGTGTAAAAGAAGAGGAACTTAAAAATAATTACTAAATTTTTTGTTCATTTTTTCGTTTGAAACTTGATAGAATTTAAAGCCTTTAATATGTACTTTTAATAAAATCTTTGTTTTTAATTTTATTTCTTATTAAATAAATTTAATTTCCTTATTAGATTATTGAGGAATTGAGATAAAAAAGATGTATAAATGTAGATATTTCGTTTTCAGTAAATAAACAACGACAAATGTCATGTGTGTCCTAGCTTAGGAATAGGTTATGAGAAAAATGACTTTTTAGATTGATATGTTTTTCACAACATTTATAATTTTGTTATTGTTAGATATTAGCAAAATCTTCAAGACATAAATTTTTGAATATTAAGTGATAATTATGATGCTGAAAATTCTAATTTCAAGTGTTTAGTAAATTATTTATATTTCCTTATATTTAAAAAAAAAACAAAAAAAAAACTACTTTTTCAGTCATTAAAATATCTCGTAGTAAATGATATTTTTACAAAGCTATATTATTCTATATTGTATAGTACTGAAGGCTGTTTTTAAAGTCTAGCATAATAGAAAAATAAATGAAATTCCTAAACTATATTTGCATACACCCTATAATACTATATAAGTTCCTTCTACTTCTCCAATGTCTTAGTGGGCAAGTCAGCCATAAGTACTCTTTTCTTTCTTCTTTTTTTTTTTTTTTTTTTTTTTTTTTTTTTAAATATATAGATTTATGTGTATGTGTTTTTGTATTTTGTAAGGTGTTTTTTACATTTTTCTTTAAGCTTTAGAGACTGGGGAGTGCCATGTAAAGTATAGAATGACTTCAAGTTTTAAGAATTGATTTCTCTGTGTTTGTGAGAGAGAGAAAATACCTATATATTAATATTTTATATTCACAAATCTTGTGCTGGAAAAATAGTATGTAATTTTTGCAGCAATATAATTAACTTTAAATTATAGTCAGTGATTCAGAAATTGACTATATTGATTTTTTTTTCCAAATAGGATTTAAGTTTTTCTGCCAAAATATTTTAAATAACTTTCAAAGTTGTATAAATTTTTTTTTTTGTTTGCTGCTAGTAAATTTGCATATATTTGGAATTTTCTCAATTACATGTTAATTTTAATGCTATACTTATTAAACCTTGAGTGACTGACAAATTATAATGTATTACCAAATATTAATTAGTTAAATTTGTTGCTAGGGAAGTTGGTTCACTGTTGTAATAGATTCGGGCAAGAAAAATTGTCTATCTTTCACATTTATAAAGCTATCATTTCTCCATGTTTTGAAGATTGCTGCCATATATTTTGAGGTCCTTGATGAAATCCAAAGAAGAATCTGGCATCTCAGCTTCAGTCACTTTCCCACTGCCATAATATAGCATCCCTGTGCCTTTTCTAGAAATACTTTCATGGCAATTGTTCAGATGAACTCTCTTATGTGATTTTATTAATTTAAGTGCAGTACTAGATTGGTGGCAAGGTCTCCTCAATTTACAATTGAATTGTTTAGAAGTTCTTTGCTAACAGATTTTCTTGCACTTCTCACTTGTATAACTCCTCCAGCTTCTTGCTTTCCGGTCAAGTTTGATCTTCCAAAATTTAAATGCAATGTCAATCTTTATATTGTCTTAATTCTTGTTCTTTTATTGTTCTTGCTTTTTAATCTTAATATATATTTTTTGCACCTAATTTTTTTTTCTTTTTCTTATATTCTACACTCAGTAAACCCCTGCATCTTTCTTTCTTTCTTTTTTTTTTTTTGCTTGCTTAGAATTAAATGATTTTAAAAAAAAATTGTATGCTGTATTTCAATAATTAAATGTAAAGGAGTTATTCCTCATTATTTCTTGATCTTTTAGGTATTTTGGTATCAAAATTAAGATTAACATCTTTTGTTTTATGATTTTAAATGACCCCTAGACTAAAGCAGCACCTAATGGTTTGCATTTGTTTGCCATAGTTTAACTCTTGCTGCTACCAATAGTAATAGCTTGTTACTAATAGTGTTTATTTGTTAAAATGGTTGTCAGCAAGATGTAAGCTACAAATTGGTGATATCAACATTAAACAACTACACAAGTTTAAATATCAGGAAAGTGTTTTAACAGAGGATGGAAAATGCAACACTGAAATCCAAAGATACATTAGATTACAGAAAGATGGATTCTAAAAGCTAAAGAAAGTCATAAGAAACAGGAAAACTTGTTTACAGAGTGCTGACTTGCTATATGATATCCACCCTCTTGTATGGCAGTGAATCCTGGATAATCTCCACACAATTGAAGTGGAAACTGGAGGCAACAGAAATGTAATTCTACCAAAGTATACAGAAAATTCCATGGACAGAGCAAGTAAGCAATGAGGAAATTTTAAAATGGCAATAAAAAGAACATTTATAATCAGAGAGAGGCTGGCTTGTTGTGCAAGAGATAGGGGAAAGCAGCAGGCCACCTGATGAGCTTGTGTGAATTGATGATGAAATGCAGTGGCAAAAGGAGAACACTGCTAAGTGCCACAAGGTTATTGGAAGTCATAGAGGGGCATGATTGTCCACATTCGGAAGGGACACAACACATATAGATAAAACCTACCAAAATTACTTTTACCATTTGCATATCTGGTATTTAAAATATACAGTTTGTATAGTGCTTATCAAGGTCATTTACTATGATTTTAGAATTGGGAACTGCTACTTGTTAAACAGTTAATTGGCCAAGGAAAAATTAGGATTATTTCAATTACAGGTATTATAGAATTTGTATACATATATCATTATTAAATGTTACAATACATTTTCTTTGTTATATATTTCAATAAAATCTCCTTTGTAATAACAGGTCTTCATTTCATTTTTTTTTTTTTTTTTTTTTATACAGCTTATCAACACTTTGCATGTTATTTAAAGCCGGAAAATATTTTTGGATTAAGATTTTTTTTTTTTTTTAAGAGACGTAATAATGATTGAGTGATATAACTCTTAGTAATAGCCCATGGCTGGAGGGAGAAAAGGTGTGTTCGTACCTTTCCCGTGGGTATTTGCAAGCAAGTGAATATAATAAACATAGGTGGAATTGGAATTCAGCTGCCTAATTAACAGTTCCAAGCCATTATCGATTACACCACCCACACATCCAAACTTACAGCATCTGATATTCCTGAATGGTCACCTATCTAGATATTGACCAGGCTCAGCATTGTGGCTGTAAGCCATTTAAAATGTTATTCTTTTAATTCACTACATCAGATATGTGCACTTGCAATAGTCAGAAAACATGTTAGATTAAAGTTTATCAAATATACAAGAATACATTTTTTATTAGTTTTGCTATAAATAATCTAAATAAATATAGTTTTCAGATTACTCAGATTTAAAAAAAAAAAAAATTTTTTTTTTTTTTTTTTATACAGCTGTAAAGTTTATTTCTATTTCCAACAATCTCAAATTTTAAAATAAATTCTAAGGATTTTTTGTTTTTTTCATGTTAAAATAATATAATCTAAGGTGTTTTATTTTCAATTACATATATCAACAGGTCCTAACAGATCTGATTTAGATTTCTCTTTGTCAAGTAGTCAAATATCCAATTTAACTTTAAAAAAATGTAACTTTTTTTAATTAAAATTAAATGGTATTGACTGTAAATTAGGATTAATGAGTATGGACTGTCCTTCTTTCATCTTTTTAGTATATTTATATATTTTTTTCTATTTTTTATAATTTTCTTTCTGATCAACTTTCTCAATCAGTATTTCTCTTTTTGGAGAAAAGTAATTGTAGTCATTTGTAAAACATTTAAGCAGCATTATGACTTTCTTTGATTTTTCAAAACATTTTTGTTTAATACACCCTGAAGAATTTAATTGCGAATGTTACACGCATGTCTTCAATTACTCACTGAATCAGAATATCAAAGGATAATTTTAAGGTTTGTATTTTTCATGCTACTTCGTTTTTTTTTAAATTGCAGCCTCTTCGACTTTGCTACTGTCAGATACTTTTTGTCTTTCACAATAAATGACTTTTTAAGACACTCTACTAATATAATCTTAGCTACTTGTACTACTTACATAACAATGGCTTTAAAAGTGATTAGAGAAATTCTTTGTAAGCTTTAAAACTGTCATTATAAACTGAAGTGTCAAAATAAATTAAACCTAGCAATACACTTGATAGTTTCACCTTCACCAACTTACAGAAATGGGCTCAGCATAATGTTTTACATAATAGGTAAAAAGATAGTGTAGCTGTGGCAGCCATGGGATAGGGGCGGGATTTAACACTTGGTATCTGATCTGAGTATCCTGGCAACAGTAGCAAGCATCTACCTGGAATATGTGAACACTGCAGGTGATGAAAAAATGGGATTACTAGTGACTGATACAGTAGCTACAACAACAAAGGGGAATATTCCATCAAATCATATCACAATTCAATGCTGGTGCCACTTATCCCGTCAGTCAACATATTCTACAGTATACACTGCATGCCATGAGGTTCCATGGTCATTGACCAACATAAGTTCTATTATTGACACTATAGCATTGATTATCATTGAGTCAGATAATTTTATTATGCTGTCATAAAGCTGATGGTGTTGGATATTTTCAATTGAAATTTGTAGAGACTACTAGTGAAAAGGTACCGTCTGTCTTTTTAACAATGAAAGATGTTCAACCTGTACAAGGTCCAAGAGTCACTCGAGGTAGAGGCTTACAGAGTGAGAGGTAATACCCCCAAGTAAGGTGATAATGCTACCAATATGCAAGGGTCCACCAGAAGTGAAAGAAAAGGAAAAGACTTTAGAAGGAATTGAAAATCCAATCCTAAACAGGAAACAAAAGATCAGGTAGGAGTGTGAACCAGACAATAGGCGAACATATCTACTTCTATTGAAGAAAAAAATAAATAATAAATAACATGTCAGTGTTTTAGGTGGAGACGTTAAAAGTATTGAGTTAAAGTAGACTTTAGCAGGAACCAGAAACCCAATCTTAACCATGAAACAATGGATAAACCTTTACTTCTGTTTAAAAAAAAAACACAGGAATGTGAATTAGATACGCAAATCTGTTGTGATATATACATATTTTACTGCAGATCATTTGTATCCTTTTATGCTTTTTGTTGGTTTGTTTCCCTGCTAGTGACTGTGACATGAAACTGGTTCCAGAAACCCTCAACTGCTATCTTGGTACACATTGGTCTCTATATTTGCCAGATTTAAGTTCCATTGAGCATGTATAGAACATGCTGCTGGACTCACTAAATTCCCTGTTCCATTAGTCAATAAACATAATTTTGTCCAACTCCAAAATGTAAAAATATGCCTGGGTAGATATGCACATCCAATATCTCCAGTACTTTGTAGATTTCATGCTATGATGCAATGCCACCTTTTATTTAGGTGAAGGGTGAAGCTGATATGTTTAGTTAGCTGTCTTTGGTGTTTAGAATAGTAATGTGTTTTTTTTTTTTTTTTTTTTTTCTCCCCTCATGTTTGTGAGGGGATAGAAAAAAATCACAGGTACGTAGTTGATTCCATTCAAAGTCTCTCAGTCTGTTTTGCATCTTGGATCTCAGAATCTTCATGCTGGAAATTGGCATGCCATTTCATGGTTGAGTATAATGAGCACTTGTCATCATACGCTCATTGATTTTTTTATGCAGGAACAGAAACTTCATGAGTACCCAGAGTTCAACAATTTCACATTTTCCATTGATTAATAATTCAATGATCTGAAACTAATTGAAAATGAGCTAAGAGTCCTGCAGATTGGCACTTTACAGTATAAAAGAACACTCTTTCCAGCTATGAAGACAAAATAATGCAAATTTTGTTAAGTGAGTCAAGCTGAGAACTTTTCAGTAAAATAGCCTCTTGCATTGTTATTTTGTGCCCATTATTTTATTTCATGCTAAACTCAACTTGCATTAATTACATTGCATAACAATGATGAGTGAACAAATCATTTGATGTTTGCTTTTATGGATATGATAGGATTGTAGTTTTGGGCAAAATGTGCTTCCAATTTGTTTTTTACAGAAAGTTATCTAGAAGATTGTTCATTAGCATTTACGAATTAATAAATCTTGTCTGTATGGAACCTTTATTATTATTAAATTTCTATTGATATTTAGAAGTTCTAGAAAGTTCATTTACAGTTCAGAAAAGTTTGGTCAACCAAACTCTTAATGTCACCAAAACACATTTTTTACAAATTAATTATTTATTCTGTTTTTTTAGATGTAAGTTAATGTAAATGGGGGATAGATACATGTGTGTGTGTATTTTATATATATATATATATATATATATATATATGATATGATATGATATGTGTGAGTGTACATGAATGTTTAGATTGAAATAAAAATTTGTATGGAATTTCATTTGATTAAGTGCATAAGGTAAATGTAAACTTAAAGATTTATCTGATAGAAGAGCAAGTTTTTTAGAAACAATTTCCCATTTTTACAAGTGGTAGGTCAGATTAAATTTTGGTGAAGTGCTAGTTTAGGTATATGATAGATTTGGGTTGGGTACATGTGTAGGTTTAATTAATGGGTTAGTAATGTTATGGAAGTAGTAATTTAAAACAAATGAAACATTTGGATTAAACTATACAAGAAAGAGACCAGCTTACTAAATTAGGAATCCAGGGGAAGTTAACTCAAATCAAAACCAGTGAAAGTAAAAAAAAAACACCAGTATATAGAAGGGTGTGAAGTCTTTTTTTAATTGGCTGACGCTGACTGACAGATTTGAACTCTTGATTATGTCACTTTTATGTTTTTGCAATGTCGAGGTGTGTAGCACAACACTTTCAAGGACACAGCTGGAGTCGGGTCAGAGCTGCTGTTTGGGCTGATATGCAAAACCCAAAATCGGCGATGAAGACAGTGCATCATTGAAGACCACCCTTGATGCATCAAAAATGTACTATGCAACTAAATATTGGAGTCATGTCTTGTAATTCATACTTCCTTTGAAGTTTTTATATATAAAATTTTGACTTCTCTTACGCCCTCTAAAATAACTATACATTGACCGATCGAAACAAAGTTTTGGGGAGAAGTTCAACATGCGAATAAATAAATTCTAGTGTTGAAAACTTCTCTTTCTGTTCATTTTTTTTTTTTCTGTATTCTTTTAGTAATGCTAATCAAAATACTTGGCTAGTCGCTCTTGGTCCCTATGTAAAAGAGTAGTCTGAGCCACACCCTTTGAATCAAAACTTTATCACAGCATCCTACAGGTGTTAGCATTGATCCTGAGGGAGAAGAATTATGACAGCCGTTATTGTTTCACTGATGGCAGATTTAGATCTGTGCAGATACCTGTCATTCCTGCTGTTCACCATTTTATCCTGTTTGAGACTCTACAAGATATTTGAGCTTGTCCAGCAAGTGTTGTGCACTGATCACACTTGTTTTCCATGATCTTCTTGAACCTGAACTGCCCTTCCTTTATCACATATATAGCGCTGATTACCTACTATATGTTTGATAGTAAACTTTACCATCTTGAACTACTCAGCAGAGATCCTTGTTGATATGCTGGGTTTGTTGCTGTCTTTAATGTCTAATAGCTTTGAGCGCTTTTTTTCTCTCAACCACAGATGACACATTGTGTCAGGTAGCTCTGGAAGGTCACATTTTGAATCAGTGAAAGAAACAGACAAGCAATAGAAAGACAAATAAAGTAGAAAGAATTAGTTGATATGAAATGTCTTCTGAATATGGAAAGAATGAGAACAATTTAAACTTGTGAATGGAAAAAGAGTTTGGTTCAAAATTCTGATGGTTACCGAGTATGACAAACATCTGGAGGGAACATTTAAAACAGTGAGTATAACAAAAATAAGCCTGCTGGTCTAAATGGTGAGGTATATGATAATGCTAATTATTAGAGTTTCTTTCTCTCTCTCTCTCTTTTTATATAGTCTATACAAAAAAATGCTAGTTACAATACTAAAATATCATTTAAGACTATCATCCTGAATAGGCCAAAGTCAGAGCTATTACTTCAAAAAGGTAGCACCAAGGAAAACATTGTGATCGGAGCAAAGCACTTGCTAAACAAGCTCAAATATCTTGTGGAGTCTCAAACAGGATAAGATGGTGAACAGCAGAAATGACAGGTGTCTGTGCAGATCCAACAGAAGTATGAAAAGTGTTGCACGCCAAATCCCTGTCATTGGTGAAAAAATAAAGGCTGTGTCATGATGCCCTAATTCTTCCCCTCAAGATTAGTGCTAACACTGTGGTAAAGTCTTGATTGAAAGGGTGTGGGTCAGACTCTACTTTTACATATGGACCAAGAGCAATTGACCAAGTATTTTGATTAACATTACTAAAAGAATGCAGAAAAAAATGAACAGAACGAGGAAGTTTTCAACACTAGAATTTATTTCCAATTTACTTATTTGTGTGTTGAAATCCTCACAGTATTTAGTATTGTATCGCTAACATTTTTGTTAAGATTTACAAACTCTACATTTTGTTCAATTTAGCAAACCAATTGATGAAATTTGAATAAGCTGATTTCTTTGGAAAAATACTTTGACAAAAACCTTGCTCTGTGTTCTTTACACAACCTAGTAAAACCATCTGTACTTTGTACTCCTTTACCAGTTTGCACTTCTCTCCCAAATTTGGTTTCAATCGGTCAATGTAAGGTTATTTTAGAGGGTGTTATGGAAATCGTAGAATTTTATATATAGATTAAAAACTTCAAAGGAAAGTATGAATTACAAGACATGACTCCAGTCTTTAGTTGCATAATACATTTTTGATGCATCAATGGCAGTCTTCAGTGGTGCACTGTCCTCATTGCCAATTTCAGGTTTTGCATCATATCGGCTCAAACAGCTACTCTGACTTGACTCTAGATTTTTCACCCCCAAACTCTACAGGAAATAAGAAGAATGTGCAGGCACTTATTCCCATGTTTTGTGACTGATTTTCTTATTGCATCCTTCAATTGAATGAAGTACTTTGTGTTCTATTTATTGTTTTGCTTAGAGAAATGTACTCATAGTTGACAACATCTGTAGGAAATATATTAACAAGACCATGGCATTGCTATAACTCTACAATGTCTTCCTTTGGAGATTCTGGTTAAATTTATTGGCAAGGGGAAAACCTTGTTTTTGTTTCCGGGTCATAAATGTGGACACCTAACTTATCTCATGTTATGACCTTTTTTGAGAAAAACTGAATCATATTGTCTGTCTATATTTCTGAGATGAGGTATTATGTACACTATTTACATTATTCGGACTTTGTTGCCACATCACGTTTTGGCTGTTGTACGCTCCGGCTGTCTTCAGGTGGTTGGGATGTCGAACTTCAACCCTTTATTTCGCTCTCTAGGGTAGACTGTTCTAGTTCCACGTGCCATGTCTAATGGATGTCAGTTATCAGTTATATCCTGGTTAAGGTGGTGTAGAATTTGGAGAGGGGAATTAACAGGAGATAACTGACATCCATTAGACATGGGATGTGGAACTAGAACAGTCTGCGCGCATGAGTGGAATAAAGGGTTCAGTTCGACATTCCAACCACCTGAAGAAGGCCGGAGCGTACAACGGCTGAAACGTTGTGATAAATGGGGCAACAAAGATGAGGACAATAGTCTGAATAATTTAAATAGTGGATCATATTAGTTGTTTCAAGCAAGTCCTGTTCAACATGAAATTACTTCTACACTCGTGACAGGAATTGTAGAACAAATTTTGTGGCCAACAATTTCATGCCGAGCTCTTCTTATCAAAATCTTTGAAACCATTTTCTGTAGAATCTCTTCTAAATTTTGCACTTGTCAATCACTGATTTCCTACATGTACTTGACATTTTATGGCAATTTGCTTGTTGATGGCCTTCCAGAATGTGGATCATTTTCTATGGATTTCTGGCCAAATTTTATCAATGCTTCATTCACAAATGAATCATCCCTGACAGCCACCTTATTCTGATTATTTTCCACTGATGAATGTTAGGGATTCAAGCAAAGCTTGATACATATTTGCTGATCTACTTATTCATGTGACACTCACAATATATAAACTTGTTCAGTGATGATCTCACTCTCTCTCCCCACTGACTAATCCTATGGGAGTGTGTCTTTGTCAAGAAATGTGAAGTTTCTTCAGATTTCTCTAGATGTTATAAAATTAAAGATAACTTAAAAAACGTTTCCAAATAATAATAATAATAATAATAAAAGACTTACAGTAATTTCCAATCCTCAAACCAGGACTGTTTTCATAACTGAACATGCAATCCCTGAATACTGATAGCTTATATCTCCATCAGGACACCTGGACAAACCAGGATATATGCTAAGCTTACTTTTAATAACAACAGTCACAGTTCACTAACCTTCACTTATCTTTTATTGTATTTTCTAAAATGTTTCATCACAGGTATTTAGAGAAAGATTAAATGAAATGGAAATTTATAAGTTAACATGAAAAAAAAAAATGTTGATTTTTTTTTTTAACCTTTATTAATGTTTTTATTGTTCAACTAACATTTGATCTTATTCTTCTGAAATACTAGTAATAGTCATTTTTTAGTGTAATCATAATAAATAAAAATAAACATGGTTTTCCCAGACATACATTTTCTTCTCAAATTATTTAATGTTTGGGATTACTTTTTATTTTATTTTACTTTGCCTAATCAGTAGAAATCCAAGGGCCTGAAACTCCAGCAATTAGGTTACTCCCTTCCTAAACTTTTTGAAAAAATATATAAATTTGGAAGAAAAAAAAAATAATTGCTAATTTTTCTAAAAATGATTTGAAAATCTGCTAAGATTATTTATTGTTAGACAAGTGCTGACTGATGAAGAAATCTTAGTGTGTGAACACTAAGCACCTTAACTAAAGTGATTGGTGAAGCTGGCACTTGTGTTCATTGAAATCGTTGGCAAAACAGTGGGTAATTGCAATAAATTCAAACTTTATAAAATGGTAAATTATAAAGATTTCATCATAGTTGGTTCACATATTTTTATAATTTAGTAAAATTATAAATTGATAAATTATAAACATTGCATTAGTTGGTTCCCATTTTTAGAATGTTGTAAATATAAAATTATTCCTGTGAATAAACAATCTGATAAATTGTGTTTAATATTTATACTGTAAATTCCCAAGAACAGGGAAATTTAAAAATTCACTTTTGTATATTTTTAATCTAGGACAAGTTTGAAATTCATTTGGACATTGACAAATGTTTCTGACAAGTGTATATATAATTATATCTGTTAATGAATTCACTTGATTTATTTAACCCAGACAAGTGGTGTATCTGCCAAACTTCGAGTTGGTCCTAAGATAAGTCTTGAACTTTTCTTTATCTTGGCTGTTGTTGCTCTATTTTTTATATTGAGCACTTTCCTTACAAGACCTGCTTGTCTTTAAATCCATTAAATTCTAGTAATTTCCATGTTTTTGTTAAGCATAATAGATTTGCATTATTATTATTATTATCTCCTAATATATAAATACTTATGGCATAAAATGTGATGAGAGTTGCAGGCTGTTATATTCTATCATCTCTTGCTACCTTCAAATCATATATCAGTTCATTTGAATAATGATTGCAAGCATTTCTCTAATTCAAGCAAAATGTAACAAACTGAATTGTTTTATACCTTCTATATCAGTAGCAACTCTATTAGTCTTTAATGCAGGCTATATACTAATATTGCATTTGATAGACACACAATAGGCATAGAGATATTACTTTGGATCTATTAAAAATATCTGTCCTTAAATCTACCATCTTATTTAATGTCATGGATTTTGAAGCTATCAGCCCCCCCCCCCAAATCACGATTCATGTATTAGTAAAATTTCTTGACATCTTAACAAACCCTATTAATACCTACCTGTCTGAAGCTGTGGTAATGTATTTATAATTGTACCTACTTTTTACTGTCCACATGAAACATTAGATACTTTCATCTCTTCTACCTAATTTTCTTACTGGCACATTTACAAACACCAATTGTTCAAGGCTGACCTATTTTTTGTAACACTCTTAACCTATATGCCACCCTGCTATGTTACATTGGTATTGACTCAAGACCCTGTTTAGTTTAATACACCCTCTAATATATTCTAGACAACTTGCATCTGTAATGTGTATATTATAGATTCTGTAATACAAATAAAGAAAAAATTCTAATGCATTTTGTGTTTGCTAACCTGTTCAAGTTCTTTATCCACTAATTAGGAAAAAAAGGGATTTGCTGCTTTACCTTTTTCTATTAGTTTTTTCAAATTTGAGATATAAAGATTTTATTCTACTTTAGAAAGAAAAAAAAAATGTTCATCAGGAGCTAGTTGAATTTGTTTCTTTGTAAATTACCTTGTATGCTGAAAACTATTCAAAATTTTTAATTAACCTATGTCTGTTAATAGCTCGAAAGATTTTCATGTTAAACTTTAAAAATCTGTCACCGATAAAACTTAAAATTTTTGTTACACCAAAATAACTGTCAGTGTTTAATCAAAGCTTAAACCTTTACTGATCTTTTATTTTAGATTTTCTTCTCTTATTTCAATTTCTAATAATTTTAAATAATTTCATTTACAAATTTATTTTCTTGCATATCTTTTCAAAATATAAAACTTGACTCAAATGAATCCTAATTAAAAATCTGTTATCCAAGTGTTCCCTCGGTGACCAAAATAAAAGATTGAACATTGAAAATAAGCATTGCTTGTTCTTAGAACGTTTCAAATTCTTCAACATTATATTGCAATCATTAGGAGGTACTTAATAGTTTGAAACCATAGACTTTTTTTTTTTTTTTTTTTTTAGACTTATGGCCATATTATGTTGAAGCATCAATTCTTATACAATCATTGAAGTTAAGCAATGTCAAGCCTGTTCATTACCTAGATGAGTGACTGCTTGTGAGTAATGCGTGCTGTAAGCTTAGATATGCAGGTGGTGTAATGGATAATGGCTTCAGATTAAAAATCAAAGCACCAAATTCCAATTACAGTTCGTTATATTCACTTACATGCAAAAGTATGAATCCACCTTTTCTCCTAGCTATGGACTAGTAGGACTTGTATCAGTAAATCATTATCTGGAAAAAAAAAAAACTCTTACAATCTAAAAATATTTTCTGGCTTTAAATAATCCACAAATTTAAGCTGTATAAAAAAAATCTATCAAGTCAAAGATGTTTCCATTAAAATTTAAAATTGTACTATTAGGCTTTCAAGAAGCTCAACGAATAAGTTGTAATATTATACCAAATAAGAGATGATTATTATGTTGTATTATAGTATTTCTATGCTATATTCAGTTTGTGTAATTTAGGTTGTAAGTTTTATCACCATAGTTATTGTATTTGAAGTTTATATTCTCATAAAATTGGTTTCATTTCTTTTAAAGTTTTGTAAAAAAAAAAGTAAAAAAAAAAAAAAATTATTTATCTTTGCCAGAATCTTTTTTTCAAATTTTGTTTCACCAAGTTTGCTTTGTAAAATTAGCTTCATAAGAATTGACCATCTGTGAACATATTGAAGATGTGTACATTGCATTAATTACAATATTTTTAAGCCATATTTATGTGGCATCAACAGATGACTCTGGGTACCACATTTATTCACTTTCTTGACAGTGAAAGTTGCTACAGATTTGACACAACTTTTGATTATGAAAAATATACCTACTGCATTTAAAATGGACAATACTAAATTTTGTATTTATTGTTTCTTAAATTTACCAAGTTATCTCTGAAAAAAAATCTCTCCCTATTCCTTCATCTTCCATTTGTAAGGAGTAAATTCCACTCAGACAACTTCTTCCCAAGAACTTTTGCAATGTGAAACAGGCTCTAGGGATGATGCATCCCAGTTTACTACAGTCGTTATCTATCCTACATATCCTCATAATATGCAACACTTACTCCCCCCTTACAACATCCTCTTTCAGTAACCCTCTACCTTGAGTGGCACTTACACCTTGTATTAAGTAAACAGTAGAAGAATAAAATTCATAGACTTCTATTTTCATATTGGTAGCTTAATTGATGCCGCAATTTTATATTTCCTGCATTCATTATTCTGTTAGAATTTGTATAAAGTAACCATGAAATTTTAGATTTACTATATGATAAAAAATGTTAACTAACATATAAAAAAAAATTAACTTTAGTTTGAAAACCACATTTAACATTTGTTTTTGTTCTGTTTTAAGCTACTTGATGTCTATCCTTTGCTTTTGTTTCAAATAAATGTAACAAAAATTCCAACAATTAAGTAAACTGTACCAAATTTCCTGTTTTTTTTTTTTTTTTTTTTTTTTTTTTTTTCTGTGGAGCACCCTGTATTTGAAATAGATTCTAACATATACTTGTTAGTTTGTGGTCAGGTCATTCTCTCTATACTTCTTTACTAATTTAATTTTAAATCTTCCACATTTTTATTTACTGAATATGTAGGATAGATAATGGTTGATCCTCAACTTAAAGAAGTTAAAATTGTAGTAATAAGGGAAGCATCTGCTTGTGAATCTTTCACATTGCAACAGTTCTTGGGAAGAATCCATCTGAGTGATACTTACTCCATACCAATGGAATATGGAAGGGTATGAGAATGATTCTTTTTTGGTACATAACTTGGTAAATTCCATTATGTGATACTTTGATCTTTACATTAAGTTATGACATTTTGTTGCTCTTATACTTTGCTCTCCCCCCCCCACACACACACTTTTGTGACAGTTTCAAATTCCTTTCAACTGATTATACTTGAACATATCCTTATGTGATTAATCTTAGTTCAAATTCCTTTCAACTGATTATACTTGAACATATCCTTATGTGATTAATCTTAGTGCTGCTTCCTCATTTGAAAATTTATCACAGAAGAAAAGATATATAAAAATCTTATCCTGGATAATCTACCTTTTGTGTTATCCTATTTATTAGAACTATAATTGCTACTTTTAATTATTCATTAAATATCAGAATGATGAAAACTACTGTCTCTTATGTAACCACGTGGCCAAATTTTTAGTATAGAGAATTTGGTGTGAGTGTATACATTTACTTACTGCTTGTGTTGCAAGGTGTTTATTGTGCCTGCGTGGGTGGGTAGATTTTCCAAATCCATTTTCTCCCAGATAAGGATTTGCTGTTGCTATTTAAAGGAACTGAGAAAGTGTGTAAAATAAGTTTTTGTACGTATAGCCAGTCCTTAAATTACCTCATATTTTATGTTATTGCAAATCATCTGTTTTAAAATATTGAAGTACAATTAGATGTAAATAAAGTGCACCTAGAGTGTATGTGATGTGTGTACACACACATACCAATACTGGTCTTGTATTATTCTTCCTCCTATTCCATTACTGCTGCTATGTTAGGAGTAAGCTGATTTCAGGAATAAAAATGGTAGTAGCACCATTATCAGCATCATGTTATTCCTCAAGTAGTGCTGTGATGAATCTGAAGAGGTACTGATTTCTTCCCTCTTTGCCGCTGTTGCCTTCTTCAGCGGACACTTAGAATTCTTATACACATAATTGATCAAGCTCCAGAGAGCCTTAGCTTGTTTATATGCCTCCCATCAGTGAGCACCATCATCAGCAGTGGCATTATCACCAATATCGCACACTCACTCACATACACAAAAACAAATATACACACATTATCTCTCCCCCTCTCTCTCTCTCTCTACCTTGAGATCCTGCTGCTACCACCACTACCATCCTATTCTTTTTTTTTAAAGCAGTTTCATGTACCGCCACTGCTACTGACTGACATCATACTCTGCATACGCACATCTACCTTAGCTTACCTCTACCGTTTTGATTTCACTACCGGCATTCTTCTTTTTTTTTTTCTTTTTTTCCTTTTTTTTTTAATTTCCTTTTCTTTTTCTTTCTTTCTTTCTTTCTTTTTTTTTTTTTTTTTTTTGATTAATTCCTCAAACACACTTTTAAACCATAGCTGCCTTCTTTCTTTTTTTTTCTTCTTTTTTTTTTTTTTTTTTTTTTTTTTCACCCCCATTTGTGTCTCCTCACTTGTACACATCTTCAGTGACTTGTTTTTGTGGACTAAAAACGTCCGTCCATTTCACCAGTCCGTCCATGCAGCCATCTGTCCTTCAAGGAGGATTCACAATAATCAACAAACAAATTTAACGCTATCAGGAAATAATTTACAGAAGAAGAGTATTATCTTTATAGTTTTTCTATATTTTGTGTACAAATAGTTCTTTGTAAAGTCTGTGTAGCTGTAGCAGCAGTGTACCCAATCGTGTCCACTGGTTTTTCTCTGCTCAAGAGCATACCTTTCACATCGTCTTTCTTGGATGCTGCCTGTGAGGAACGTAATAATAATAATAATAATAATAATGGTATCTGCATTTTGTGTGCTGGAAAACTATCAGCCTCTGCTCTTTACTTGTATTTAATAACATCACCTCCTCTTAAGGAGACAGACAGACAGACACACATTTGCCTTGCTACTCATTATCACTGCCACCACCATCATCATCATTTGTATTAGTAACTACTCTTCTAACAATCATCACCACCATTCCTTATACTACTAGTGACAACAAGAAGAGGTCATCATTATACCATAATGAACCAGACTTCTGATGTCGTTCTTATTCCTTCTCTTACATTTTCCCTCACACCATGTTGACTTGTCTACATCAACTTCCCATCTGATAGAGGATTCTTTCTTGGATTATTACTCTACCTGCTGTTACTAATACTACTACTACTACTGCTGCTACAACTATTTCTTCTGCTGCCACCACTACCAACTTCACTACCACCATCAACACCACCACTATTACTATTATAGAGAAATCTCCAATTAGCAGAAATATCAGAGCCTTCAGAAATATATTCGCACGCATTAAGATCCAATTTGATTGTTTTCATCATTCTGAGTTAAGTCTGTGACGTTCATTGGAGACGGATTTTCCAGTGTCTGCCAGGTTATGACAGTTCCTATGAAGGCCGTCACCAGGTACGTGCATTCTCTCTCTCTCTCTCCTCCTCCTCCCACATGCGCACATATGCAACATACCTATCTAATCATAAACAAATATATATTGCTTAGATAAAGAGTGTTATATGAAAGCAGTCTTTTTGTAATCGTATAGACACATTCTTACATACTCCCACATTAACTGACAAAGTTAGAAACCACTTTACAAAACTTACTTTTATTTTACATCCGAACACAACTTTTCAGTGCTGATTGACTGAAAAAATAACGATAAAAACTACACCCATCCATATGAAATTTGATATACTTTTTTCTTTTCTTTTTTTTGTTCTTTCAACAGGTGATTTTTATATTTTATAGAAATCTAGATATCTGCTGTTGACATCTGTATTCTCTGGGTAGGAATTTTTCTAACTCATGCACACACAGATATATATATATATATATAACTTTTTTTGAACTGAGTATATTTCATTCATTATTGTCATCTATTGCTTTGGTGGGAATAATTTTAATAATCCTTATTTGTTAACAATCTTGAACATGTTTATTGTAATTTTCATTCTGTATATGCTTATAGATTAGCCTGAGTCATATATACTATTGTATTGCAGTCTATCTCTTCTTCAGAATACCATTATACATATGGCTTAATCTTTTGGTAGATATTTCTTATAAATGACACATGACTATATTTGATTAAACAGTCTAATTTATATCAGTACTCTGTATATCTTGAAGTTGTGCCACTTGCACAGCTCTATATGAAAATAATGACATATTTATTTAACCAGGATATTGAATATATTTTTATGAGACAGAATAAAGCATTTCACTGTAATAAATAGATATGTCCAAGACTATGATACATTTGTTATGAATCTCTTTACTTCTAAATCAAGTGTATTATGTCTGGTGCCATTTCAGAATGGTACCACACATGTATGGTACCATTACTGCTATATACTCTAATCATATTTGTGGCATTGTGACATGATTTTTGTTTACACCTAAGTTTTGACATTTGCTCTGCATCAAAAATATAGCTGACCCTTTCATCTTGTCCATAAGTAAAATATTTTCATTACAAAAACCTTGAATTCATTATCACTGAATTTATTTTATTCTATTCTCAGACACATTTCATTGTGATTATCCCCAAAATAAAATCTTGAGGAAAGAACTCATTTACCCTGTGCTAAAATATTAAATATTTTTTAAAGTCCAAAACAACTTTTATGATTGATTTTTTTTTTTTTTTTTTTTTTTTTACAAATGGATTATTAGCCTGTTGTCACTTTTTGATTTCTAACTCGTTATTAGCTAATCTGTTTGAAAAAGTGAATTCCTTTTTAAAATAATCCTTTGTCTCTCAGTATTTCATATATATGCTCTCTAGTATTTTTCTTTAGACACTGTAATTAGCTTTAGGTATATAGGTTAATTGTAGAAAGATTTTATTTTGCACTTTTTTATTTTTAATAAAATCATGAAAAAAATTATTAAATATACCCTTTTTGCATATTGCACTTTCTTCTTGAAACAAAATGTTTAATATAATATGTTACACCACAAACCTATTTTTCCTCTATAAATTTTATTACATCGATGTGTAAAAAAAAAAAAAATAATAATAATAATAGCAGCGATATTAGCATTCCATAAGTGTTTTGAAAAGATAGTTTACATGGTAAGACAATTTAATTTTTTTCTTATTGATATCAGTATGTATAAGTGCCTGTCGTGATAAATTAACTACTTTTATTGCATTTTTTTCTCTCTAGATTATATATATATATATATATATATATATATATATATATATATATATATATATATGGTAGCTTAGTATCAAATAAGGTGATCTTTGAAAAGTATTTACTCTTTTCTAAATTGTTTATAAGCTTTATTACTTAAAAATGTTTTACTTCTTCCCAGTTACACTGTTAAAACTATTCGTGCTCTATTTATTTGTATTTCAAGCTGAGAAAATCTTTTTTTCTCTCAAGTTCTTATAAACTAACCCACTACATTTACAATAATCCTTCAAGGTGCCTCCAACTTCTTTCATTGTCACTACTATTACTACTACTGGTGTTACTGCTGTTATAAGTAGTATTGCAAACATTCTTGCTAGTTTCTAAGACAGCTGAAGATAGCAGACTTTTAGAATTGTATTAGATTTCAGCTATTTTGGGACATTCCCTACTGGAGCACACCCACATAACACCACTGATTCATTCTGCTTTTTAAACAAGTAAATTTGTCCATTCTATGTTTATTGGTGTGTATTGGTATGTCATTTATATTTCACTAAAAATCATATATAATTTTTTTTTCATTAATTTCATTTCAGATAAAAGAATTAGGCTTGTGAGAAAAGCTTATGAGAAACAATTTTCAGTGTTACTCTGAAATATTCTCTTTAATTTTATATATTTTTTTTGTATTGATAAATTTCTTTTGTTAAAAATCATTTCATATTACACTAATTCTCTTCAGAGGCAATAAATGATTTTGTTATAGAGACCATGTAAGTGCATCTTGTAATTTGTTAATCAGTATGTACTTCATCTTTTGGTCACTTGTATGCACTTGTTTTATAAGACTAATGTTTGGTACCTAAAATGTTTGTGTTATTAACCAAAAATAAGATATTCTCTATGTTTGCCATTCAACAATATATTTACTGTTCTGTTTCACAATCTTTCAGCCAACATCATAAATCCATCCACCTAGAACATTTTGTCTTTCTCAGCAAAGATTTGCTGTCGATGCCTTTTGCAGTCTTCAAGGAAATTGGATTTTTTAAAGAGAATTCTGTAAAGACAGGAATAAAGAGGAAATCTGAAAGTGAAGTATCTATTGAATACATTGAACAAGCAAAAACTATCCAGACAAACTGCAACAGTTTTTGCCTGGTAACCAAAGAAACGTGCAGTCTAGCATTATACCAATTGAATATTAGGTCATTTCTATTTACTAATGTCAACTACTTTTCATCTCTTGTCTATTCACTTGGTCTGCTGGGAGCAGTACTTGTTCGAATCAGTTGTTTAATTCTTCAGAAGGTTCTCAGAAGACTCCCTTTGTATTCCAACACATGCATAGCATCACATTCTCTGCATGGAGAGCATGCTTGGCAGCTGTTCATTTCCCATGCCGCATGGTCTCTTGCAGTCCATATTAGCATAAAGTATCCACTTTCCATTGCCCATCTGTCAGAATTTGTTTAAGAAATGGAGCATTTTCATTGCCACTGAGTAACTACTTACACATGAATTGTTCCAGTTGGATTTTCATTTATTTTTTTTGCTTGACATGTAGAAGCTACACATCAAAATAATTAACTTAATTGAGCAAATGATTTTCAGTACTTGATTTGGATATATCAAGTATATTGGTTACTATTCCTTTTCTTTGTATAACCTTGATTGATTGCTATCAATCTCAGCTGGTCTACCTGACAATGGCTCATCATTCAGCAAGAAATATCCACCATGAAACTTTATGCATCATTTTTACATATTAGATCACTTATAGTATATTCTCCATGTACACATTTTTACATTTCAAGTTCATTTTTGCCTTTCTTAAAATAAACAATAAAATGATGATTTTCTCCAACCTTCAATGTTAGAAGCATTAAAATACAGGCCAATTTTGATAAATTAAAAAGAAAAACTAATTAAAAGCTATCTTTTTAATTTAAATCAAACTGAACACTTTTTTACATTATTTGGACTGTTATCCTCATCTTTATTGACATATTCACAAGATGAGGATAATAGTCTGAATAATGTAAATAATCATAATACCTCATCTTGGAGATATCGACAGATATTGAACACTTTCTTTTTGATAAGAAAAGCAAAGACAACCTTTTCAGCAAAAGAGAAAATGGGTATGCCTATTGCCCAGTTTGCACTCATATGTCAGGTCTTTTGAACAGGAATAGAGGTTTATCCATTGTTTCCCGTTTAGGATTAGGTTTCTTGTTACTTCTGAAATCTTTTTCACTCCCAGGAGCCCCTTTTGTGTCTTAGTGGCATTATTGCCTTGCTTAGCATGAATTGATTAACAAAACAAAAATTACACAATCCAAGTAACTGCTTATTAAAAGCATTTCATTCTTCCTTAATCTATAGATAATTTCAGTATTAAAGCCCTCAAATTAATTTGTAAATTAATATATAAAAACATATGTTAAAAAACAATCATAGGTCTTTTAAGTTTCATTGTCATTAAAATATTGTCCAAATTTTTAAGTCTTTTTTTTTTTCTCCCCTCTCTCTCTCTCTCTCTCTCTCCAGTGATAGTGTTTTAGGAAATGCTTTGTAGATTTCCTCAAGTCTATTTTGCTTGCAGTAATCTTCAAGAAGCTTGCTTTTGGCAGAATCTTTTATTTCACTTTCATCATTCCAGTTAGAGAATTTCATTGATCTGCATAACATAGGTTCATTCTACAAAATGAAAAATTAGATTACAATTCCAAATAATTCATAGAAAAGTCTTATTGCTTTGATTTTTACAAGAATATTTTAAAAGGATATCAAACATATTCCTGTGCAACATTGGATAATTACACATAATTTCGATTAACTTCCTTTATTCTTGACACTTAGTGGGTAATTTTTACCCATGAACTGACATTATTTTACGGCTTGTAAACAGTTTTTCATGTTCAGACTTATAGGCAGAAAAATTGGTGCTTCTATTAATTTTTCTTTTTGCATATAACAAAAACTTACATTTTTTTTCTGTTTTTTTTTCTTTTCTTTTTTTTCTGTTTTTTTTTTTTTTTTTTTTAATTGGTATCAAATGTTTAATAGCAAGTAAACATTTGAATTTAAATGTTACCCTGTATCCTCCTGACCACTTCTTTTCCCATATCTAAACTATAATTTTAGAATTTTACGGAAACATGATGGAAAATGTCCAAGTTTTTATCTGAAATCCAGAAAATGTATAGCAAAATGGTGACACAATATGGGGTCTGGGGTATCAGTTTATACTGACATCAGCAGGATATGGGCTAAACCCTGAGAATGACAGCCATTTTTCAACAGTCATCTTATTTGAATATTTCTGAGAGGAGGGCTTGAGGGTCAATCATTGTAGAAAAGTAACAGTTAAATAATTCTTTCATATATTTTTTTTTTCATTATTCATTTCTATTCGTATGTAGTAGTAGTAAAGATATTATGTTTTATCATTATAAACTATGTGCACTTGTATACAATTCATATGAGGTGATACTGTCTTGTTCTTTTTTTAATCCGATATAAATGCTTACAAAAGGGAGAAAATTGGACCTGTCTGTAAAGTTTGAATATTTGCAATCCATTGAGAAGTGTTTTGTTGCTTCAGCTGCTGCAATATTAAAATTCAGAAATGTTATTGACCCTGGCAAATGTAAAAGCTATATATATAGCCTTATAAACCAATATTTCTCATGAGGTCAAGGTTCATGTAGAAGATCATTTTTGATCCTTATATATATATATATATATATGAACTTGTAGAAATAAATTTATTTTTATCATGGTCAATCTAAATAACAATAAAAGATTGTAGATGTTGTCATTACTTCAAAAATGAAATTGAAAAACTGGATAAAGACATGCAACTTCTCAGTCCTAGCTAAAATGTTTTTTTTTTGTCTTTTTTTTTTCTTATGAATGAAAAGAACGAATCTTAAGATACTCAGGGCAAAAGACAAAAAAAAATAAATTTAATTTGTCAACATTTCAGGTAGGTGAGCATGCTAGTTAACAATAATGAAAGTTTCACTCTTTTCATCTGGTTCACATTCCTCTCTGTTTTGAACAGGAGTTACAATGAGGTTCACTCTGTACAAGGCCCAAGAGCCACTCGAGGTAGAGGTTTGCAGACTAAGGCAAGGATATAATGCCACTAAAATGCAAAGGGCCACCAGAGAAGGAACCATAAACTCAATCTAAATAAGAGATACACGTCTACTCCTGTTCAAAAGATCAGGGAGGAGTCTGAATTGGACAATAAGCAAACCTATCTATTCTTATAGGAGTAAATGTTTATCTCTTATTTCCTGTCTAGGATTTGGTTTCCAGTTTCTTCAAAAGTTTTTTTCATTCTCTTTCACTCCCATTAGATCCTTGTCTTAGTGGCATTATTGCCTTGCTTGGAGTGAATTGGTTAAAAAATGTATATAATCCTCTTTCTATGAATTCTATTTATTTTATTCATCACCTATATTATCTGTTTACCTCTATCCAGCAATGTTAATGTGTTACCTTTGGAGTTTTTTTTTTTTTTTTTTTAATTAATGCTCCATATCTATGTCCTGAACTCTTGTGTAGTTGTTAATTTTAACCTGATGAGATGACAAATTTTCTTGCTAATTTCATTATGAATAATAAGATTAACTACAAGGAAGTCAAAATGCTTCTTTAAAATCAAATACTTAAATTTAACTTACATTGATTTTGAATGGTGGGAAAGAAAGCTAGATAGGAAATATTTAACAATGCAAACAAAATTGCTCCATTATATTTAAAATTATATCTGCTAACATCTTCCAGAATACTTATGAAATATATTAAAACTATAATTTTCAAGTAAGAAATACTGTTAAATCAAAGGAATACATCACTGAAATTAACTTTCAGTTCTACTCTGAAAGAATATATATATATATATATATATATATATATATATATATGATACTCTCCTGCATATAATTTCTTCAAATTTTAGTAAACATTTTTAGTAGTTTTGATGAAATTCTTAATAGCAATAGTTTTTTCTATTTTAGTTGAAATTTTCCTTTGCCATATCTCAATTGTTTTTTTTGTTTTTTTCTTAAGTCAGTCAGATGCTTATCCAGCAAGCAATCAGCAAAGATGCAAGATATCTTTTGCATTTATCTTTTCCATTAAAGATTATAAAAAAACTATTGACTTGTAAGGCCACAATATTACAGCCATGAAATGCTTATCAACTAATATCTGAAGTAACTTTTTCCCCCACTGCATGCAATCTGAAAAGCATTACTGAAATAATTTAGTAAAATTACAATGGTCATTTTACATCAGCTGTTAAGACATTTCAAATTCATGATTGTTTAGTAAATAATTTTTTCTTTTAATTACAAAAACAATGTTGCTAAACAGGTTTGCTTTTTAGTATAGTTATAGTAGTATAAAGATTTCATAAAGTAGCACTGGCTGCTCGGTCAATTAGTGCTAAATGTTTCCTCATAAGGAACCTGCTAATATTACCATTATCATAGTCTTTACATACTCATTTAATATAGCTGTCATTTAATAATTTTAATTCACTCATAAGGTTTGTGTTTTTCTACATATTTGAGTCTTAGAAGGATGAGATTTTTGCTATGGTACGTAGACTCATTGAATTTAAGCACAGCACTATACTGGCAATGAGGTCTCATCAATTTATAGTTGAGATGGCTAGATGTAACTGTAAGTTCTATGCTAACACTTTCTTTGGAACTCCCTTCCGGCTCCATGCTTTCCAACCAACTTTAATCTTCAAAACTTTCAATTCAATGTCAATTGCTATCTATCCTCCTGATTGCACTTTTTTTGTTCTCCTGCCATAGTAATGTTTCTAATGCTTCTATATTTGGTAAAACCCTTTGTGTTTTAATGTCTTTACTGCCTTGCTTGGGGTGAACTGTATTTAAAAAAGAAAAGCTATTCATTAAATAGATATTGTAGAATGAATGAAGATGTTTTTGTGTTTTTTTTCTGATTGCTTGTTGCTCACAGTATATGATGTCAGTTAAATGGAAATAAATTTAATTTGAAATTTCTAGCATTGGTTCCAGACAAATACACATGAATATTTTTTTTTTTCTTTTTTTTTTCATCTCATTTCACTTGTTTCATTCTTTCTTGATAATTCCTTGTCCATATATTTATCTCTAATATTGCAGTATGTATGCACATGGTGTAGTAGCTCAATATACTAATGCTTCAATAAAAATTTACTTTTATCTCTTTTTGCTTTTACTTAACAAGCTTGTTTGTCAATTGATCTTTCTGATAATTGGCCTTTGGGTTTGGATTGATCAATGAACATCGAGTACTTTTGCTAAGAAGACTACTCATGGATCATTGTCTTGTAAAGGTTTAATCATTCAATTTAATCTACCTGTATTCATATAACCAACAATAGTAAATGATTGAGTTGGATCATTTCATGGTTCAATTATGTAAACACTATAAATCTTTTATAATTAATAAAAACTTTTTTTTTTTTTTTTTTTTTTGGTGGTCTTTGATATGTTTCACTTTTAACTGAGTTGAACTGGCGACCGCTACTACTACTTATTATGTGTGGGAGAGTCTATTAATAATAGAATAGGTACGTCAGGTATAACACTTAGTTTCACCAAGTCAGTTTGGGTTAAATTCCCTTTAATTTATTCAGAAAATTGAGTTTGCTAATAAAATCTTCAACTTCAGTAAAAGAAATGATTTCAAAAGATGCATACATATTTGTTTTTCCAAATGCTCTATGGTTTCTTTGGTTATATTAAAAATTTGAAATTGATGAAATAAAGATATTTTGATTAACTGACCTAATGCAAGGTAGATAGAACTTGGTGTTCATTCGTAACATCTCAAAAAGCTTGTTTCAAAATTTTATAAGCATTAATTACCTGCAAGTTGTCATCTGTTGATTAATATGTCAATATAACAAGTTAATGTAATTTGATAGAGTATTAAGAGTCAGAAAAATTTTGTTAGAAACAAAGAAAAAAATACTGAACTGTTACATGATATGTCATCCTTTATGGCAACGAATGTTGGACAATCTCCTCAAAGATTAAGAAATTGACTTGAAGCAACAGAAATATAGTTCTCCAGAAAGATACTGAGGATACCATGGACCAAACATGTGAACAAGAAGGTTTTTTGATAATGGAAACAAAAAGGAAACTTAAACTTAACATCAGGAGGAGACAGTTGAAATTTCTGGGGCACATAATAAGGAAGGAGGGCTTGGAAAATCTGATACTCACAGGACAGATTGAGGGACAGAGGAAAGCAGCATATAACATCCTTGATGGTCTTGAACAGGGTTTGGGAGAAATAACAAAAAGACAAAGCTTATTAAGAGCTACAAGGGACAGGAAGATGTGGAGGGACATGATTGCCTACATTCTGAAGGGTCATGGCACATAAAAGAATGTAATTTGTGCAAATCTCCATTGTTTAACTTTCTTCCAGAGTTAGCATACAACAAATGGTTGATTACCCAAGTTTATATTAAGTTGGTATTTTATCTGTATGCCCACTGGAACTGAATGTGGCACAAGGTCAAGTTTGAAGAGGGAGGCCATACGTATGTGGACAAGACAGAAAGTACTCAAAGTATAAAGTCTGGCTGTAGTGATCACATTTCTCTTGGATTCTTTTCTAACAATAAAACCTTTCCAAGAAACACCTGAAGAATGTTAGTTTTATGAATTATAATAAGCAGTCTAAAAATATTTACAGATGTGCACATACTTGTATTAGTATATAATGTTTTGTTGTAGTTATCTTTTGTTGAGAAATGGTATTCATTAGTATAACAATATTAGTCCAAATTGTCACACTCTTGTGACCGTGTGTCATTCTAAGCTTAAAAAAACTTGTAAATGCAAATGGTTAAAACACTAAATTACCTCCCCTGTCTAAAAATATTTCTGGATTATTAAACTTAGTTTGGAAGATTGATCATTTACCCCACCCACTTAGTATCTTTTAACTCAAAATGGCCTAGAAGAGATAGAAGTATTTTTTTATAATCTGCTGCCAAAAGTTATGACAATTTGCTTACTCTTGAACTAATTCCTGCTGTAGGAATCATTTTAAAATTGTTGGTGAATTTACAGAACTGGAACCCTCATACAGAATTCAGGCGTAAGCTACTTTGTGTTCATGTTGTGTTTATGCACTTGAAAAAGTCATGAATTCCCTGTCTTGGGTTCATAAGAATCAAATATCATTTATAGTTTAAACAAAGTAGCAAAATCTAGGAATGTAACATTACAAAACATTCTCTCACTCTTGAATTCAATATATATATATATATATATATATATATATATACCTTTTTTTTTTTTTTTTTTTTTTTTTTACTGGTAATCTTATGTTGAGATTGACAATATTCCATATTTGGTTGGTATTTTTTTGTCTAAAGTGTTTGATTGTTTTCCATTTATATGCTATGTGCCTGCATGATGTAAGCGATCATGGCACTCCACAACTTCTTATCCTTTCTAGCTTTTGGCAATATTTGTCTTTTTACTATCCTTCTCATTCCCTGTTTTGTCATCCATCTGTGAAAATGTGTTGGGTAGGTTACTTGTTGTTTCACTCTGTTTCTCTTGCTTTCACTATGTCCTCTGAGTGTCAAATTTTCCAAGGCTTCTTTCCTCATGTGTTCCCAAAGTTTTAGCTGTCTCTTTCTGATTCTAGGTGCCCTGTTTGTTTCCATTTTCCTTAAAATATCCTTGATATTCTCTGAATTCTTCTTTAGAACCAAATCTCTTGTTGTCTAGAATGATCTTAAATTGTGGAATTAACAAACAAACAAATTTTTTTTTTTATTACTGTTTAATGTGATAAGTTGGCCATTTTACTTTACAACTTTTGTGTTATGGGAATCTTGCTTCAATATTTTCCTCAAGTTTTTCAGATGGATTTTTATAGCAAATAGAATTTTAAAATTCTGATTTTAATTGGTTCTTTCTATTTTTTTCCCACTTTTTTTTTTTTTTTTTTTTTTTAATCTCTCTGCTCTGTTTATCTTGTTTACTAAAACCCACTTTTGATAGAGCATTTCATATCTGTGACCTTCCCCCTCCCCCCAAAAGAATGTCTCACATTTTTTAAATTTTACAACTGGCCTTTCCTTTTATTACTTTTGAAGAGGTGTTTGGAGTTCCGCCTTTGCCTACTTTTGGGTGTGATTAAAAACAATTGTTTTAACAATTTATTTAGTATTATGTTACTACTTTACTATTCTAATATTAAGTTTATTTGTTGTTTTTTTTTCTTTTTTCACTTATCCCACTTCTACCTTGCCCTCCAAACAATACGAGTGGGATTTAATGTTGAACTGATTAAGAATTTTTAAAAGTTTCTCTAAAAAAAGCATTCCTCAATATCAACAGGCTATTGGTATTATGAAAAGTATATAATCAACAAAAAATACTCAACATTCTGGGAATTGTTTGAAAGACTGAACTAATATTTTTGTGCGTGTTGCTTTTTTTTTATTTAGACAAAAAAAGAATCTCTAACATTTTTATTCTTTGTTTTGAATTGGTATTGTCTGAAATAAGAGATTCCAAAGTATCAGTATGAAAAAATATATGGCTTTTAAGATTACTTTAAACAACTATACTGTTAATGAATTATTAAATTTATTCAAATTTATGATTGAAATAGTTACAAATTATTTTTTTTTCTCTTCACACAGTTGAACATTAATTCTATGTTTTTGATGTTAACATATTCTGTTTGATCCATTTCAAAGCCTTTTGCGAAAGGTATAATCCATAAGAAAAGAGCAAAAAAAAACTCTTTCTCTAGATTGATTTCATATCAATATATTTGCAAATAAAATAGCTTCCATAGTCATTGAAAAATAAATTTATCTATTTTATTTCTAATTAGATGAATGATAGTTTTATTAGTGTTTTTTTTTTTTTTTTTCTTTCTTTTTCTCCTCCACCCACTTTCTCTTTAAGCAAGAGAAGGTATATAGAGCAGTATTTTTATATGCTGCCTGGGTGAAGGAAACAATTTGTACTGTCAGTCTTGCCTAGGTTAACTTCAAAGTATACTGTACATAGTTTATAATATTTTTAAATAGTTTTTATTTCTTCTGTGCTTAGTGAATTCATGTTAAGCAAAAGAACAAAATTTATATTTTCTCTACATTTTATTACTTTTATAATTAAAAAACTTGTGTTAAAAAAAATGTCTGTCTATAAAGGTTATTACAAGAAGACGGTAATCAGTGTCCTTGTTCTGTTACCTTTCCAAGTGGTCTTTACTAACAGATGATTATCCATAGCTACTTTAATGTGACATATCTGGGCCAGAATCTTGGGTGACAATGGCTAGTTTATATGTTTTTTTATGCATAAACCATGCACACATTGGCTCACCTGACTTTTATTAACTGACCTCTGTTTGTGCTATATAATTAGCACCATTTGCATACAGATGTACACTCTTTTTACCTGAAAGATTATCATAATTATCTTCTCCAAAGTAACAAATCTCTTTCAACACTTTACAAAGAAAAAATTTCTGATGGTAGTAAACATTTTTCAAATCCTTTTTTTGAATGCATCTAGAATTATTCTTAATGATCAGTTTAAGTGGAAAATAAAATTGTTCAAAATTATAAACAGTTTTTGTTTTTTTTTAATTCACATATACTGGGGTCCTCAACTTTGACAGTTCCGTTCTGACAATGTTGTAACATGATTTTCTGTGTAAGTCGGAATGTACCTGCAATTTTCCATAAATAAGCACTTATGTTGCTCACTTATGTGAATGCAATAGTAAAGTAATAATCTAGGACATAACAACACATTTCAATGACATGTTAACATAATTAGGACAATAAAAAAAAAAAAACATACAGAGGACATAAATATAATACATAAAATTAAATTGTTTTAAGCAACTTGTATATTTATTGCCAGTGATGTCATAGGCTTTCAATAGATAAGATGATGGAGCATAAGATCTCATCTCTCTTACCTGTGCCTGTTACAGCATTCACCTAGTCAGATGAGCCAGCTCCATGAAACCAACCCACCACAATCTAACAAAAGCTGAACAAGTATAGCAGAGGTTGTATTCATTCAGGCTTGCAAATCAATAGGAATTTTAATGGGAATTTGGATTCACAAGCAGTCCTCAATAACATATATACACACTTTTTAAGATGGTGCAATCTGGTGAGAATTAAGTTTCCTTCTCCTAGACTGGTTGCCATCCAAGGCTATCAGTCCCAATCTGTCCTGCTATTTTACCCATTATTGGGTGGGGGACAAGAGATGGCATCATATTTTTCCCAAGGGTATTAGCATGTAAGTAAATGTAATGAACTTGACTGGAATTCGAACTCGGTTCTCCGCTTCCTCAATCTGAGCCACTAACCATTACTCCACTATGCTTCCATGTCTCTATTATAGTATTGAGAAATAGTAACAAATCTGGGAAAGAAAGAAAAACAAACTCAAGTTTGTTTTTCTCTTTTTATTGGGAATTCACCAACTTCTATTGCGGGTGTTTGCATCATATGTACAAGGCAAACAGCATAAGTCAAAACAAGATTAATAAAGTGTGTCATAACTGTAAAACATAGATCAGGACTATTGTAACCAACCGACCAACTAACTGTAGTTTTTTTTTTTTTTTTTTCCATTATGGAACAATTCAGTTTTGTTATCAAATGGAGTTGATGGATTAAATTAACTGTAATGAGCATAAGATATGTATGACTTTCTTAAGTTCAGCATGTTTTATAACATGAGGCTATTATGACATTTACAAATGGTCTATTAACTGTTTGCGATAACTTTTCTCTATTTGAAAATATGTTCCTCTTTCCTTCTCTCTCTCTCCACCTCTTTTTCTCTCTTTCAAGTATGTGATTATGAAACTCATTAATCTTGTATTTAGAATGGATTCTCTTTGCTGATAGTCTTTAAATCCAACATTGATCCCAACTTGCAATTATTATTTTTTTTTTTTTTTTCAGAATTGAAATTTGATTCTATCCATTTCTATCATTGCTAATTGCAAAAATCTTTGTCTTCTCCAGAAATGTATGTCAGTTTTCATATATAAATATATAATGCAATGATTTAATTTTAGGATATATGAGAAACAGAGAAATCGAGAGCGCTGAAAGGTTCTCATCTTGCCCAACAAGTCTCTCTTTTAAAAAAAAGAAAAACAAAAAGATCTTGATATATGATCTGATTCTGGGAGATGGGTTGGATTGAGAGCTTTTAATACCTAGTTGCATGTACATATGAATTAGGATCAAATACAGATGAAATTTGGATTGGAATCCAACAGAGGATAATAACGTTTATAATTGATTCCTATTTGTTCTTTATCATAACATATAAATACACACAAATACACACACACACACATATGGCTGGCCACTTATTTACAAGGGCATCTAGCCAATTTCTGTTGCAGAAGCCTGGTCAAGCACATTTTGTTTTTGCCCAACACCCACAGGTTTATACTGCAACAGTGCTGAACAGACCTTAGTTACAGTTTCTGGGAAAGAGTGCGCTATCAAGTATGATCAACATACTGAACAATGCCAGCATGCTCAAAACCTGTCACAATTACTTGTGATACTCATGCTAGCATAACCATCAACATCTCTCAGGGAGTTCTGTCTACCTAATTTCACTCATAAAGCTTGGATCACCCGTAGTATGATTTTCAGGCACTTTTCAAAGGTGCTGCATGCTGGGATCACCTCCCCCAGACCAATAACATTAGGAAATCACCACAGGAGACAAATCAACCATGAGGTCTCATGGTCAGAAAGCAAACATTCTAACCACTCAGCTACATGTCCATACATACATAGTTTTATGGTATATTTATGCGTAAAAGTGCACAATATCAAAGGGTATGTAAATATACATAAAGATGATCTGAAAATTGTGTTTAAGCCTGAAACAGACTGCCACTGCTTGGTGTTGACCTCAGTGTCCACTTGTATGTGAACTTGTGCCGTGTTTTCTTTTAGTTCTATTTCAGTATAGCTGATTATAATATATTGTTAAAAAACTAAAACATTAACCTAAGAACTCAAGTTATGTTTTCAACTCACTTCATCAGATCTAGACTGATGTCCAATTCATTCAGAATTGTCACAACTTTCAGGTCTATACAGCCATTTCCTTGGGTCAGTGATTTAAAATGGCTTCAAGCTAAGGACCCTTGTAGGTCTTCAAGAAAACTATCCTTCATCAGTTCTTACAGACTGATGCTACAGGATCACAAAGAATTTTACCAAATAACATGTAACTTGAGAGAAAATAATGGCAACTTTTAACAAGGGTTAACAGTAGACTTGAGAAACCTGTTTTCCTGAAAAACTGTTTTAAGAGAAAGATTTTATAAGTTTCAATTGACACTAACTTTTCGATCAATGAATGCTGAAAGTTTCCTCATAAGGAAACGACTAATCTCACTACTATCATTAAGTAGTAATTATACTAACTTTAAACTATTTTCTGTACCATATGATTAATCTAATTTTTATAAATGCAACACTGATTGTGTAGGATATGATATATAAAAGCTTCTTTTTTTTCTTCTTTTTTTAAATTTCATAAATAAATCAGAAAACTAATACATTGCATTAGATGAACCAAAAACGTACAATATAATAGTACCTTTTATGGATTCCTGTTTGGAAAACTAACTGCAAATCCTAATTCCTAAGCTGAACTTTTCAAAATATTATCTGCACTTTCAGATGTTCGCTTTAATCAGCTTGTAATTCCTGTGCTTAGTATTTGAGCTTAGTTTTCAGTTCAACTCCTAAGCTTATTAAAGTTTAGTGTTTGTATCTCTAAGCTCAACCAAAAGCTGCTAGATCAGCTTAAACTTTGCCAGTATATAATAGGTTTACAGAACATAGCAGTTGTGTTAACTGAGCAAATTTAAAAAAAAAAAAAAAAAAAAAATAAGTCCTTAATTATAGACATTTGATTTGAAAGCCCTTTTTATTTCTAACCGGAATTTATGCAAATTGTGATTTAATTTTTTTTCTATATGCTTGACTTACAGAATGAATGAAGAAATCTGTTTTTTTTGTTTTTTTTCTCCTTACAATATTAATGAATTGTTAATTCATACTATTTTGAATTACATATTTTTATGAGGAAGTGTTTGAGCTGATCTTTTTACATTGCAACCTTTTATGGAAGTAAAACTGCTGTGTTCTATTGACTTGGTTATGGAAATTAATTATCATTTACTACAAGTTGTTCCTAAAATTTTTTTTCTCTGGGCCACATTTTCAGAATGAAAATTTGCTCATGCCTCCTCACCAAAAAGAAGTCCTGGTGGAAAGGTGCCAGCAGCCCTACAGCAAAGAAGACACACACACACACACACACACACACATTGGGGTGGGGGGTTAAAGGGAAATAACTGCAGATTCAAAGTCAGAACAGTATCATTGATAACTCTCTCCTCCTATTTGCAGACCCTAGTTTCTATATTCTTAGTACTTGTTATAATGCAAAAATATCACAATGATAAAATCGGTCAATAATTATTTATACTGGGACTCATGCATGCAATTACAAGTAATCCATAATATTTTTTAAATTTTGAAATCCTTTTTTATCTTTGGCATATGAATTTTTTGAAACTGTTTCTAAATCTCTGATTATCTTTCAATCATTCCACCTCACCTACTATCCTCTTCCACCACACCTACAAGGTGCACTTCACTGTATTGTTTGAGAACCACTGATTTACTATATAAGCTACTTTTTTTCTTTTTCTTTTTTTTTTTTTTTTTTTTTTTTTGACCAATAATGGATTTAAAGAAATCTATTGCTTAGTCATTTGGTCAGGTTTTAGGTATTGGGTTAGACCAAAAGCATTCACACATCACACACACGGTTTAACAGTAGGCATAACTTTTTGCTGTTATTTCCTTGACAGGGAAGGTAATTAAAGTATTTGTTCATCAAGCATTACAGAATGTCGGTGATATTATTCTTGTAGATATTTAGTAATGAGGAATTTTTTTTTTTTTTATTTTTTTTAAATGATTTCACCCAAATCAAATCAATAAAGCTACTAAGATGCAAATGGTTACTGGGTGTAAGAGAATGTAAGAAAAGAATGCATTAAGGAGCAAGAACAATAAAACACAAGAATTAAGAAGACAAAAGATAACGATTGACATTGCATTTAAATTTTTGGAGGTCAAAGTTGACTGAGAAGCAAGCAATGAGGAGAGCATTCCACAAGTGAGAAATGCGAGAGAAGAAACTTACTATAGAACTTAGTTACATCTAGCTGCTTCAACTGTAAAATGATGAGACCTAGTTGCCAATCTAGTATTGTGCTTGAATTCAAAGTCTAGGTATGAAAGAGAAAAGCTCAACAATCTTTTTTTTTCTTTCTTTTTTCTTTTTAATCGGAATCAATCCATGCAAAGCAGTAATGTCACTAAAACACAAGGGGTTACAGGGTGTGGAAGAATTAGGAACAGAAATATTAATGATGAGCAGAAAAAGAGAGTAATCAGGTGGACAATAGATAGTGATTGACATTGCATTTAAATTTTTGCTGATGGAAAACATAGTGCCAGAAGGAAGTTCCACATGCAAGAAGTGCAAGAGAAGAAACAGCATAGAATTTACAGCTACAACTAGCCAGCTCAACTGTAAATTAACGAGATCTTGATGCCAGTCTAGTGCTGTGTTTAAATTCAAAAACTCTTGGTACCATAGTGAAGAGCTCAATCAAACAATTACCATGAAAGTATTTATAGAAAAGGCACAGAAATTATGTTATTGTGGTAGGAAAGTAACTTAAGCTGAAGTCAGGACCAATAACACTGCAGATTCTTCTTTGGATTTTATCAAGAATATCTGAATACTTAACAGAAGTACCAGAGCAGATGTGGCAGCAATATTCAATGCCTAGACTAATGGTAAACTTATAAATGTGTGTGATAGATTCAGGTGAGAAAAATTGTCTAATGCAACACAGTGAACCAACTTTCCTAGCAGAGCCCTAGTAATTGATTCAATATAATCTTTCCACTTCATGTCTGTGAAAAATGACAGGAATTGTGGAAAGAAGTGAATCCATGCCTTTCTAAGGGACAGGAGTACAAAGTGAACACAATATTCTCAGCTAAAGTTTGAACCCAGTTTACCAATCTTTCTGTGCTGATAACTATTAAAACATACACACATGTCTGGAAATCTTAATTTTATGGTGTATTAAAAAATGCCTACTTAAAATAATCTTTCTGTCTATATCAGATTTTTTAAGATATTGCCATTTACTTAAAGAATACAACAAATTATTGAATAAGTTGCAGGCTGATAGGGATATATCTTACAAGAGACATATTTTAAAAGATCCACTTTGTAGTTTAATTTGCCGCTTTTGCATAATTTTTTTTTAAATCATTTCACCCAAAGCAAGGCAATAAAACCACTAAGATGCAAGGGGTTACTGAGTGTGAGAGAATGAAGAACAGGAATTAAGAAAACAGAAGATAACAATTGACATTGCATTAAAATTTTTAAAGATCAAAGTTGACTGGGAAGCAATAAGCCAGAAGAGTGTTCCATAAGTGTGAGAAAAAAACTGTTAGCATAGAACCTACAGTTCCATCTAACCATTTCAACTGTAAAATAATAAGACCTTGCCACCAATCTAGTACTGCTAAAGTTCTCTTATTCTACTTAGCTATCGTTTCTACATTCAGTTTTGTTTGATGTGAATTTCATTTAGACATTCATCTAAAATGACTTATTTTTAGATATCATCTCTTGGATTGTTAGGTGATTTTAAATTTACATTATTTAGTGTTATAAATTATCTCATAAATTGCTTTCCTTATTTTCTTTTCTTTGTACTTTATTCAAAATTTCAGAAGAAAAAAAAAATTCTCCTTTTTTCTTCTCTTTCAATCTTCTACATAAAAAATGAAAATCCACATTTTATATCTTTTGTTAAAGTTTACATTTTTATTTAAAAAAAAAAAAAAATTCTACAGATTGATACTTTAAATATAACCCCCCCCCCGCCCCTCTGAGTGTATTTTAGAATTCTCCTCCTACCTGAGAGACATGAATGTGCAAAGGTTTGCATTTGTTTTTCTTTTCTTTTTTTCTATCCACCCACCCAATCTTGTAAACATAATTAATCCCGTTCCTAAGCAAACGATATTCTTCACTCAAGTGCTACCCAATTAAAACACTTCAATCAAACTAACATTTGATTGTTTTTGTTTTTTTCTTGAATGCTACCTTTTATTTTGTCTCTTCTTCTTCACTTCCTGTCACCACCTGGTGCTTGTAAGCTTACCCTCGTCTTTCAATACTCTCAGAATCTTCTTAGCACAAGAGGCTGAGGCAGTTTTAATCATCACTTTTAGTTCTGAGTAAATTAATTTGTGGGTGGAAGTTTGGGTATGGATGGTTGGGAGGTCGCTTGTGCATATCTGGATTTTGAGGAGAAATTTAAAAAAAATGTATTATTGCTGCTGCTCGGATTTTGATGAGATTTTATCTTGTTGCTTTTATTCTGTTGATTATCATTTCATTTAGATTTTCCATTTTTATTGTCAGGATTATTGAATTCTCGTACATTGACACACCTACATAAATTCTTCCATGTCCAGATTTGTCTATAAATTCATACACACATTTGCCAAAATATTTACATATCATCCTCTCTGTTTAGGTGTTATTTCAGAATGAAATTCGTGTTAACATCTCTTGGATAGAATCAAAGAAATTGGAAATATTTTATTATAATCAAACTGGCCTGCATTCAATTCATCTTTGCTACACAATTGTTCATCCAATTTGCATTTAATGATGTGAGAAGAAAAGTTCTTGCCCAAACCCACTTCCCTAAAATCTGATCATATGACTAAACCTCAGTTTATTTGGCAAACTTTGACCTTTGTGCCTGCAAAAAAAATGGAGTTTCAAAAGGACTGTTTTTCCCTTGACACTGCTATTATTTTAACTACCTTCACTCCTCAGCAATGTTTTAAAAATGATACTTAGAATTGTGATAAAACCTAAGCATATAAAAGTGAAATTATACATTTTCTTTGTTCTTGAGATAAATAAACACTGTTTATTAGATTGTTTTACACTATTTATTTGATTGTTTATTGGAATGTTGACAAAACATCTGCTAATTGCCAATTGATTTAAACATTATAAAACGGTAAATAAGGATTTCCTTATAGTGGGTTCACATTTTCATAATTTAGTAAATGTTTATAAATAAAAAAAAAATTTTCATATTTTTCTTTAGAAATTGGTCAATGATACATATTGCATTAGTTTTAATACAATTGTATTTGTTCTTAGAATGTTGTAAATGTAAAATTATTCTTGTAAATAAACAATTCAATAGTATTTAATATTTTTGCTGTAAATTCTCCAGAACCAAAAAAAAAAAAAATGTATATATTTGCTATCATAATATGTTTAGATTTTATTACAATTTTAATCATAATTTTTTAAAACAATAAATATTGCCAAGGAGTGAATGTAGTTAAAATAATAGCAGTGTCAAGGGAAAAACCATCTTTTGACAAGCACAAATATCCAAGTTTGTTAATTATTTAATCTATTCTTATTCAAATTAAAAACTTTACAACACCTTGGTGTTCATTTTAACTAATATTTTAACAACTGGTAAGTAATATTAAATGCTTTTTCTTTTCTCGACTAGTTTATCATCAGCACTTCCTAGGATTTTAAAATTAACATAAGTACTATTTTCAATTTGTTAATGAAATTGATGGTTTGGCTGTAACTTTTATTCTATAAACAATTTTGAATTAAGCGTTTAAAATATCTTTATTGATTATCAGAAGAGTAAAATAAATATGCTGATTTATCATTACCAAAATATTATCTTGAAACACATTTTTCATTACTTTGCCTATTTTATTCATATTAATGTTGCAATAATTCAATTAGTATTAATCTGTTGCAATAATTATTGATTGATAATCAGTTTTTAAATTCACGTTTTATCCTAAGTACAAGATGATACTATAGAATGAATAATTGTAAACTTCGTAACAGTATTATAATTGACATGTGATTTTTAAAAGTTATATCTCAGGATATTACTAATTTATTTATATATCCTGGGAAAGAAAGTCTTGTTATCCAGATTAATGCATCTGGCCATATTGTGTATATTGGCCCAAATAATGAATTGTCAGAAAGCTGAAACTTTATGTACCACCATCTAATTTTAACTCCTGGGAACATCTTGTATCTTGAAAATATATAAATTGCAAAGATATGCATGATAATGCAAAACATATTGCAAAAAGCTAATGTAGCACTATCACCCAAAAACTTAAGAAACACTAAAAAGTAGTTTTTATTTAAAATCTGCACCTTTTGTGATAATTCATGTGTATATGTTAGAGCAATGATTCTCAAGCTTCTTTTTTTTTTATCCATTGCACCCTTTTCACCATATGTCAGTGTTTTTACCCTTCCCTTTTCAATATTGTCAGGCTCAAAAGGTGCATTCCAAATATTTTGCATATATTATTGAATATCTTCTTTCTCCATATTTGTACATATATATTTACATGGATCATTTTTATAGGAGTTTTACAAATTTTAATAGCAAGAGAAAATGTTGATGAATTTTTAAACTTGAATACATGTATGGTAATTGATTTTAATTCATAACTAATTATTAAATAAATAAACTGAAGCATACCTCAATAAACAAGTTTGATAGAATGCCAGTGTATTGTAATTCAATAAACAAAATCCTGCAAAAAAAAAAAAACAAAAAAAAAAACAGTAAGATCCCTCCTGATATTGGTTTTCTCCTCGGTTGAGAAACTTGATTGAATAAACAGAATTTACATTTCAGTTAAATTGCAAGAATTTTCAATTTAGCAATACAACACAATTTAAGGATATTTCACTTTATTTTCTTACACTGGCTCTCTATTTTCTCTGCATAAAATTCACTATTTCTGATTGATAAGAAATAAACAGTTTATTTGCCAATCATTTAATGTATAAAGAAAAATATAACTATTGGCTGCCCATCCACCCCTTCACCCCCCAGAAAAGGTTTTTAATTTTCAACATTTACTTTTATTTAACATGTTTTACTCTGAAATATTCTCTTTAATTTTGTTAAATTACTTTTGTTAAAAATAATCATTTAATATTACGCTAATTCTCTTCAGAGTTAATAAATGATTTTGTTACAGTCACCATGTAAAAGTGGATCTTGTAATTTTTCATTATTTTAATCAGTATGTACTTTATCTTTTGGTCAGTTGTCCCCACTTGTTTTATAAGACTAATGTTAAATACCTATTCAGAGGCACAGCTGAGTAATGTTTAACAACGCCAATTGAGAAATCAAAGAACCGAGTTCGAATTCCAGTTGTGTTCATTACATTCACTTACATGCTAATACCCTTGAGAAATGTATGAATTCATGTCTTCTTTAAGACAAACTGGGTGGCAACCAGTCTAGGAGAAGAAAACTCTGAATTCAAACTGGATTGTACTATCTTGTACTATACATGTGACTGGAGACTGCATGCAAATCCAAAGTCCGACTGTAACTCCTACTGTTAGTACATCCTTGAATGCGATGTTAAAAGAAGCCCAATGTTCCTTAGGGAACAAGTGGAACTAACTAACAATGTATTTACTATATTCAATAGTGTGTAAAACTTATTTTCTCCAAATATTAGATTTTAACACCTGAAAAATAAACTTATTTTGAATTTGGCCAAATAGGGAATATCAATACAGTTCCAATAAGATTTGATGTACCATCCAACCATTTTTCTTTTCTTTGGTTAATATTCTCTTAGGTGTGGGGTACTATTGAATACATTATTTTGTTCTATCTTCTGTCAGGATATTATTCTTTCTCAGCAAAGAACTGAGCCATGTTCCTTTTGCTTTCTCTCAGAAAATTGAAATTTTGTTTTCATAATTCTTATCTGTAAATACTGGAATAAATGGTAATAAGGCAATTAAGGGGTGGGGGCAACTTCACAGCCAAGCTGCCTTTTTTTTTTTTTTTTTCCTTGTAACCAAAGAAACCTGCAGCCAAGCATTCTCCTGATGGAATATTATGCTCATTCTCTTAAATAATTACAGACAGACACTTTTAGTCAATTGCTGCCTTTACTTTATTTCATTGGAAGTAATAATTGTTTGAATCGTTTTCTTCTGAAAATAACTTTTAATAGTCAACTCATTTCCATAAACAATTTTAACATTGACCATAGTCATAAGCATAATATTCGCAAGAACACTATTAATACATATTACCAAAATATTACAAAACAGATGCAAGAGCAATAAAAAAAAAATCATACATAGACATATAAAATCAGTCAATAAAAACAAATACATTATTTACTACAAAAAATTCAAAACTAGCAACCTAATTATTAGAAATAATATATCCCAAACTTCCAACTCCTGATACAAGACCAATGTTGTACATGAATGTAATTGCACACTTGGAGAATGTTTCTCTGTAAATAAAAACACAAAATGTCTGATATAGACTGCAACACAACCACATTTTCATGGAGACACACCTGTCACTTATTGGACCAGAGTGTCATCAGACAAGACATTAATAAGCAATATAAGGATCATATTAGTCAGCTACTCACAAACAATAGTAAAATACTAGCAAAATCAAATAGTAAAAACAGGCTTATAATCCTCAAAGCAATACTCATACAACAAATATAACCATCTGTAAATAAAAGTAATTATGATTTAAGAACCAGCATCCTCAAACGTATATAAAAAAATAAATAAACATGTCACAACACTCACCAATTCTACAAAATGCACCATTTGTCTGTACATATCCTGATAGTGACTTAATTTTGGACCATATTTCTTTCAAAAATGAACATTGGACAATTTCTGATGGAATTTCCTCATCTGAGAAGGATTATTTGTAATTTGGAAAATTCAATCCATAAAATTAGTCAACACAAAACCTCTGTTGTCTTTAACATTTGCCTTAAAGAATATATATATTAATGGTAATGGCTGGCCACTTGTATTCAAGGATATCTGACTACTAGGGTGGCTCGCTAGTCCTATTGCAGATTTTGTGTTTGTTCGACACCCAGAGAGTCCACTTGTGGTTTATACTGCAACGATGTTGAGCAAACCTTAGTTTCAGTTTCTGAGAGAGAAGCATGTTATCTAGCATGATCAACAGTCTGAATAAGACCAACACTCTCAATCACGATGACTTGTGACTTTGTGCTAGCACAGCTATCAATGGCCCCCAAGGGTTCCAGCTACCCAATTTCAATCACAAGGCTTGGATCAACCTGTGGTATGTTTTTTCAGACATTTTCCAAAAGTGTCACACACTGAGATCACCACCTCCAGACCAGACCAATAACATGAAGAAATCACTTTCCTGACAAATAAACCATGGTGAGATTCGAACTCAGGTCTCATGGTCAGAAAGCAAATGTTCTAACAACTCGTCCCTGTGCTCATAATGAACACACACACATATATATATATATATATATATATATATATATATATATATAATTCCACCTAACCTGCTATTCTCTTCCACCACACCTACGAGGTGCACTGCACTGTTTGAGAACCACTGCTGATTTACTATATGAGCTACTTCTTTGTTGTTTTGTTTGTTTTTTTTTTTGTTTTAATATATCTTTAGGTGAAGGGATGCTAAAATGTTCTCAGCCTGACCAATAATGGATTTAAAGAAATCTATTGCTTAGTCATTTGATTAGGTTTTAGGTATTGGGTTAGACCAAAAGCATTTCAGCATTCACACACACAGTTTTATATATATATATATATATATATATATATATAGTCATCCACATACAAGCCTGTTTCGTTATCACACCTCATCAGTGTGGCTAGACATCTGATTACTTCAAGCAGAGATCGAAGCTTGACCAATTTGGCATCATAGTTTCTACCTCTAAGCTATCGGTGCATGGCAGAGAAAGGGAATCTTTTAATGTATTATATACATGATGTATATAAATGGCAAATCAGTAGCTAAGAGTGCTCAGTTCATAAGTGAAGAGCAACACATGCAAACATCTGTGTGTGTGTATGTATGTATGTGTGTGTGTGTGTATATATGCAAACATCTGTGTATGTGTGTGTGTGTGTGTGTGTATATATATATATATATATATATATATAGAGTAACTTTTATTTTTCTTGTCTTTATAAAGAACAGTCTTTATTACAATTAATGCTGGTTCATTTTGCATGTTCCATAATTTCCTTCCTTTCATGTTGTAAAATATCTACTTAGTATTGCCCTTCACAATTGATTGAAATAAAATAAAAAATTGAACTTTTTTCTTACATTGACAATCACATTGGATAATCTTTTATGTATCTTGCTCATTTTTACTTAATAGTTCAAAAAGTTGTTTACAATAAACAAAAGCTATGCCTAATTTAACAATATTTTAATGTATGCTGGTATACATTCTTCTTAAGGCAATAATATTTAACTAGGTGTCCCTATTTCCATTTAACAAAAAAAACAGAGTAAACTTTTTCTCCAACCCAATAGTTGTGAATTTTATTTTCTTAATTATATTTGAAATTGTTATGACACTCTTCATTGACATTTTGAAAAGTTTGTCTTTGACAATTTTGTTATTAAATGGTTATAATTTTTTTTTTCTTAGTCTGTTCTTACTTTCCTAATGGTGAATATCTTTCTAATTACTATTATCATGTTAAATAATGATAATGGTGAGACAGTACAAAAAACCTATAAATTTAAACATCTCAAATTTATGTTAGCTTTATTTTATAGGCCACCGCATTAAAAAAAATGTATTGTTTTAAGAGCATCAGTTGTTGTTCACTATATTTGATTTTTATAGACATTTTCGTGCTGTTTTTGGTTATAATTTTTTCAACAAAGTCATGCACACAAAGTGGTTGTTTCTCTTTGAGTTAAATCATACTTTTTCTTCATATGCTTTGCATTGAGTAGTCTGTCTGTTTCTTCTGAACATATAATAATTAATAATGTAAGAAAGAGTATTTGAAAAAAAATTGGTAGTAAATAGATTGAAAGAGAATTAGTTATATTTATTTAAAATGCTTCTGTTGTATAATAGCTTTAACTGATGTGACCTCAAATGCTTTCTCTCTCTGCAAATCCACAATGTATATTAATTGACTTGATCTGAAACTGGATCTCAAATTGAATGATCTGATGTTTATCTTCAGGTATATGCATGTCTTTTACATTGTTCATGATCATTTAAAAATACAAATTGTACTTTTTACACTTCATTCAAAATTCTGAAATAGCTGTAGTGCTAACTGGATTAAAAACAACTTATTGCTTTAATTTTATGTGACCTGTTTTCAACATAGAGATTAAATCTCGCTCTGTAGTTGAGTATTTACAATTGTTTTCTTTCAGATTTTGTGAGTAGGTTTAGAATTTTTTTTTTTTCTACTTTATATTAGATTCATTATAGTCCATTTATAGTTTATATTGTTCTGTATTAAACACATTTTTATCTGGTAGAAGGTTGTTAAAGTGAAAAGTTATGGGCTAAAGTAAAATATCAGTTAAGTTTTTTATTATTCTGTAGATTTATTTCTTTTTCTTTCTTTTTTATTTTAAGTCTTTATTTAACATTAAACTTCATAAATTATGTGCATTTGAGTAGATACTTGATTTATTTTAAAAAAGTATTTTATTTTGCCTCACAACCTGAACATATGAGAAATCTTATTGATGAAAATGTGCCTACTGGCAGGATTCAAACATGCATCCCCCCTTTGCAGGAGAAACCACCATTTCTTTAATAAGATATCTCAAACATTCAGGGCAGACAAAATAAAATAGTGTTGAAAATAAGTGGAGCATCTATTCAAATATAGGCATCCACTAAAAATAACATTTAAAGCGATAAAAATATCGGATTCATAAATAAATAATTTAAAAAAAATAATTCAGATATATATACAATATAGAATTTTAGTTTCTTTATTGTACTTGGAACATTTTTTTGTAATTGTTGTGGAGTAGCTGAACATCCCCACAAGATCTACTGGTCTAAGACTATTTAAACAGCACTTTCTCTTACTGAGGGGGGAGGAGTTAATGATTAATTGTTTATTACATTAGTCTGTGTTCTCAACCATGTACCATATTATTCTCTGGAATAAACTACTACTTACTTTCTATATGTATGTCAACCTTTCCCATTTATGACACAACAGTAATCAATCTTAGTCTCTTAGTTCCTCCCACTACATTGGGAACATTGGGCAACTTTGTAATAAATAATGGATGGAAAATAACTAATTGTTTTCTTGTTGTTGGCTTTTTAAAAGAATTCATCTTACTATAAATTCCATTGCTTTATTGGGTATTAATTACCTGACTCATTCTCTTGGAGATAAAATGAATCATTTTGTCATTATTCTATGATTCTTTACTTCCACCAGCTCAGACCTTTACAGATAAAACTCATTCCCTCTGTATTCCAGTTGTAAGGAGGAAGCACTACTTGGACAGCTTTTAATCCCCAAGAACTGTTGTTGTGTGGAGCAGACTCCCACACGGTTGCTTCCACAAACCCTTTAATTTTAACTTCAACTCAAGAGTCTATTATCTATCCTCCTTATTTTCACTTTTATTACCTCCTCTTGCATTTATATTACACACCTCATTCAGTAACCCTCTACCTTGAGTGGCTCTTGAGCCTTGTATTAAGTGAACTTTAGTTTTAAAAAAAAAGGATATTTCATCTTTTTTTCATCTATGCATTGCTTACTTGGAAATTTTAAAAAGTGTGAGAGAGATGTTCAGGATTTGGGCACAAAGATACTATGTTTGAAATCATGATCTTATAAAAGTTAAAATATCTTCATTAAGTATACATAAATGAAATGGGGAAATTAAGATAAAAAAAAATTATGATTATATAAAAAAAACATGTTGATTAATTTGTTAAAAATGTTTTTGCTTCAAGTTTCTCTCATCAGTTCATGAATGTGCAAGTAGTGTAATCGCTAGAAGTTCTGAATGAGAAATCAGTCAAGTTCAAATTCCATTTGGGTTTGTTATTTTCACTTACACACAAATACCCTTGGGAAAGGTATGAATCTATCTCCCCTCCCTAGCTATAGGTTAAATAGTGGGACTTGTATCTAAAAAAAAAAAAATCATTATTCTCAAAAAGAATTGTCAATGCGAATTTTTTTCTTTAATAATTTCATCCAAGCAAGGCAATAAAGCCACTCAGATGCAAGATGTTACTGAGTACGAGAAAAAGAAAACCTTATTATGGTGAGAGAACAATAAAAGAACAAGAATTAAGTCGTCGGTAGATAAGGATTAATATTGCATTTAAATTTTTGAAGATCAAAGTTGACTGGGAAGCAAGAAACCAGAAGAGTCCCACAAGCAAGAAGTGTGAGAGAAGAAAAAATTGTTAGCATAGAACTTAAGTTAAATCTAGCCATTGTAAAATGATCAGACCTTGTGTATATAGCTATATCACCATTATTATATATCTGTATCTACATCATTGATTGTCAAGTTAGATCGGTGATTGCCCTTCAGAGAGCCATCCTCCAAGGTAGTACCTCTTATTCGGCAGTGGGCTCAGGCATCCCCAAAAAGATAAGTGCTGAGAGGGTTTGAATAATTTTTTAATGACTTCCCAAAATCCCACATTAAACTCAGACTTTGTGTCACATTCTGGGCATGCGGATATTTTTTTTTTTTAATTATTCCATCCCAAACAAGGCAATAAAGACACTAAGACTCAAGGGGGTTACTAGAGTGTGTGAGAATATGAGAGAGAAAAACATTAAAGAGAACAAATAATAAAAGAACAGGAATTAAGAAGTCGGTAGGTAAGGATTGATATTGCATTTAAATTTTTTATGTTTAATGTTGACTAGAAAGTTCTTACATTTCTGGACGTCCTCTTACAGAGGACGTCCAGAAATGAGAAGTGCGAGAGAAGAAAAAAAAATTGTTAGTATAGAATTTACGGTTACATCTAGCCATTTCTAATGTAAAATGATCAGACCGTGACACATTAAAAAAAAATTTATTTTTAGAATCCAAAACATGTTTTGGCTTTAAATAGCCCAAAAAAAAAAACAGTCAAACTGCATCATTTCTTGAATGGGTGATTTGAAATCTTTTACATTGTGTCCTAATCTAATTTTCCAGTTAATCATCAACTTCTAACTTACATTATTACTGGAACCAAAAGAATTTGATTAGAACTGAATGTTTTACTTAAAACTTTTTTGGCACAATTTACATTTCACTGTTTCTTTATTACACTTTTATGTTTCAGTTATTTTATTCATAATCTATCTTCATTTGAATTTCTTGTCCCGTGATTATTTTCTGATAGCCTCAAATATTACCTAATGAACCCATACATGACTGGATAGGTTTTATCTAAAAGTTTTAGTAGCCAGTTATTACCTTAATGATTATTTAAAGAAACAATGTCTTCAACAGAATATTTAAACAGATACCTGCATAAAAAAAAAAAGTCAATGATGATGTTGGAGGTTTAAAAACTGGGATACCTGAAGAGATAAATGCATCAGCGAGAGATTAAATGATAGATATCTTTTACTATCTTGATTTAATTTCCCATTTTAACAAGAGTAACAGTGTGAAGGTATTAAGATTTCTCTATAGGTGGTTGTTGTTGTTGTTGCTAAAGGTAATTATTTATTTATTTCTATTTATTTATTTATTTATTTATTTTATTTATTTTTTTTTTTTTTTTTTTGAGGGGCTTTTCTTCTCTTCTTTTTTAGCTTTTCTTTTTTTTTAGCTTTTCTTTTTTTTTTTTTTTTTTTTTTGGCTTTTTTTTTTTTTTTCTTTTTTTTTTTGGCTTTTCTTTTTTTTTTCTCGTTTTTTTTATTTTCTCTTTTTTTTTTGGCTTTTCTTTTCTCGTTTTTTTGGCTTTTCTCGTTTTTTTGGCTTTTCTCGTTTTTTTGGCTTTTCTCGTTTTTTTGGCTTTTCTCGTTTTTTTGGCTTTTCTCGTTTTTTGGCTTTTTTTTTTTTTTTCTATTTTTTTGGCTTTTTTTTTTTTTATTTTTTTTTTTTTTATTTTCTCGTTTTTTGGCTTTTCTCGTTTTTTTGGCTTTTTAATTTAGTGGCGGGGCTTTTTTTTTTTTCTTTTTTTTTTTTAGGGCTTTTTTCTTAATTTGGCTTTTCTCTTTTCCTTTTTTCTTTCCTTTTTTGGGATTTGTTTTTTCTTTCTTATTTTTTGTTGCTTTTTTTCTTATTTTTTATTGCTTTTTTTCTTTCTTATTTTTTGTTGCTTTTTTTCTTTCTTATTTTTTGTTGCTTCTTTGTTGCTTCTTTTTTATTTTTTGTTGCTCCTTTCTTATTTTTTGTTGCTTTTTTTCTAATTTTTGGTTGCTTTTTCTTATTTTTTGTTGCTTTTTTCTTTTTTTTGTTGCTGTTTTTCTTTTGTTGCTGTTTTTCTTTTGTTGCTGTTTTTCTTTTGTTGCTTTTTTCTTTTTTTTGTTTGTTTTTTCTTTTTTTTGTTTGTTTTTTTTTTTTTTTTTTGTTTTTTTTTTTTTTTTTTGTTGCTTTTTTTTTTTTTTGTTGCTTTTTTTTTTTTTTGTTGCTTTTTTCTTTTTTTGTTGTTTTTTTCTTTTTTGTTGCTTTTTTTTTTTTTTTTTGCTTTTTTTTTTTTTTTTTTTTTTTTTTTTTTTTTTTTTTTTTTGTTTTTTTTTTTTTGCTTTTTTCTTTCCTTTTTTTTGCTTTTTTTTCTTTTTTTTTGCTTTTTTTTTTTTCCTTTTTTTGTTGCTTTTTTTTCCTTTCCTTTTTTTTGTTTTTTTTTTTTTTTTTTTTGTTTTTTTTTCTTTCCTTTTTTTGTTGCTTTTTTTTTCTTTCCTTTTTTTTGTTGCTTTTTTTTTCTTTCCTTTTTTTTGTTGCTTTTTTTTTCTTTCCTTTTTTTTGTTGCTTTTTTTTTCTTTCCTTTTTTTTGTTTTTTCTTTTCTTTCCTTTTGTTGCTTTTTTCTTTTCTTTCCTTTTGTTGCTTTTTTTTTTTTCCTTTTGTTGCTTTTTTTTTTTCCTTTTGTTGCTTTTTTTTTTCTTTCCTTTTTGTTTTTCTTTTCTTTCCTTTTGTTGCTTTTTTCTTTTCTTTCCTTTTGTTGCTTTTTTCTTTTCTTTCCTTTTGTTGCTTTTTTCTTTTCTTTCCTTTTGTTGCTTTTTTCTTTTCTTTCCTTTTGTTGCTTTTTTCTTTTCTTTTTTTTGTTGCTTTTTTTTTTTTCCTTTTTTTTTTTTTTTTTTTTTCTTTTTTTTCTTTTTTTTTTTTCTTTTTTTTTTTTTTTCTTAGCTTTTTTTTTGGGGGTTTTCTTTTTTTTTTTCTTTTTCTTTTTTTTTCTATTTTTTCTTTTTCTTTTTTTTTGGTGGCTTTTTTTCTTTTTCTTTTACTTTGGCGTTTTTTTTCTTTTTGGCTTTTTTTTTGCCTCTTTTTTTTTTTTTTTTTTTTTTTTGGTAGGGAGGGGCTTTTCCTTTTTCTTTTTCTTTAAAAGCTTCTGCTGTGGTTTTCTTTACTACCATGATTAGTATATTCTTCGTTTTCTGAATTGGGAAAGTTTAGCAAAAGTCAGTAGCATAAAAAATAAGCTTCCTCCTTCAATGTGCCACACCCACACCAATTAACAAGGTGTTTTGTGTAATCTTTTCAAGGTGTGTAGATATTGAACATTTACAATCTTATCTGTACTGGTTGAATAAGCAAGGGGTGTTTCCTGTCATTATACATCTACTAGTATAGTCTTATGATGCAACTATAAGCAGAATATTGTAATTTCAAAATATTTTCATTTGTTAAAGGATTAAATTAGGGCATGTCTTAGGAATCTGCTAAAAAAGTTTTACATGTAGATGAGAAAGTAAGATTTAAAAATAGGAAAATAATTAATTTCAGCTTGCCAATATCTTAAAATTCAAAATTGCTTATGGTATTGGCAGACATTTTGTTGCTTTGTCTTCTGTTTACTTCTTGGATTTAATTTTTTTTTTTTTTCTGATTTTTAAAGAATTATATGAGAGGATATTTTCGTCATATAATTGTATCAGGATGCTAAAACATAGCCACATGTAACTTTCTTTGATTATAATGATAGTTTGAGTTGTATGTATATAGATGTTTTTTTTTTGTTTTTTTTTAAACCTTAAAATTGTTTTATTAATAAGTGTACAAATGGTGATGGTAATATTAGCTGTTTCTTTAAAAGTGGGAGGTTAATGAAGATCACTTTCATTAATTTTTTTCTGCTTAATATTGTGTGAATTTTTCTATTAATACTTGTACAAAATTGATCTGTCTGTAAATTTGGGTGTGTCATAATCCTTTCCAGATATTTTTTATGCTAAGAGTATACTGCATATTGTAGGTTGGATGAACGCTAACTCAGATAATTCTAACTCTGAAATTAATTTTTATTGCAGTAAAAAGAAAAAAAATGAAAACTATTTTAAGTAGATAGTTGTCAGTCTAATTACAATTCCCTTTTAGTATTTAAAAATCAGTATACATGGAAATGACTTTTTTCATATTTATTCATAAAGAAATCTTGTAAAAAAAAAAAAATGATTAATTCTCTCTCTCTCTCATATATATATATATATATATATATATATATATATATATAAAATCTTTAAATTTTCTTTGAGAATAATGAAAACTCTGATATGTAGTAATCTATTTCAAGTAGAATCTTGTCTAAGCTTTCCTTTTATATTCATTTTCCACATCTGGTTGCTTCATTCACCCTGTGCCTCCATCTCTATAGCTGTAACCTAATGGACCTAATTGCCATGGCAACCAACACATCTTTAGCAATTAGCAGCAGTAGAAACAACCACTGCTACTCTGACTGCTTCTGCTGCAGTCACCATTACTGCTATTAGCTGACATAGCAATGGAGCCTGTCACTTTCATTATGGCTTCTGCTTTTACTTTGCTCATTACACTAAGGTAGAAACCAGTCCAGATATTAGTTATTTCTTCTTAGTCTTGTATAATATTTATAAAGAATCATTTTTATATTGGGATTTTTTAACTTTATATGTAATAATTGTTTGTAATGGCATACAAGTGTGCAGCTATATGTGTTTATATTAAACTTGTGTCTGAGAGTGTATACATGTATGTATGTTTATGAGTAGTTGCAACAGGTATATATGTATAGAGTTATATATGTGTGTGATAATATTCTAGGTACTTGCTAGCCAGATGTTGACAATGACTGAAATTATTAAATTATCACAGACACTTATACTTAATCTTAAAGCAAAATATATACTTTGATGCATACAGTGGGATAGAGTAAATTCAAAATGTTATGCTTCAGTAATTTCATGTGTTCCATAACCTCCAAATCCAGAAATGCTTTGCCAGAGGTCAGTCAGCTTCTATTTGGATTTTGTCTTTAAAAACAGACAAAAAATAACTGTACGTTTAGTATTTACAGAGAGATTTATATAAATTGGACAATAATGTTTTGAAATTATATCTATAGCAAAGTTGTTTTTGTCAGGCCTCATAAAAGCTGCCCAACACTGTAACCATCATCTTCCCTGTTTATTATTAAAATAACTTTATAATTGCTGGACTTTGCTTCCATATTTCCTTCAACATAGTAATCTGTTGCTATGCATTCGTATTAGAATAATATTAAATTTAGTTTTGTTGTTTTAATGACAAGGAAGAATGATTAACTATTATTTTATAAGGAAATTACGTGAAAAGATAGACAAGTCTATCTAGATCATTTATTTAACTGAAACCAATTTTTATTTACATAGTAATGTATATGTTCTGATTAATGAGGCTTGGATAATGTTATAACAAATCAACTTTATTGATTTTAAAATTTGTTTGTTTATAAGTCATGTTTGTTTTTGATATGAAGTTGTTTTTATATTTATAGCAAAATGATGACTTTAGCATTTACCTTTTCTGTCCCAATTGATCCTATTTAGATGAAAAACAAAAAATAGATCTAACATGGTGCCTGTTTGCTTGCAATCTCTGTGAATGCATTTTTTAATGGTCTCTCTTGAACCCAGATATTTAAACAACCATCTCTAATTACATTTATTTAAAATACATGAAGTAGTCGTTTTCAGTAAACCTTTGCAGATATTCTTGTGTAATCTCTTAAATACTCTTTCTTATATTTTCATATCATTTCTGATGCTTTTGTAATGTATCTTTATACATATGGGCAGAATAACCTGTGTATGCATTCATGAACACACACACACACACACACACTTTAACCAGTATTGATTTTCTGTTATCTTATTCTGTCTCCACTATCTCCTCTCTCTCTCTCTCTGGCCTGTGTCCAGACTTGCTGTAAGGTGCATTTTCTTTTCTGTATTTACAGCCAATATGATTGCTATTGATAACATTATTATCTAGTTATGTTTCAGTCTATTTTATTTCATCATGATCTTTTGATTGCCTATTGATACATTCATTTTCTATGCCTTTCAAGGTTATTTAAAGCCAGAAAATATTTTTTAGATTGTAAGATATTTTTTTTTATGATAATAATGATTTAGTGATAAAAAAAAGTTTAATTAACCCATAACTGGAAGGAGAAGAGGTGGATTCATACCTTTTTCAAAGATATTCAAGAATAAGTTAATATAACAAACAGCTGGAATTGAAATTTGGCTCTCCACTTAAACTTTATCACTCTGTGACTTCATTTGCTGTACAAAAAAGTTTATTCTGCCACTGAAGGTGACTCTGATCCCTGAATTCAAATTTGTTTGAATTTCTTAGTTGTGTTGTCATATCCTTCTATGGCAATAGTAAACAACTTTGAGGGAAATTAACAATAAGGAGCCCACAATTGAGAGGCATTGAAAAAGAATGCAGTAGAAAGGGAAGTAATATTAATAATGCAGAGTGCTAAAGGTTAACAATATCGAGCTCTTATCCACTACATCACCAACATATCCAAGCTTACAGCGCCTGGTATTCCTAAGTCGTTACCCATGTAGGTACTGACCAGACTCGATGTTGCTTAACTTTAGTGATCATGCAGGAACTGGTATTTCAATATGATGTGGTTGTAAGCCTTTTCATTGTTTAGTGTAATTACCAAAAAAAAAAAAAATTTTTTTTTTTTTTTTTTTTTTTTTTTTCTTTTCTTTTCTTTTCTTTTCTTTGATTATGAACAAATGATAAAAATACTGTTACAAATATTTAACTTTCATCCTGCACTGATATAATTTTCATATGGAATCCTGTCCCTGGAAATTTGTCATGCAACAGATATAATTTATATCAGTTTTTTAACACTTTGATTCAAACATTACAGTTATTTAATTTTCTTTTTCTTTTCTTCTTTTTTTTTTTTTTTTTGTTTGACTGATTCATAACAGACCCATGGATTGGATTGCCTTTTTAATGCAACAGTGCTTCATGTACAGAGAATTAGGTTATTCTTTTTCTTTCTTTCTTTTTCTTTCTTTCTTTTCTTTTTTTTTTTTTTTTTTTTTTTTTTTTTTTTTCTGTCTTTCAAATGTGCATTCTCTTGTTCTGCTGGCTGTTTCAAATCACTTAAGTTCTCTTCAGGTGATTCATCTTGTAATCTTTTCATCCATCTCTTTGCAAGGTTGAAGTGAACAGAACAGTAATCATATACAAAAAAATGCTATTCACAGCAGAGAAACAATAGCTGGACACACTGACAGTTACCCATTTGAAATTTTCAAGTAACAGCATAGACAAGATTACTTTTGCAAAAAAATACAGTACATGAGGACTTTGTTATCCTTGAAAATTGTTAATATTCTGTGTGGATCTTTGGTTAATGCCAAAACATTCTAGTTTGGTCCCCAAACTTTTTAAAACACATTTGAGGATTAAGGGGACAAAACTACCACCCACTCACAATAGTAAATTTATTTGAAATTTACTTGAGCTTTTCTTATCAGGATCTGGTGTTTCAAAAAACTTTGAGGGCATTAAAATTGATTAATGATATAAATATTTTCAGCATACTATTATTAAACACTTATTATTACATTTCTTTTTTTTAATATGTGTGAATTGTCATTACTACATGGGGGGGGGTCCTCATGATTTTGAATTCGGTGTTAATTCATCTAAACTGGTTACCATCCACAGCTAAAGGAGCCCAATCAACTTTTCTATTTAACCCATTGTTGGCAAGTTTATATTTTATTCCTTTGAAATATATTCTGTTAAGTAATTTTAGTTTAATGATAGTTTTTGCTGTCTCTGCCAACCATAAATAAGTGAAACTGATTAGTGATACATGATGGGACAACTACAGATAAGTGAAACCGGTTGGCAATTCAACTCATCAGAAGGTGAAATGGCTTTTAAAATAAATAAACATTTTGTGTATTTTAATTTTGTGAAGTTACAGATTTATTAATAATGAAAAGACCATAAAATCTGTTTTATATTGAATTTTCTCTCTTTTTTCTTTTCTTTTTTTTTCCTTTTATTACCTTTTTCTTTTTCTTTTTTTCCTTTTTATTTTTTTTTTTTTTTTTTTACTTTTTTCCTTTTTTTTCCTTTTTCTTTTTCTTTTTTCCTTTTATTACCTTTTTCTTTTTCTTTTTTCCTTTTATTACCTTTTTCTTTTTTCCTTTTATTACCTTTTTCTTTTTCTTTTTTCCTTTTATTACTTTTTTCTTTTTTCCTTTTATTTCCTTTTTCTTTTTCTTTTTTCCTATTATTACCTTTTTCTTTTTTCCTATTATTACCTTTTTCTTTTTTCCTTTTATTACCTTTTTCTTTTTCTTTTTTCCTTTTATTACCTTTTCCTTTTTCTTTTTTTCCTTTTATTTCCTTTTTCTTTTTTTCCTTTTATTTCCTTTTTCTTTTTTTCCTTTTATTTCCTTTTTTTTTTTTTTTTTTTTTTTTTTTTTTTTTTTTTTTTCTTTTTTTCCTTTTATTTCCTTTTTCTTTTTTTCCTTTTATTTCCTTTTTCTTTTTTTCCTTTTATTTCCTTTTTCTTTTTTTCCTTTTATTTCCTTTTTCTTTTTTTCCTTTTATTTCCTTTTCTGTTTCTTTTCTCTTCTCTGTTTCTTTTCTCTTCTCCTTTTCTTTTTTAATTTTTGAAATGCAATGTGTTGGCTCACACACACACACACACACATATATATATATATATATATATATATATATATATATATACTCTTGAGGCCATCTATATCAAAAGCAAACAACCAATACTCAAGAAAATTTATAAGTGTAGCTGCAACAAATAAATCTAAAATTTGAGCATAATTATAACAGTGTGTGTTTTTTTAAAAAAAAAAAAAAAATCACCATCACAACAAAATGCATATTTTATCACAGTTATAAGTTTGTCTTTATAATTCACCCTGAGAATGATCTTGGAGGAGATCGAAAGTACTTGGGTAGATAAAAAAAACTATGGTGACTTCCTTGATGAATTTCATCCTAACATCAAGAAACTGACTAGAGAAATGGAAAGGATTATTATACAAATAAATCAACATAATATGTCTTATACTATTCAATGAAACATGTTTGAATGAAGATATGCTGCCTGAATTTACAAATATATATATATATATATATATAAGCTATTTTATCTACTATACTAATGAACATGATTATCCATCAGTCATATATAACCTGTATGTTTTTTGTTTTTTTTAATAAAGAATATAATTTTTAAATGAATGACAATTCAGACACTGCCAAACAGTGTTAACTTTTTCTCTTGAGATCTACATTGCATCCTACTAAAATTAGGACTATTAGAATACTTGTTCGGTACCTGTCGCTTCACTGACAACAATATGACTAAAATTCAATTATAAATTGTTTGCCCATTTAAAATACTTTTTTTTTTTTTTATTTTATTTCATCCCAAGCAATTCATTAATGCCACTAAGATGCAAGGAGTTACTGAGTTTGAGGGAATATTAGAAAAATGCTATTAAGGAGAGAAAAGAATAAAACAAGAATTATGACAGAAATTAATTAATGATATTGCACTTAAATTTTTGAAGATCAAAGTTGACTGCGAAGCAAGAACACAGAAGGTAGTTCCACAAACAAGAAATGTAATAGAAGAAACTATTAGCATAAAACTTACTGTTACATGTAGCCATTTAAACTATAAAATGATGAGACCTTGCCACCAATCTAGTACTGTAGGTACCATAGAGGAAAGTTCATCAACAATTACCATGAAAGTATTTATTATGGCAGTGGAAAAGTGGCTGAAGCCGAGTTATGAGGTCAGGACCAATAACATTGCAGATTCTTATTCAGCTTAAATAAAGGAGCCATAAAAAAAAAACTCACTTGAAAAGGTCTTACATTTCAGATAATATTTTTTCTGTTACTCAGTTGTTACCAGGCAGGAAGTGAAATTAAACCTCAAACACTGGTGTCCATATCAATTTCATTCAAAATATTTCTACAAAATTAATAAAATAACTTCCAAAAAAGTTCTGTAAAATTTTATTTTTATATATATATATATATATATATATATATATAATATATATACACAAATTTCTGGCAGAGTGAATTGCATCGTTGTGCTCTTTTTCTCGCAGATGGTGCCCAACAGACTACTATATCATGCAGTCAACGAAATTAAAAGCAAACAACACTCATGCACAAAATTAAAAATATAATATGGCGACAATTTATGCATCGCACACCTGTACATTAAATGGTACAAAATACATGTAAACTGCTCATACGTTATGAGTTTGCAAAGTCACACGCAGTGTTAGATGGACAGAGAATCTTCTTTTCTTTCATAACATAGATTTCTTGCTAACTGTTGTTAGTATATGATTGTATATTAACACTTGCATTAACATCTCCATCTTTGTTGTTGTCACTGTAAATAATTATAACTACTCATCCCCCAAAATCATACAGATGTTTTAACTTCTGTCTATATTTCTGAGATGAGGTATTATGTACATTATTTACATTATTTGGACTATTGTCCTCATCTTTGTCGCCATATTTATTACATTTCAGCCATTGTACACTCCGGCCTTCTTCAGGTGCTTGGAATGTTGAACTTAACCCTTTATTTCACTCACTGGGGTAGACTGTTCTAGTTCCACGTGCCATGTTTAATGGATATCAGTTATCTCCTGTTAATTCCCCTCTCCAATTTCTCCACTGCCTTAACTGGGTATTGAACTCACACTCTTTAGGTTCTGTCACTGCATCTATGGCACAGTGGATAAAGGCGTTGGTTAGATCCAGTGATAGGACCCAAAGAGTGTGAGTTCAATACCTGGTTAAGGCAGTGGAAAACTTGGAGAGGGGAATTAACAGGAGATAACTGACATCCATTAAAACATGGCACGTGGAACTAGAACAGTCTACCCCAGTAAGCGAAATAAAGGGTTCAGTTCGACATTCCAACCACCTGAAGAAGGACGCAGCGTACAGTGGCCGAAACGTTGTAATAAATATGACAAAGATGAATACAATAGTTCGAATAATGTAAATAATGTTTTAACTTTTATTTTTTTTAAGTATCCTATTCAACTTTTAACAGAGATCAGTAAATGCATATTTATGATTTCTATATGGAAATCTTTTTTTTCTCTGTCTTTGATCTTGTCTCTGTTCTGTGCTTAGTAAAAATTAAAGACAATTTAAAAAAAAAAAAAACATTCATATTTTAATTATGATCTTAAAACTATGCAATAGTTACTCTGATTTATTATGTGTCTTGCAGTTCAATGTAAGTATTTCACTTCATATATATACACACACACACACACACACACACACACTTTATTCTTTATATAACCCCAATTTAATGTCAGGTTTAATTTTATAAAACCTAGTCCCTTCCACCCTCCCCTAACCACTGTCTTGGGCATTTCATGACTGAAACATCAAAATGGTTACATTCTGTATCAATTTTTTTGATGGTTGTCAAAGTTAAATTTTTAATTCTGACCCGAACTCAATCTACACACCAGGCTTGAATAAGGCAAAAGTAGTTTTTGTCTGCTGAAATAGCCCCCCCCCCCCGTATGAGGTAATTTGGGATTTTGTAATGTAATACTATTGATAAGCTCTGTTATATTAAATACATTGAGTTTTTTGTGTGAATCAGTTTTAATATTTTATAAATAATAAAATTATTAAACCTGATCCATATATATATATATATATATATATATATATATATATATATATATATATATGTAATTTACAACCACCTGATGCGATATGTTGTATGTGCATTGAAATACAAATGCAATTGTTTAGTGATTTTGACATTTTTTGACATAATATCCTAAAATAAAGAATATTGCTATATTTTGTATTGAGCCCTTGTAAATTAAATTTTATGAACATTGGAATTGTAGTCTATTTGTTCTCATCTTACCTGGAGATATATATATATATATACATACATGCAAAAAGTACCTGGCAAGTGGATTACTTTCTATTATAGCAAATTTTTCATTTTTATTTAAATCACTTCTACAAAAAAAGTCTTTCTCTCATTTCAAAAGAATAATTTGATATTTCAATTAGTCCGAATACTATATCTTAAAAAAATAAATAAATAAATAAATGTGCTACTCAGTATTGGCTAAATGCCAAAGATATTTTCTTTTATTCTAAACAAATCTAATGATTTCATTTTTCCCCGGTATTATTCTATATAAGAAGCTGAAAAGATCTTGTTTCAAATGGATGAGACTTCTTTAAAATTCTCTCTCTCATCAGTTTACTAAAGTTAGCTTCTATAACTACAAAATTTTATTTGTTAGCTTTTAATGATTTATATTGAAAATATTATCACAGAATTATTTTGTGTAATGACATAGTTTTTTTTTGTTAAGCTAAGATAGTTATTGCTAAGTTCTGATAGTTTAATTGAACTGTAAGCATTCAGAGAATTGAATTAAATTCTCGAGCAGCCCATTCCCAAATCTTGATGCCAGTGTATTTCTCATTCACTGGCATCATCATGTTCACTTTATTTAGAATTTGAAAAGATTTTTTTTTTCTTTCCATTATAGTCATTTCATATCTTTTTCTGTTGTTCTCATCTTTCTCTCTCTCTCTCTCTCTCAATGAAACATTATAGACAATATATTGTTTGGTTTTCCTCAGGTGTGTTGCTCTTTAAAAGTTTCTTGCTATTTTTGTGGCTTGCTACCATATCACATAGAAACACCAGTTTTTCTACGATCACTGAAGTTAAGCAATGTCAAGCCTGATCAGTTCCTATATGAGTGACCACTTGGGAATACCAGGTACTGTAAGCTTGGATGTGCAGATGGTATAATGGATAACAGCTAAGAATTGGAAATTGGAGTGCCGAGTTCCAATTCCAGTTGGGTTTGTTATTTACACTTATGCACAAATACCCTTGGGAAAGGTATGAATCCACCTCTTCTCCTCCCAGCTATGGGTTAATTAGTAACAATTGTAGCAGTAAATAATTATCTCCAAAATTTTTTACTATCTAAAAATATTTTCTGGCTTTAAATAACCTGCAAAAGGTTAAGCTGTAAAACAAATCAGTCAGTCAATCTTGCTATTTGTTCTTTTTCACCAGAGTAATTTTCCATTATGCACTGCCCAAGAGAGCAATATTTTTTGATAGATAAAATACAGTTAACTATTTCTACTTGATATGGCACTGATATTTAGTATTTTCAGGAATTTTTTTTTCAATGATTTTCAATATATTAAAATGTGTGTTTGCACACAATGAAAAGAAAAATATTTTTTTTTTTTTTTTTTTTTTTTTTTTTTATTATCATTAAATCAAGTCCAAACATTCTGAATATATTAGTTTCTGAGTTTTATTGTTTCTGTTTCATTCTTTAGGTTAATGTGAACTATAAAGAAAATACATTCTCAAGATTTTAAAAACCACACCTTAGTCTCTGCTCAAATCAATAAATTAATGAATATTGTTACATACTAATGTTCTTGGTAGAAGTGTTCCTTTATTTAACATGCAATATAAGTATTTTCATCTTCCCCACCCACTACAACCTCTCCATGAAACGGTCAATCCTTGTTTCTGCCTTAGATATATTTCAAATTCTCGTTTACACTAACAAAAAAAAGTGATTTGCTCTTTATCCATAAATATACAAAATTAACTTTAATACTCACACAGTTATTCCTGTTAACTTTTTGGCCATCAGATAATTTTTTTCTTCTCTTCTCAAAAAGCTAAATTTCTGAACAATTTGCAAATAGATTTTTTTTACTGAGTATCTAATTTCTCCAATATCAGACTTTATGAGAGGTTGCGGAAAAGCTCACAAAATCTGATCAAATGACCAAACATATTCAGCTTCTTGGCTCATCTTAAAACTTTTCAGCACCATCTTGTATTAGTTGACATTGTAATTCTTAAATTAGTTGGTGGAATGAGTTTTGTAGAATGACTGCCATTTCTAAAGAACTCTCATTATCTTGATTTTTTTTATTATCTTTTATTTGACATTAATTTCTAATGTTAATAGCTACAATGTTTTATAAGTAAAGCTGTCTTAAACTTATTTTATAAATATATATATATATATATATATACATATATATTTGTTTAATTTACAGAGAACCACGAAGGATAGTTCTGCAGAAAGGCTCAACTGGATTAGGATTTAATATAGTTGGTGGTGAAGATGGAGAAGGAATTTTTGTATCGTTCATTTTGGCAGGAGGACCTGCAGATCTCAGTGGAGAATTACGGAGGGGTGATCAAATACATTCAGTAAGTATTATACTTATTAATACAATGCTATACTTTCAATATGATAAAAAAAATTCCTGTTTAATTTATAACCTGAATAATTTTTCTCTTCCAAAAATACTTTGTTTATTCACGTTTACATCCTTTTAACAACAGTCTGAAAATCAATACAAGCATTTTATTTTTGGAATTTTGTTACTGGCAATTTTCTTGTGAAAATCAGCTGATGTTTACCAATTAATATCTAAAATAGTGGAAGGTTAGTGTTACATTTTGGTTGGTGATGTGGTTCATTTGTTCCTTTGAGTAAAAGAGATTTGGACAGGGGTTAAAGGTAGAAAATTAAAATATGAAAATTATTTAGCGCCATTCAAGGCCTCAAGAAAAATTATAGTACAACATATATATTTTAATATTGGAGTTACAAAACTACTGCTATATAATGATGGATAGTTTCAAAAGTTTAGATCTTATTTTAAACAGAACTGTACTGACAAATATTATCCAAAATTTACTACCAAAGAAATGGTAGTGAAAATTCTATTCAGAATATATATTACAATTTATAATTTATTTGGCAGTAAACTCTGTGCAAAATAGGCAAAAGAGCTTAAAAATAATGTCAAGATAAAGTAGTAAGCTTAGTAAGAGAGAAAGCTAGTAAAAAAAAGTAATAGATGCAGGCGGCTGAAGTTGACATTGAGCCAATGACTTCATTGACTATAAACGGGTTACAGTTCAACTCGGATAATTCACTTTGTTTCTTTACTGTCATCTAGCTAAGGAGGTGAAGTTTATTCGCATATTTAAATGTGTGGTCTGTTCAAAAAGTATCAGGACCGTTGCTATGGTAACAAGTAAAGTATGCAGAATGAAGCCACTTGGAACATATTGACCTTGAACTACAGACTAAGTTATAGCGTTCTTGCTCACTCCTGTTGTTTATAGCATGCTTTGAAGGAAAGTGTGTAGAGTGTGGCCATCTTACCACACTACAGAGGTTTCATCAGTGACCATGGCTTTTGCAGTAGTTTTTGACCAAGCACAATATTCCCCAGGTTTAACAGCCACTATATTCCCCAGGTCCTGCCCTTTGTGACTTTTAACTCTTCAAAAATCAATTCCAACTTGAAAGGAACAAGATTTCTTGATGCTGATGAAATCCAAGAGAATGCAACAAGATAGCTGCTTGCTATCCAAAAAAGGAGTACCAGGAAATGCTTCCATTAATGGAAATAATACTGGATAAAGTATGTGGCTTCAGAAGGGGATTATTTCGAAGGAGATTAAATGCTGAATTGATATATCTTGTAGTTTTCTTTGTCTAGCACCAGTCCTGATACTTTTTGATCAGATCTCATGTCTATATCTCCCATAAATATATATATATATATATATATATATATATATAACAAATTATAGTTGGCTGGCTGTCTTCAAATGACTTGGTTGTTATTTTGCCAAAGAATTTAAGTAGATCAGCTTAATTTATAATTAATTTGTATATTATCAGAATCAGCCATATGGTGGTAAGCAGCATAGTAAATTTGATTTTAAAATTGAGACAAACAAAATGAATCCCAAAAGGAAAGTATGTCCTTTGATGAAAGTAGAAGCATTATAGAATAGTCAAAGTAACAAGGATGACAAATAGTAAATTGGTAAGCATTATTAAGGAAATAGTTGAGAAGATCAGGAGAACAAATTGAAATAGAACTGATAAAAGGACATGGATATAAGAAAAGGAAGTGTAGGAGGGGGACTAAAATGGAAAAGACAGAATTTTATCAACAAAAGAATAAAAGAACATTATTTATATTATTCGGACTATTGTCCTCATCTTTGTTGCCATATTTATTACAACGTTTCAGCCGTTGTACACTCCAGCCTTCTTCAGGTGGTTGGAATGTCGAACTGAACCCTTTATTTCGCTCACTGGGGTAGACTGTTCTAGTTTCACGTGCCATGTTTAATGGATGTCAGTTATCAGTTATCTCCTATTAATTCCCCTCTCCAACTTCTCCACTGCCTTAACCGGGTATTGAACTCACACTATTGAACGCCTTAAGGACACATGGCACAGTGGATAAAGTCATTAGTGGAACTAGAACAGTCTACCCCAGTTAGCGAAATAAAGGGTTCAGTGACATTCCAACCACCTGAAGAAGGCCAGAGCGCACAACAACCAAAACGTTGTAATAAATATGGCGACAAAGATGAAGACAATAGTCCGAATAATGTAAATAATGTACATAATACCTCATCTCAGAAATATAGACAGATACAGAATGAAAGAAGAAAAAAAGACAGATGAACATTGTCTAAGTTATCAGAAAAGGGAAGAGTTTGAAATATGCTGTCTGTCAAATAACAACACATACTTGCACTGAAAGTCACCACAGGATGTTAAGGATAACACAATATAACCATGTAAACTTGTATTGTTAAAAAATCAAAATTCTACCAGCATCCACCCTAGTAAATGCTAACAATGTAGCAGAGGTAACAACTGATGAAATACAACAAAGTAAATCACATAAAAACATCTATTTTATAAAAAAATAAATCTATATACAGACCACCTTGGCATTTATCACTTTGTAATACAAGGTGCAACTGAAATATTTCCTACACATATCTCTCAGATAAATGTAAACTATTAGTGACAATGAGGTCTTCATCTATCTAATGTCTTACCATTATGTGGGAGCTATTTCTGCTGCCCCCTGTATTAGGGTGTGGGTGGTGTAATGGATATCTATTCGGAATGAGAGATCGGGGAGCTGTTATCCAAATTGCAGTCTGATTACATTACATTCACTTACGCATAAATACCCTTGGGAAAAGTATGAATCCATCTCTTCTCCACCCCCACCCCCACAAAGAAACAGCAGCCAACTGCAGAAAAATCTTCAGCCTAGTCAGTCATGAATTGAAAGAGATATGATTGCCCAAGCATGTATCACGTATGGCACTTAACTGACTGGCTGAATATTACTATTGAACATATATAAACTAGTCTCAAAAGTATTTACAGAGTAGTAAAAATATCGTAGATGAAAATCTACCATGTGAACAGGCAGGTTTTAGAAGTGGATAGTCAACAGTAGAGTGTCTAATTTGCATTAAGAGAAGGAAAAAAGCAATATAAGAAACTGTTTTAGCTTTAGTTGATTATGAAAAGGGATTTAACTTGGTAGAATATTTGGTTGTTTTTAATTCCATATGTACACATAATCAATATGTACAATAATGGTTCAACTACAAAAAGATTTAATAAATCAAAATAACAATTAGAAAATGAGCAAGAGAAGGTACTATTTTGCCTAAATTGTTTACAGCATTCTTTGAAAGTATCTTTTGTAAAATCGATTGGGGGTAGAAATAGAAGTTAATATTAATGGAGAATATTTGAAACACACCAATGATTTGCTGATAACATTGGGCTTGGAAAATCTGTTATTCACAAGACAGAAGGCATGAGGGACCAAGGAAAACAATACTTCGTGAGCTTGAGTAAATGGATGTCAGAACAGGGTTTAGGAGAAATAAAAGAAAGGCAAAGTTTATTAAGAGCTGGAAGGAACAAGAAGTTGTGGAGAGCCATGATCGCTTACTTTCTGAAGGGACACAACATGTAAAGACAATGGCTTACAAGAAACTTAACTAAATGATTTGAATCGGAAAAGTCTTTGGACTAGCTTAAAATGTACAGAATTAAAGCAAATGTTCACTTGCAATGCTCCCTAAAAAGACCATCAGAATAAATTGTAAACTAGTGGAAGAAATTCAGTAATACATCTGTTTGGAACACATTAAAGAAATCAAAATTAAATAAGATAACAATGTTTGGCTTGGAAGCACTTAATAGAATTGTGCACATAATGAGAAACAAGTTACCACTATAGTTAAAAAATAAAGTTTATAATGAATGTTTAATGCTGACAATTTCATACAGGTTGGAGAAAAATAAAATAAAAACAGAAATACACAGAAATCCATGGAAAGAGCAGTGTTCGGGACAAGAGAAGTAGATGTAAGGAGTGTTTAAGCAACAAAACTATATTTTATATAAATTTGAAAATAAGGGGAGAAAAAAAAAGAAGTTTAGTGATACATAGAAAACAGAAAGAAAAAAAAGCCAGTTAGAAAATGGAAGTGAGATAGAGGAGTTTGCTGGTAAGACATGGCAGAGAATAACACAGTTGTATAAGGAATTCTCTGTGTCGCACCAGAAGGTTTTTCTTGTCCGAGTTAATCCTTCAAATCGACCATTCGTCCTTGCATTGAATACTGTTGCCTCTGCTGTTCATCTCTAGACTGATACGCAATGTGATAGGTCCTAACCTGGCATCTCAACTCCAGTCACTTTTTTTTCTCACAAATGTGATGTGGCTTACCTCTGTCTTTTCTACAAATATTTTCTTGGCAACTGCTCTGACGAGCTATTTTCACTAGTGCCTAAACTGCATGAATTTAAGCGTGCTACTAGGTTGGCATCTCGGTCATGCCCTTTTACTGTCAAAACAGTTAAATGTAACCACCTCTTCTACTCCAACAGCTTCTTCTTTCGCATTTCCTGACAGTTGAACTCCCTTCCTCTTACTTGCTTCCCTCTTTATCCTTTCCTAAAACACTCCTCTTTACTCTTACTTTCACTCTCTGTAAACCCTTGTGTGCTAGTGGCACTTTTGCCATGCTTGAGGTGAAATGCTTTAAAAAAAAAAAAAAAATAGCGAAAGTCCTTGCAGTGGGCTTGCAATAACTATTGGTGATGATTAAAATTGCAGTGATGATGATGATGATGATGACATTTTCATTAGGCATGAGAAAAATATTTTGTTCATTTTCATTTAGTATTCTCTTGAACTACATGTTTTCAATTTGTCTTGACTGTTATTAGAATTACTTAGTAGTATAATGTATGTTGAAATCTTCACAGTATTTAGTATTGAAGTTAGTGCTAACATTTTTTTGTCAAGATTTACAAACTGTTTGGTTTAATTTCACAAACCAATCAAAATTTGAATAAGCTTACTTGTTTGGAAAAATACTTTGACAAAAACCATACATCACAGTTTTTAACTATATTTTGTACCTCCTTACTTGTTTGCACTTCTCCCCAAAATTTGGTTTTGATCAGTCAATGTATGGCTATTTTAGAGTATGTGATGGACAGACTAACGGAAGTCACAGAATTTTATATATAGAAGTTATGAAATGTATAGATATCAGCTTTTCTCTACAGTTGTATATTGATAGGATAATCTGACTCTATATAATATTTGATTTGACTGGCATTGCATCTAAACATTAACAGTTTTTCTTTATTCCTATTGTGCATTTTGTAGGTCAGTTTCATTTTACATTTTGTACAGTAAATACTTTTAAATACTAATAGTTTCTAGTAGACTATATGAAAGATCTTTTTTAAGATCAAAGTATTAAAAATTCCTCCAATTCTAATTATTCCCACTTGTATTCAACATTAGTTTTCTTTCACTCTCTCTCTCTCTCTCTCTCTCTCACCAGATATGCACAATTGTCACAGAACTTGGTTAATTAACTTTATGAATCATTTGTACAAAACATTGTTAAAATAGAATTAAATGTGGATTACTATTAGTCTGTTTTCTGCTTTAACCCTGTTGTAGTTAATCTGCCCAAACCCTGTCCCATAAATATCAGCTCTCAATGTTCAACTTCCATGTAATCTGCCCCCATGTATATGCAATGATGTAATTGCAAACAATGCTAGCAGTCATGCAAACAGTGAAACTTTGACCACAAACTGTGAGATATTGAGAGCCGATATTTACAAGGTGACGTTTGGGTTGGTTGAATGTTAAAGGGTTAACTTAAAAATTGCATCTCAACTCAAAAATACATAAATAAGAAATTAGGCTTAGAATTGATCCTCCTCAATCCACAGCTATTTTCAGAAATTTTGGATCTTAACTAGCAAGAATTTCTTTATTGCTATATCTTCCTTTTAACGGAGTTTATGAAGCACCAACATTTGTTCAATTGATAGAATTGATTTTGTACACTGACTTTTATATTGAATATTGTAAAGTTCATAAGCTTACAATTTTTATGAAGGAATTTATATTTTTTTTAATTTGTTTTCCTTACTAAATGTTACAAAGCTTCTTTAACATAACGACTGGAATTTAAATTCTGTTTTTGTTTTCTTATGCACCATTGAACCAAACTCTCATGTCTTTTATGGCCTAAACTTGACTAGAAAATATTGATAAAAAAATCTGATTCTTAAATTATAACTATCAATAGGTTAACATTGTATAAAAAAAAAAAAAGTAAAGCCTCTTTGGAGATATTAATAACAAAAATAGCAATGACAGAATGGTTCTTTCCCAAGAACAAACCTAAAAATGCACAATAGAAGAGTTCTTAACATATCCAACATTATTTGAATGTTCAAATCTTTGTATTTTTACTGTTAACAAAATATTTTGGCTGATCCATTTTTTTCAACCCTCATGAGTTAGAACCATATGAGTGAGTAAAAAAGAAATGTTATTTTCAGTAAACTGCAGACAGCAGAAATTATTAATTAATGTAGATATTGGACTGGGGTCTAATTTTACAGTGTCAGGTACACCCAGTGCCCTGGTGATTCAAAACTGTACAAAAGTGGAAAGCATCTCAATGCTAAGTTTACTAAGAAGCAGCAAGCAAAAAAGAAAAAAAAAATGTTAAAATCTCAACTCACATGTTCCCAATTGACAAGCAAATATATACTGCCTCTTTCAACTTTCAACTCTCTAGTGACACTGTCAATTATCTGAACTTTATCCCCAAAAGGGTAATGTGGACCCTTCCCTCTCCAAATGAGTTGGGCTTATATGGATTCCAACACTATGGTTTTCTTTTCTTAACAAAGTTTGGAGATATCTAATCCTAATCCCTTTGTCATTTGTAGTTTGGTACTACACCTATGTTCAGCATATCGACAGTTATGTTCACTGACTTCACCTCATAAATCCGTAATATAAATGAATAGAATCTTTACAGCATACAAGTTAATATCCAATCAGTATCAACTGGGTCACTGTAGAGAAGAGGTTTGATGTTATAAGGCCTAAAGCTCCTAATGATCTGTGGCTAAAAATCTCACTGATGATGTGGGCCATGTCATCAAACTGATGAATTTTGCAAAATATAAAAATGTTGTTTTTTTATTGTCTATGTTGGTTAATAACTAATGGATTCTTTGACATTTTTAGTTAAGTTTTTGTAGCAAACTAAAATATATTTAAGCATTTTCAATTGCAATTTTAATTTTGAACTTCAAGTAATGAACAGCAAATTTTGTCTCCATATTAAAAGTTTCTTAAACTATTCTTCCCACTTTATGAAAAAGGAAGTCTTTTCATAGTTCTTATAGAATCTTTTTTAAAGATAATGATGCAAAAGTTATGAGTTTTGTAGTTATAAAAGCCATCTTGACTAATAATGTGAATGTCTAGAGAACAATATCTTTCTTAAGGTTAACTAAACTGACAACCAAAGATTTGTCTCAATAATTGAATTGTATCACTTTTGATAATCTTTTACTGTAGACAAATAGAATTATTCTTCTTAATCTACTGGTTTTGCCATTAACAATATTTGCTTTTCTTTAAAAGCATTATGGGATGGAGTAGATTAAATATCTTAACTCGGTCTGAAGAGTTTGTCAGCAAAAATATTTTTGTCATTGAAATTTAAGAAAATATTTTATTTCTTCAAATATTCTTGGATAATTTTTTTATTTAAAAACTAATTATACGAAGAACATTTTAAAATGTGGGACATATAATAGTTTATTAGCAATCTAACTTCACTTATTTTTCTCTTGAAAACATGTCAGTGTATTTATCAGTTCAGAACTATTTGTGTTTAAAATTATCCAAATTGTATATTGGTTTTTCCCTTATACTTTCTGGGTCATATGTATATTATATTATAATATTGGCATGAAAAGTGGTGCTCAAATGTATCATTCATTTCTTAAAGTTCCACATCAAAAACCAAGGACTTCTTTATAGTGTGCAGAAGGAAGGGGTCAGTAGAGTGCGACAACCGTGGCATCCAATCAAAGAGTGAAATAAAAATTTACTTCAAATTTAATTTAATTTGAATAAAGTGTTTATTTCATGTTTCTTCAATTTTTACATATTTAGAATGTCATCCTTTCTCGCATTTCTCAGTACTAGGTCCTATAGGCCCCCTTACTTGAGTCTTAGGGGCATATAATCAAGGAGTTGGCCCCAGGCATCACCAAACCTCTACACATCACTGCTTCTCCTTCCTGTTGGAGGAACCTCTCCCTGATTGAACATGTTTTCAGGGGTGTACCATGGCTTCATAAAAAAGGACAATTGTTTAAAATTTAGAATCTCTGAACTTTCTAATAATGAAAATGTTTAATGTTATTCTGGACTCAGTTCCTGAAGGTGGTTTTATAATTTGCCTGATATTTAAACTTATTTTTGCTTTCTTGATCTGTAGTTGATTTTTCATATAAATGGTGACTCATAAAATCTATATTATAAAAATTAACTGAAGTAAAACCTAAAATCTTCAATTTTCTCTTTTCAACATTCAAAAAAGTTTCTATTTTCTTTTCTTTTTTCATGTTTTTGAGAATTAACATTTTGCTGTATTATCCATTAATGGTTCTATTATAGATGTGTATAGTTTCACAAGAGATCAAACAAAATAATAAGGTACTGTTTGCAAGACAAAGAATACAAGACAAGAATTGTTAAGATAAAATTTTGTATTGCCAATATAGAAGGATCAAGTTGAAATGTTTCTTTGTGGGTGAGGGAAGCAACCTGGGGATATTCTGTTGGTATGTGGGTTGGGGTGGTTGATTGAGGTCACTAGTGGTGACATTGACAGCTTGCCTGCTCGCTTGCAACTGTTGTGAGTGGAGTTCTTAAAAGCAGATAGGTGGATCATGATTCAGCATTTTGTGTCATGCCTTTTGCTTTATAATATTTGTGATTGGCTCTTTTTATATTGTACTTTTTTGGTGGGGGTATTTTTTGAGCTGGATTTTTCCTCGTTATTAATTTTATTATCTTATTCAATTCTTCGTTTGTTAATCTGTTTAGTCTCTTGAGCTGACTTCTTTTTTTTTTTTTTTTTTTTGTCATTTCAGACTTTCTTCTCTTTATCCTATCACTTTCCCTCTCTGGTAAAAAAAAAATATTCTTGCTATAATTGCTTAGGTTATAATGGATCAAGAAAACTTTTACTAAATACCTCATGTGATAGCAATAAAAACCAGCACATGAGAGATTTTCAAGATAATTTGTCACTGGAATCAATGGATGCTAATCCAATGAAAAATGTTTCCTTTTAAATTCAAATAAGATATATCTTCAAATGAAACTTGAAGATTGATTGGTGATTAAAACAGTTTTTTTTTTTTTTTTTTTTTTTCATATTTAGTACATTATAATATCTAATAATTTTTACTATATAATATCTAAAGATAATTGCTTGGTGATGAAAACAATAAAATCAAATGTGTTAACATGAATGTAACCTGCAATTGTATTGTTCCTTAAATTGCCTCATGACACAATTTGTTCTAAAGCACAATTGATAATGTGGGTGTTCATTTTGTATTATGATTCTTCTACCACACCAAACAGGCAGTTAATAAATGGCATTGAAATGTCAACATTTTAAACTGCATCTTTATTATTTACTTTTATATGACATACATTTGACATGGTTGTCAACAAAAAGAAGAGCCCAACATGCAAAACACAAATTGGAGATACATTTAAATATCCAGGAAATGTTTTAACAGAGAACAGAAAATGCAACGCTAAAATCCAAAATCTAAGCAAAGTATTAAGAAACAAGAAAATCTCATTAGAGACAAAGAAAAGAATAGTTAATTGTTACATAATATCAGTCTTCCTATATACCAGTGAATACTGAGTAATCGCCTTACAGATGAAGAAGAGACTTGAAGCAACAGAAATCTGCTTCTACAGAAGGATGCTGAGAATACTATGAACTGAACCTAATCAAATCATAACTAAGCAATGACAATTTTAGAGAAAATGGAAACAAAAAGGACACTTATACTTCAAATCAGCAAATACCTTTCCATTATAAAACATTTTTTTTATCAGAGTTATTTCTCAATGCCTTGTACTAAATAATCATTATTTTATAGTTTGTATGGAGTGTCAGTATTGGTACTACAAACACTTTGTATTCTTGACTAATAGATCTTGATATCAGTGGAGATTTTATTTTTATAAATTTATTTGTAACTATTTGAAATAAGTATATTCTACTTAAAAAGGTTCTACTCTAGTTACTCTGTGATAATTTCTCTTTAAAAGATTCTCCTTCTCTTCTGCTATAAGCAGACTAACAGGAAATGTCAGAACAATGCTCACAACTCTCATTTTATGAAATAGATACTTTCATTTATTATATTAGACAAATGTTAAGCTATATTTTGCTGCAAATGCTTTTATGAGGATGGTGCTGCTTGACCCACTTTACAAAAGCAGAATATGGTTTGGGCCAAGAATTTTTCAGCATCCCTTCATATTTATTTAACCTTTATCATAAGTTTCATATCTGATAATTGACTGAAAAAAATGTCTGCATTCCAAATGGGAATCACTTTCACTTTTTTGATTTCTTTTCATGCCTTAATACATAACTTTATTAAACCCTATTATAAATTATAAATTGACTTGTTTCTCATGTTTCAATTTACCTATTCTAACTTTCTTTTAAATTTCTCCATTTGATAATGCATTTTACAAGTTTTTCTTTATCTATAAACAAAATATATCATAACTTAGATTGAAGTATATATTGTTTTTGAATTAGGAAAATATTTTCTATCCTTTGACAGAATAATATCTGAACATTTTTTTTTCCTTTCCCCACTTGTAAATTTGTGCCATTTTTATCAATTCTTCATGATGTTTACTGCATTTGTTCACCACCCTTAAAAAAAATCAGTAAACACATTCTGCACCTGCAGCAGAATGCATAACTCACATGACTGAAGAATTTCAGTCATTGTATGTTTTCACGGGTCGATGCATCCCCATAATTGGACCAGCTATTCTGGAAGACGGGTTATTTTTATTGTCACCATCTTTAGAATGTCTGTCTTGCAATTTAATCCAATGCAGGGGGTGGGGGAGAACTAGATTTACATCGTTTTCCAAGGGTATTTGTGTGTAATTAAATGTAAAACTTGGCTGGAATTTGAACTTTGCTTTCTGGTTTCTCATTCTGAGCCGCAATCCATTACACCACCCGCACGTATCCCACCCCCTTAAAGAAAAAGCAAAATTCTCAATTTGCTATTGCATTTCATTTGCGGTTTTAATAAAATCTTTAGTATTCAGTAAACATCACTTCATAGTGGAACCGAAACTGTACATGCAGCAGTCTACAAATCATATGTTGGTTTGCATTCTCTAACAGGAATCAAATGCCTTATTGGATTACACCCAGAGGAATTATGCAGAGTATCAGCAGTAATTTTTCAAGAATATTTTTTTTCACCTGTTATGAGTTTACACCTTACAGCCCTATCATTGTGATTACTAATAAACAGTAGAAGAGAGTGAACAAGCTCTGTGGCCTAGAAGGAGTCCTGTCCCAGACTGCCACTATAGGCATCGGTGGGGTCAGCACTACATATGAACCACTGTAACACAGGTGGCTGTAGTCAGACAACTTTAGTGTTCAGCACCAAGATTACCATTGACTGCACGATCATACAGACTACCCTATTGCAAAACATGATATCAGCTGCTCTCAAAGAAACAACTCTTGAATTGTTCCACATGAGATACCTCCATAAGATATATAACGTCTTGTAGGACAAAATATTAGTCTTATTTGTAGAATTTAAATATTAGATCTTAAATTTTAGATTAGTGAGTGGACTGTATCTATTTGTAAAAATTAGGATCCCTAAAAAATACTAGTCTTCCAGAAGGTGTTAATGCTTAGAAGTTGTTAGGCTTTTGAATAAAACAAAAAAGGTAGAATAAAAATGATGAAAAACTATTTTTTAAATATGTCTATATTTCTGAGATGAGGTATTGTAATTATTTACATTGTTCAGACTGTTGCCCTCATTGTATTGTCATATTCACAATGTTTCGGCTGTTGTATGTGCTGGCCTTCTTCAGGTGATTGGAATTTCAAACTGAACCTTTTATTTTGTCCACCGGAGTAGAGGACACATGGCCCAGTGGATAAAAGCATGGCACATGGAACTAGAACATTCTACCCCAGTGGAAAAAATAAAGGGTTCATTTCAAAATTACAATTACCTGAAGAAGTTTGAGCATGCAACAGCTGAAACTTTGTGAATATAACAAAAAGGATGAGGACAACAGTCCAAACAATGTAAATATTTTTTAAATAAGTAAAAATACTATTAGCCATTTTATAATGTACCAGTATTCATAGCATATACTGATCAGTAGTCACTAAATATAATTGATGATCATGGGTACTGCATTGTTTCAAATTTTTAATCATTGAGGACTATAAGTCAGAAGTGTTAATGAAGATGAACTTTAGCATTTAACAAGAATAATTCTTTTACTTGTTATGCTAAACACAAGAAATCTGTTACTAAACTTGTTTGGGGAGTTACTTTTCAATCTTTAATGAAGAGCATATACAAATAAATTTTTTTAAAATGGAAAATCTGTGGGTATATCAAAATTGCATTGTATTAGCAAACTGTTTGGTCTGTGACGTTAAGGCAAGTAAGAAGAAAGGACTAACCGTCAATTGTAAGAAGATAAAGTGTATGATAGCAAAAGGAACAATCCAAAATGTAATCTACTAATTGGGAGAATCAAACAAGTACAGAAGCTTAAATATTTGGGTAATGTTTTAACAGAAGACAAATAGATGACACCAAAATCAGAAGGCACATTGAAATAGAGAGAGATTATTTTCAAAAATAAAGAAAATATTAAGAAACTGAAAAAGTTCATTTGAAATAAAGAGCGCTGAACTTCTATGTAATGTCAATTCTCTTATATGGTAGTGAATGCTTGAAGAGATGATTTGGGGTAAAAGAAATGTTTCTACAAAAGGACGATGAGTATACCATTGACATAGTATGTAAGCCACTAAGATTTGAGGAAAATGAAAACAAAAAGGATACTTAGCATCTGAAAAAGACAATTGATATTTCTGGGATATATGATGAAGAAAGAACACTTGGAATATTTGACATTCACAAAATATAATAGAGACAGAGGGAAACTGTAAGTAACCTACATAACAAGCTTGTGTAAATGGACTGCATGACAAGCACACATGAGGAGGAAAGAAAGCTTGGAGAATTTGACACTCACAGGACACACTGAAAGCAGAAGGGACAGAGGGAAACAGCAAGTAACCTAACTAATAAGCTTTTGTAAATGGATTGCAGAATAGGAAGTGTGGGAGATAGTAAAAAGACAAATATTGCTAAAACTTATAAAGGATAGGAATTTGTGGAGAGCCATGAACACACATGTCCTGAAGGGACACAGCATATAGAATATTGTTTTTTACAAGCTTTTTGCAGGTTATTTAAAGCCAAAAAATATTTTTAGATTGCAAAAAATCTTTTTGGAAATAATAATTATTTATTATAATTTATTATCTTTTTAGGAAATAATAATTATTTACTGGTACAATTTCTACTAATTAACCCTTGACTGTAAGGAGAAGAGATGGATTCATACCTTTCCCAAATACATAATTGAATATAACAAACCCCTGCCCAATCAAGTTTACAGCACCTGGTATTCCCAAATGGTATCCATCTAGATACTGACAAGGCTCAGCTTTGCTTAACTTTGGTAATCATATGAGAACCAGTATTTTAACATGATATGGCCATAGGGCCCAGTGCATAGAAAAAGAAAAAGCTTTTGCAATATTGTTTGAATTTATCAAATGAAGCATTACCAAAAATTGGTTTTTGATTAGTATTTCTTTGATATTTTTTTTTTAATTTTTTAATTTTCCTGTTTACTAGAATAACAGTTTGAAAGCTGTTGCTAAAAGCAACAGAAATAAGATTAGAATGAGAGAAATACTTGTTAATTCATAATAATTGACAATACTTAATTTCCTTACTATTAGTATTACATTGTATGTAAATAAAGATGGAGGCTTATCTGACATGTATGTGGAAAAGAAAGAATGAAAGCTGTGTTTAGATTTGAACTTATGGCCTAATCGGTAAGGTGGAGTTCCTCAAGATGAAGAATGTGACCTTGAATTACACCAGAAATTTTTTCTTATTTCCATTAAGTACTGTTGACAAGAAACTGTAGAATGGCAGTTTGCAATTGAAATAAAATGAATGAAATATGAATTAAGATTCATTGCAAAGATAATATTTTTCTCCATGTCTATTTTTACAGAACATTTTTTTTTCTTATTTCATTTTTGAGATGAATAATTGACTATATGTATGTATGTATATATGTGTGTGTGTGTGTGTATATATATATATATAATTACTCATTGTCATAAACCACCAAGATGAGAACAATAATTTTATATATATATATATATATATATATAGTGCAATCATCAGGCAATTGTCGGGAAACCCAGGGTTACAAACTCTTATCTTATACGACTGAATATGTTTACCTTTATCACTGATATTAAGAGCTTTCCAATAAGTACAGTGCATATATGATATATATAGAAATTATTCATACAGACATATATTTATTTTTTTCTAATTCTAAGTGTGTGTCCTTTTTGTTTCCATTTTCTTCAAAACTTCCAAATTGCTTACATACTGTGTCAATATTATTCTTTGTATCCTTCTGTAGAAGCACATTTCTTTTGCTTCAAGTCTTCATCTGTAATGAAATTGTCCAGCATTCAATGTCATATAGGAGGATTGATATTACATAGCACTTGAAGACACTTTCCTAATAAAATTTTCCTGTTTCTTATTTCTTTCTGTAGATTTTGGAAGGCATCTTTTGCTTTCCAAACTCGCTTTTGGATTTCAGTGTCATATTTTTCATCCTCTGCCAGAACACCTTTTCCAAATGTGTAGATTTTCATACTTATTTCCTATGAGTGTCGAGTTATCCAAGCATTCTTTCCTCATTATGTGTCCCAGAAATTTCAATTCTCTTTCTGTAAGTGTCCTTTTTGCTTAAATTTTTCTCAGAAGTTCATAGTTACTTACATAGTATGTCAATGGTATTCTCAGCATCCTTCTGTAAAAGCATATTTCTATTGTCTTTTTCTGTGAGGAAATTTCAAAGCATTGTTGGATTATTTTGTCTCTGTGATGTCAGTCATTGTTTGTTCTTGCTGAACTACTGTTTCACTACCTGATCAAAGATTGAACTCCTGACCACTAGGTGACAATAACATGATTGACCAACACCTATAATCACTATGCGACCATATTGAAGGACATCAGTGATTTATTTTTGGAGTCTTATATTCAATGTCAGACAATTTCAATATTTGGTTATCATGTCAGGTCCATATTGCTTTTCAATTATTTTGTATTTCATCATTTTTTTCCGAGAGAAGTAAAATGAATGAAATAACAGGACTGAATGGTAATCCAAAGGTGCAATATTTGTTGAATGAATAAGAATTTTTGAGCCAAACTATAACAATTTATGCTTTGCCATTAAAGGAAAAATACAATCTGATATTTTCTCCTGACAGATTTTTATGCTCTTTCTATTGACAAATGTCAAGCAAATACTTTCTGTAGATTGTTGCCGTCAGTTAATTTAATTGGTAGGAGTACTTGTTCAGCTTAATTGTTTTTTTCTGGAAAGAACGTATAGTTGCATATTACATTCTTATCCCACCATGTATACAACATTAGTTTCTCTGAATTAAAACCAGCCCTTGGAACATTTAATGATGCTTAATTTCACAGTCTCTTGCATTCCACATTGTAAAGTCTCTAAATTGTATTGCCTACAACAACTTAGAAACAAAAAGATTCACATTGGTAATTATGCAAGGAAATAGTCCAGTTAGTTATTTTCACTGAGATGGTGGCAACTAACATTGCCAAGTTGCTACAAATGATTTTCAATGCTTGATTTGGATATTTCAAGTATGTTGGCTATTTCCTGCATTTTGTAACTATTTAGCCAAGCCAATAGTTGGTCAATTTAATACTTTCTGTGCATCTATTAAAGCCAGTATATGAGTGGTTTCAGGTTACTTTGCCATTTGAGTGGAACTAAGGCTTTCATTTATGTGACATATTTTAGAAATCTGGTAAGTCTATCTGAAGTTTTGAAGAGTTTTCAGATATTTTATTTTAAAATTACTGATGAGAATATAAAACTGAAAAAATACTTTGCCTTTATCCTAGTCATAAAATTTACTTGCTTTCTTTTCATCAATAATCATTATACACTTTTGTGTGTATGTGTGTGAGAGACACATTTTCTACTTTTTATTTTAATTTTACATCTCCTAATATAAGCATAGTCACAATTTTCTACATTAATGATGCTACTCAATTCAAATTATGATATTTGGTTATAAAAATCAATTTTTGTATCTAGAAAACTAAATCATACTAAAGTTACAATTGCTAAATCATACTAAACCTTACAGTTTTAGTTGATATTTAACTATCTATTTTTATCAGATTCTCTTGCATCTGTCAATGCAACAAGAAAAATAGTTTTGCATAGAGAGTGAGAGAGATAATTATATATGGTAGAAGGGTGGGGGATGTTATCAAGCTGTCTGTTGTCAAGTAGATATCACAGCTGACTGCTTCTCTTATATTCTTTGTTGATGTTCAGATTTAAATATATTTATTGCTTTTACATGTGACAATCTGTTAATTCCTTTTGCTTTGGATTCTGTGTGTGTGTGTGTAATATATATATATATATATATATATATATATTTATTTATTTCAGAGTGAGTATATCTGTAAAAGGACAATATGAATAAAGACAAAAGGGAGACTTATTTTAGCTAACACGTTTTGTCTTCTGAGGGACTTTATGAAAGCAAATACAAGGATAGCCTATGTTGGCTTGGGAAAGTAGTAATTCTTTCAGGAATGTAGATACTGGAAAAAAATTCTGGGCACAGATTTATATTTTGATAAGATTCGATAGCGGTACTCAAGAATTTACCTTCTAAGTAAGTTACTTGAGAGTGCCACTTAAATACTAATTTGCATAAAAAAAATTTTTTTAAATTTCAAGGACATCACTCACTCTGGATATGAGGTGATTTGGGATTTTGTTTATTATATTACTCTGTAATAATAAATATATTGAGCTCTTTTTGTGGGTCAGTTTTAATATTTTATATTTCTAGGATGCACTTGGATTATATACCAATGCATTTTTTACCTTATGTCTGTGTGTGTGAGGAAGCATGCCAATCAATGATGTTCTTTCAGTCATCCAAAATTGCTAACTATTATCACTCAATAAAGTCTACTTCAGTACCATTTCCTTGGTGTAAGACTCAGAAAAAGGTTGATGCATGATGAATTTAAAAGAAAAAAGACAAATGATTTCTAGGTTCATTTCTCCTATTGTAATTGCAACCCTTGCCTTTTCATGCTGCTGTTGGCTATTTTGGTGTTCTTGTTAAAGCTGAAAAGTTCTAAATTAAATCTAATCTCATTCAAAGATGGTGCTTTTTTTTTTCTGCCATCTTTTGTCATCTTAACAATGCGCATATATCAACTTAGCCTGCTTCTATAGCAACAGCTCATGCTGCTGCTTTGCCTCCACTCACAGGCCATAGTTTGACTGTATAGTAATAATTAATGGTCATTCTTCAATTTGCATAATATTCTTCCTGTTTTTAGCTTCATGCACAAAATACTCTTTGTTTCTTTTTTTAAACATGGTTTGATTGAATTCTCTCACTTTGTATTGTTTGATTTATTTTATCCTGTATAAATCGCAACCCTATTTAAATTGTCTCCTATTTAATTAAAAATAAATAGCTCTCTTGGTAGTAATCTCAATAGATAATTAAAATCAAAATATTATCTAATCAGGATTAGTTATTCTAATATATATATTGTTTTTGAAATATTTAAAGCCTTTTATGTTCTGTGCACTAATTTCTTGTTACCTATTTTAAAATTATACCATTTGGTTTCCTTGATATACAAATTGCTTTTTTATCATTTCATCCCAAGCAAGGCAATAAAGTCACAAGGGGTTACTGAGTGTGAAAGAATGAGGAAGAAAAAAAAACATTAAGGAGAGAGAACAATAAAATAAAAGGAATTAAGGCATAAGATAACATTTGACATTGCATTTAAATTTTTGAAAAGCAATATTGAGTAATGTTACTCAGTGATATGGCACTTTTTATAGTAAAAAATATTTCTTTAACAATTTCTTTCTGTTGGTAGAGAAAAATAAACAACTTTCTATTATAACTGGGCTTGTTCCTTCCTTCGATAATTTGCCCAACTGTTATGTCCTGCCAATACCTCATAAATAATGGACTGTTCATTTTGATCGCATTGAACAAGGCTAAAAAAATATTACTTGGGTTTCAGTGATAAAATGAAAGAAAGAAAGAATGGAAGCTAGAAGTGTTTAGTATCACCTAACAGTAGCTCATAAATAATGGACTAGTCCATTTTGATTGAGTAGGGCAGGAAAAAAAAGTGCACTACTTGGTTTCAGTAAGAAAATAAGAGAAGATAGAAGTGTCTAATGGCTGTTTCAATGAAATGGAAAAAATTGTCTGTTTCAAATCTTTTCATTTGTACCCACTTCTTAAAATACCAGCATTCATATTTATAATTGTTTTTGCAATATTTTGTTAAAGTTGTGAGTTCAAATATTTAACAGTGCAATAGGGGAATTTCTATGGATATTTTATTTTCATAGAACTCGCCATCAGCTTATTCAGTCATTATTGATCAGAAATTTCAAATAGGAAAATGGTGAACTAGTTGGTTTTATGTGTAAGAAAAGTTTTAAAGCTTAGAATTCAGAGGTCTTCATAAGAATTTTAGCAATAGCAAAAAAGTTTTTGTGTGTGATGGTTAGCAAGCTAATTTTTCAGCCCTATACTTCTGTAGTGAGTATGATGTTCAATAATTGTCCACACATGCAGCCTTCTGCCAGATTAAGCTATGCTTAATAAATATTCATTCTTGGGCAAAAATTTCTATAATTCCAGAATAGTTTAATTCATGCAATGTATAATTAACTACACAGAGCTTGAACATTTTGTTTATCTTTGACTGACAACAACTGATGAAGAGCCAGAGCAAAGATGAGGATGCTGACCTAATTAGTCATAAGCTTATCATTTATGTTCAGTGCTTTCTGTCAATGATTTACTTCATATTCGGAAAAAATTAAGCAAGATATTCTTTATTATGTGAATGATTGAAACTATAGCCAAGATGTAAAATAATTTGGTTTTATTTCAAAACTATGATAAGGATGTGAAATCTTAATGTGAAAGTGAAATTGGCTCACATCCTCGACTTTGTATTGTTGATGATATTAAAAATGAATTTGTTTAATTCTTGAAATGAAATCCAAAACAAATTGTGATGTGGTGAATGACAAGTAGCAAATTTATCATTTTGATTGTCCAGTTTTGTTTTGGGTTTTTGTCTCATGCATTTCATTTAAATGTTACAATGTTTTACATATTTTCAGAACTTTGAATGTTGCATTAATCAAATTTGTTTGCTTTAATTCTTTTGATGTATTGCAAGAAAAAGTGTTATATTAATGAAAAATAATTTTGTAAATAATTTTAAGTGTTAATTTAAAGATGTTCATGTATGAATTTAAAGAAATTAATTTAAAAAAAAAAAATTAAGACCTAATGTTCTATAAATTCCATCTCAAAATATGTACTTGAATTTGTGTGTTCTTATATGCTCATGCATGAAATAGGTGCTAGAAAAGTTTACAATCTGGCCTACTTCCTAAAAGTAGATAGATTCACCTATCGTCCGGTTCACACTCCTCCTTAGTCTTTTTGACAGAAGTAGAGATTTAACCTTTGCTTCCTGTTTAGGATTGGGTTTCTGGATCCTTCTAAAGTCTTTTCTACTCTTTCATTCCTAATAGCCCCTTGCAATATTACCTTGCTTAAGGTGAATTGATTAAAACATAAAATTTTAAAAAATGTTTTGTTTTTTTGTTTTTTTTTTTCATGTAGTTTCTCTTTTTGTTCTTAAGGTCAATGGCCTTGACCTCCGGTGGGCCAGCCATGAGGAGGCAGCTGCAGCTCTTAAAGGAGCTGGAGATACAGTGGAAATTGTTGCTCAATATAAACCAGAAGGTAAGACATGATTCATAGCTTTCCATGAACTTTCACTCATGCATCAGACAATCCTTTCATTACCAATTTCCTCCCCCCACCCCCATAGGCATTTTTGGTAAATCACTACATATCTGGCAACTTATTTACTAAGCTTAGTATTGGCAAAGTACCACAAGTATGAGGCACCCAGTCTAAATCAAACTAAAAATCTATAAGTCCACTTTGATGACCATTGCACCCACATTGACATGCCTTGTATATTTAATCAATATAATGCATCATAATTTATTGGGGCATATGAAAAAACTTTTTTTCTCAATCAATAGCAAAAATATTGACTGCATCTCATTAGCCAATTTAAATATTTTCTAATTAGGAAAAAATGAAAAGAAACAGAAATTTTTGAATATTTAAAATACAGAATACTTCACATATGTATAAATTATAATAGATTGCATTAATTTTATGTGACAGCAGTTGGAGGAATTTGGGATTTTCCAAATTTCGCATTAGTGAAACTTCAAGAAACATTGCTATTAAAAATCATAATTACAGGATGTTTACAAAGACAAATATTTTGGACAAAAATTTGAAATTAATATAATTTATAATGATTACAAAGTTATAAACTAAACATTAATGTGAAAAATATTCTTGTTCTGAAACTAGTTTCAGAATTTGTTAATTTATTTGATTTTGTTGAACTGTTGTATTTCTTCATATAAAACAGATTTCACAGCATAGAGAATAACATTCCAAAATTTATTTTTGCTGGTAAATTGGTGTCTGCCAATGTAGACATTCCTCATCAGAATTCTTGACGAGTTTTTATTTGGGTGGGAGTCAGGTGGTGAAAGTTGGCCACTTCATCAAATGAGTGTCTTTGAATTTCAAGTATTCATTAGTTTTTGTCGGTGAATATGAAGCAACATTGTCATACATAAAAATATCTTTCTGAAAATCTTTGGCAGCTTCTTGAATTATAGTTCCACATGTGCCTTCAAAAGATCTATGCTTGAGCTATCATCTTAACACATGAATTTACTGTGTCCACAACTTCACCATCTATAATCCTACCACAGACATCACCACCAATGGCAGTCCATCCTTTGTTACATCTCTAAGGCTCATCTAGTATAGTAGTGCAACATTCATTGGTAAAAAGAATGGTTCAAAATAAAATCTCTTCAAGTAAAAACTCTTCATGTATTCTGTTGTCTTTCATTTGATTTTTTTTCCTTATGGATGTCTTTTAATGGTTAGTCTCGCATGTTTTGTCACTTGAATTTTGAATCCAACATGTTGTACCTTTTCAACACTTCCTTGATGCCATAATACGTAAAACGTTTCATATCTTGACAAAGATGGAATCCTTTTCATAACTTCCACATATTGTCAAGATAAAGTTCTTTATTTTTCCCTTACCAGACCTGCATCAGAGTATTCCAGGATCTTCAGTATAACATCTTTGCAGTTCACTGACACCTGCCAATCAATTTTGCAATTGCCAGTGCTGTTTTAACTTTTAAAAACTCCAGGATTATTAAACATCTCTCTTTATTAATTAAATTTATTACTTAACTGTGTCTTATGACCCATTTTATAACTGTAAACTTGCATTGTGGCTATTAAGTTGAAATTTTCAGGATGCCAACAAAATCCAAAGAGTTTGTAATGCTATTGGCCCTGACCTTGCATCTCAACTTCAGTCACTTTCCAACCACTGTGACATGGCTTCCCTCTGTCTTTTCTATGAATAGGTTTCATGGCAGTTGTTCTAATGAGCTCTCATCCTTGCTACCTCAACCTCATTAATTTAAGTGTACTACTACTAGATTGGATACTCAGTTGAGATGCAGTGTAATATCATTGTATGTAGCAACTTCCACCTATCCAACTACAGATCCATAATTTAAGAAGCAAAGTCTTTGAAAGTCTAACATGATTCATTGTTGTTATTCTATGAGATGTTCTGACTAGTATTCTCATCCTTACAATTCAGTCTCCGTCAGGTCAATAGTTCATTCTCTTGTCTACATCCCACCCACCCCTTTATAAATAGTTGTTAATCTATTTTTCCAGACATAAGCAATTTAGTAATCAACCTGAAAAGAATCCAGATCTCAGCAGTGCTAATTTTTCCCAACACATTGAAAAACAGTCTATATCCTTTTCTACTTTTATTTTTTCCTATTGAAGACCTTGCCATTTCTCTCTCTCTCTCTCTATACTGAACACAAGATACCCACATGTTATTGAATTTTATATTTTGTTGGGCATATATATGCAGCTTTCTTTATTCTCAAAGTTTTACTTTACCTTCAAATTCACTATTTTTTTAACCTCATTTCAAAGGTCTTTGTTCATATTTATTCCTTCATGTCTAACTTGATTGTTTTGCTTCACATTATGATGTTTCTAGGGCTAGCTGGTTTTTGTTGTTTTTCTTTACATTCCTTGCTACAATGCATAGTGTGTTATATACACAGTTTTTGGTTACGTTTTACTCATGTGGAGATTTGACCAGATAAACTTTACATCCGAGAGAAACCAAACAATGCTTTAGATGAAATGTGATAAAGGCAGAAATAAAAATATACTGATCTGAATAAAATGAAAACAGTTTCATCAAAAGATATTTAACAGGCTGAAATCACTAAGGCAGGTCTTTTTATTCAAAAGATATTTAACCGGCTGAAAATGGCTATTTACACTTGAACTATTGTTCCCATCCTTATTGTTGTTATCAAATTATTTCAGCCATTGTGCCCTCCTGCTTTCACTCCTAGTAACCTTGAGGGAATTTTGAACTGAACCCTTTATTTAATTTATGGGGTAGATTGTTCGCGTTATGCTTTCTATGGGATATATTGTCTTGTTCTTATTTAGGCAGAGTATGTTTAAGGCTCCAAGTTCTAAACCAAAGATTGTTCCATGGTACAATAGTTTAGTGGATTAAAGTATTCTTTTTGTGAATTTGGTATAATAGTAACTGAGTTCAATCCCTGGCTGGGTAGTACAGATTCAGTGGAAAAAAAATCGTATATTCTACATGTCTTAAAACACAAACTGACTATGCCTTGAAATATAGATTTTATTCACTTTTTATTCATTTAAAAGAAAACCTTGAAAAATTCTTCTCCAGTGTTAAATGCAATTTGAAATATGCAGGGTATTTTTTTGTGTCTAACATCATCTATGGCCTTTTTGGTAGCTTTAATATTTTCCGAGAATGGAAATCATTCTGACAAAATTAATCTAATTTTTCATAATCAAGATCTAATTCATTAGAATTTCCCTCTCATTTCGTAAATATTTTAAAAAGATATTTTTTCTTTTACAAAAGACCTGCTTCTCAAAATATATTTGCCCTTGCTTGTTACTTTTTTCTAAAAATTCAAATATTATTCAAGATTTTTTAAGTTATTGTAAACAAATCATTGAATCAAAACCAATAATTATCTGTCAATTTTAACATTTTATCTAATTGAAATACTGTTGAAATCAATATTATGTAATCTCTTTTTAGCAAAGAGCAAGTGTTTTTGTTAGTGTTTGGAGCCATATATAGGTGCAACATTTTAGCAATTTATTTTTAATTTTATATATATATATATATATATATATATATATATATTCTTCCTTTCTAAGGCTACTTTTTGTCATTACATCAATATTATATTGCATACTGATCTGAATTAATAACGTTTAATCTTTTTTTCCATTCTCAGTTTTCTTTTTAATGTGATTTGAAAGACTTGTAAAATTATTTAGTGTATAATACTTTTCTCATTCTCTCACGTCGTATATGTGAATTGGTTGGATTTTCTATTCCTAAATACAATTTTGCTTTGTTTTGACCTTCAATTTATACCAGACTGAAGTTTTGATTGTTCCAAAGAATTCTTCAGGGAATTTCTCAGTTTCTGATAAACAACTTTCAATTTAACTTGAAGTCTTGTCATAATTCAACAAGTCGGCAATATCTGATATTAAAATTTTGAGCTGCACAGAAAACATTTCTGTTCTCCGTTATGTAAACTTACAAGTTATCTACTAAACAAAAAAAATGCCTTGATGTGGGATGACAATTACTATTAATTAGTGAGTTCGATCATCACAGTGTGCCCCATACAAAAAAAAAAAAAAAAAATTGACATTGAATAAACCAACATGGTTTAAAATATAAAATCAAGCCACTTTAAACAAAAAAAAATAAAAAATAAACAAATAAAAGTAACCTCAGAAAAGTAAATGCTTACCTGGAACTTTAGAAGTTGTATTTTTCAGACTTGGTATTTTTTGTTCTGAATCAAAATATTTTAGTCACATGTATGAAAGCTGGTATAGATGATACATTATGTCATGTGTTGAGTCATCTGTCTTGTTATATATGGTACCTGTGAACACTAATGGGTATGTCCCAATCCTCATAAATACGTTGGACACTATTGTAAGTGTGTGTGTGTGTGTGGGGGGGGTTCAAAATGTTCTCTAAGTAATAGTGGTTTACCTACTTCACACTGCTGGCAAGTATTGTATTTTGTTGGTTTTCTAAAGATTTCATTTCCAACCTCCACTTTGGTTATTCCTCATTCCGTAACCTTTACTAGTTTACATGTCTGCAAGAGAGATAACCAAGTCCAGGTGATGAAGACCTGTAAAGTCTTTGTACCTGATCGTCACTAATGAAATAAAAATTAAACACAATTATTATTGTATGTGTTTATTTGTAATTTTTCAACAAAGACATTGCCATTAAAAAAATTAAATAATATATTTTATTGATATGTATTCAACTGGATGAAATTGTTAAAGCAGTTCCTTTGCTTATCAACAAGAATCAGAAAATGTCTCCTCATTGTTTAAATGTATTAAACTTGCTTCAAAGTATTTTTCTCCTCTCTCTCTACCCCCTTCTCAATAATGTGAACTTTTTTATTTTTTCCCTTAATTTATTTTTTAATGTCATACCATTACTGATTGGGCTGGGAAGACTATTTTCAGTATTTACAAATAATCTTAATAGTCACATCAAAATGGCAGTAAATATTTGCTTTATTTACTGGTGCTGGGGATATCACAAGTATTTTCATTTTTATGTAATGCCTTACATCAAGCACTTATGTAATGCTTTGCATATAGTATCCTTCAATGATCCCAACTCTTCTGGAAATTCTTGAGTGCTTGTGATCTGCTTCACCTCTTGTGTTGCATTTTAAAACATCCTTATTAACAACCAATGGTTGTCCATTTTTGGCCTTTATTTCAAGAGAGAATCCCTGTCCTTAAAATGCTTCAACTCTAGTTTTGAATCTGTCTACCTCTCTGTTATTACTACTTCAGTTCTATAAAATTAAGAACTAACAATTCATAAAATGATTTCTTCCAACCATTATTCACAAAGTTTCCTTTGAAATTTTTTTTTCAATGCCCTATTATATATTTTGTTTTCCAAACATTTTTTTATTCTTGTGTTTGTATTTTTAATAACTATCATTTTCATTATTATTAATAGAAGTTGTTGCTGAAACAACTCTGACCAGCTTTCGGACATCAAGGGGGAGTAACTCTCCTTTCACCTTACATTAATCTTGGCAACATATGTTGATTCTTAAGTCCTTTCTCATTCATTTCATAACATTTTGTTTATTTTTTTAAATTTTACATTGAACATAAAGCAGACAGTCACTTTTTAATTTCTTCTTTTTTTTTTTTTATAAAAGAAAATCTACAAAAACTCCAGTAAAAGTTTTTTGTTTTTTTGTTTACAGGGTAAAAAATATTCCAATTTTCAAAAAAAATTCCATAAAATGTTTTTCATGTCATATAGAACTTGATGCAAGCTCAAGAAAAAAGATTCCTAAATAATGTCTAAAGTCATAAAATCTTTTTAAAAAAATTATGATTTCTAATTTAGAATATAAATTTCTTGGTTTGCTTAAGAGTCAAAAGAATATATTCATTTGATAATCATATATTCTCATGGAAAACATTTTTGACTCTTAAATCTCCATACATTATTTTTTTTTTTTTTAATATAAGGAATAGTGTTTATCAAACTTTCTCATACACATTAGACACAGATTAAAAGTAATCTATAATAAAAATGAGGGATAACAAAATATATATATTACTGTAAAATAGTAATACTGAAATATAACAATTTTAAAAACAAACAAATAAAAAAAATAAACACTACTAAACCAGTCTATCTGTCCTCTTTCATCAGAGTAAAAATCCAGTACAAAAAATGTACACATCAACTAAAAATATACAATCCCCAGACAAATATTATGTGTCAGAAAATATAACATTAAATAAAGGCTAATTAACTTTTCTTATAATCAGTTTCTTTCCATTATAGAAGGGAGTGATGAAAAGTTCTTGGCTAACCAAGAAGCCCTTCAAAAATTCTTATATTTGGTTAAATTTGGGAAAGTAGGTCTAAGAACTTCCTTGCACCCACTTATATAGACACATTCACTATTCCAGCCATAGGGTCTACATTTTGGGGCAAATCTGTTTGGAGTAGAATAGTGATGCTGTCTTTTAAGATAGCTTATTTCTTAGAAATACCTCTTACTTGGCATCAACTTTTTCTTTTTTTAATTATTCAGACAGAACACCTGCACACAAATTCTGTGTTTGGTTTGTAAGGAATTAAAATCAAACTATGATAATATAACTTAAAAAATTTCAAAGTAAAAAATATAGTTATTGTCATTTATTGGTTCTTTTAAAATCTATTCACTTGTAAATTTATTTAAGATTTCTCTTTGCAAATGATTTATAAGTAATTCATTTATTTTAAAATATATCCCAAATAATAAAACTGAATACCATAATTTAAAAATGAGAATTAACTCTGACCTTACAACTAAATAATCTGATCGATTTCAATAAAAGTCTTTCTCCTAACTAGCCAGTTTTTTTCAGAAATGCTAAAAGTCTTCTTTTATGTATAGTGTTTAACAATTTAATAAAATTCTAAAGATTGCAATTAGAAATTTTTCCTTAGATTTCAAAACTCTCTTTCAGACAATGTGTTTGGTTGATCAGTTTTAAATAAATCCTCAATCCCACAAAATTTGTTTTTCTATTTTCATTCAAGTTATTTATCAGTAACTTGAGAATTTAAAAAAAAAAAAAAATGCGGTTATTCAGTGTTTCTTGTTCATATGACTTTTTGATTGATTCTTTTGTTTTCAGATCTTGTAGAAATAATGGAATTTTTTAAATGTTTACAAATGGAATCTTAAAAGAAACAAATTAGAAAAAATTATGCTTATTTTTAATTCAATAAGTTTAAATTTTAAATTTCGATTAATAAAGATTAGAGGGTTTTTTTTTGTATTGTTTTTTTGTTGCCTGTGTTTTGTTGTTGATTGGTGCATGTTCTAAAGCATGTCTCTCTTTTCTTTTTTTTTTTTTTTTTTAAATGTGAAAAAAAAATTTGTTTTATGTCTCCCCAGCATTTTTACTGGTTGATCTGTGCATGGCTTGCTTTCAACATGGCACATAATTGAATAGCAATTTTCAACATGATTCAACTGCATGAACAGAAACTTCCCTTTTTTTTTTTCTACATTCAATTAATTAGTTCTACTAAGGCATTATTCTTTGTTTTTACACAAGAAATAGAATGAACAAAATTGATTCAATCAACATGTCTTATTAATACTTTCATTTTCTCCTATTCCATTCTTGCTTCCCCCCTCCGTCTTTTTTTTTTATTTTTTTTATTTTTTTTCTATTTTTATTTTTTTTTTTATACAGGTTTCTGTTTTATATGGCCCTTGCTCCATCTGCTATTGATTGATATTTTAAGTTAAGGTGCTCTTTACTCTGCTATTTTATATAATGTAAATAATTACTTTTATATTCTGCTTAAGTTATATTTTTAGACTCTTTCTTTCTATTGATCGTGTTTCTACAATTAATGCATATGTATACGATAGTTTGAAAAACTTTATTTCGTATATCTTTTTATTTAAAAAATAAAAATGAAAGTTGGCAAACTAAGGAATTTTAACTTAGTCATTCTTTATGCTTTTGATACAATGAATCAAAATTGTAACGTGGTTAAAAAATACTTCTAAAGTTTGAGAAATTAATTTTGAGTTAAAATAATATTGATAATTCTTTAAATTTCACTTAAAAATTAAGGACTCTATATTTAATTGGTTGCATTTTCATAGGGAATTCCACACAGAAAATGCTACAAATATTGAAAGTATCAAATCATCCTGATATGGAATATAAAACTCCTATTCAATCTGTAGGTCAAGATAAAGTAATGATGCCATGTCTAATACCAGAGTATAGTGTTATATATACAGAAAGAACAGTCAGTGGTACTGTCTATAATTGGTATTTAGACACATTCGTTTGTCCAAAATTAGCTACAGCATCAAATACTTTGGATAAGAATGTCATTTTTAAAAAGCAGAATGATGTCTGTAAACTCTTCTACTCTTCATTTATTTGAAATGTCGGGGGTGGGAGAGAATAGAAGAAAAATTCTGAACTTTCATGTTTAGCAATTTGTCTTTGTGGCATCTTTGAAAGAAATGTCATGCTTACAAGAACATTTTTTTGCATTGAATTATACACTAATAGTAAACAATTAATTGCTTTCAAATTCACTTCAAGCAAAATGTATGCCAAATATTACATCAATGAAATGAATAGATCTAAATTGACTTTTCTCATTCAATTTCACTTCCAGTAGCTTAGTGGCATTATATTATTGCCTTGCTTGGAATAAAATTGATTTTTTAAATTTTTTTTTTAAACCAGTTTCTCCCCATCCGAAGCAGATAAGCTTCTAAGAAACAAAGGGTTACAGAGTGAGAGAAAATTAGGAACAAAAACATTAATAATGAATGGGACGAGAAAAAACTAATCAGGAGGACAACTGATAGTGATTGACATTGCATTTAAATTTCTACAGATTAAAAATTGGTTTGAAAGCTAGAAGAGAGATCCGCAAACAAGAAGTTCGAGAGAAAAAAAAATCTGTTAGCATAGAATTTAGTTACATCTAACCAGCTCAACTGTAAATTGATGAGACCTTGACGCCCTAAAAATAAAAAACATGTCTAGGTTCCATAGCGAAGAACTCATTCAAACAATTACCATGAAAGTATAGAAAAAACAGGGAGGCAACCTGATGGCTTTTGGAAAGTGACTGAAGCCGAGCCACCAGATCAGGACCGATAATATTGCTCATTCTTCTTGGGTTTGAGTTTTAAAAAAAAAACATTTTTGATGAAATTCTTTCTTGCGATGTATTAAGATGATCAATATAAGTTAATGTATTCTCATAACCAAAGTCTATGAAAAAAAAACAATGTAAATTATAGACTTACTTAAAATTTCTTTATCTCATTTCTTACTCCATAAAATAATTTTTTTAAAATCTCTGTAGGCTTCCTATTTTTGCTTTTTATTTTATTTTTTACCTGTCCGCCTAATGATCAGTGTTAAATACTGTCCAATATTAGTTGCCTATCATAATATTAGCAACATATGAAAAAGAGGCCATATACTAGTGATATACTATCAAATAGTGCTGTGTATGACTTAAGTACAGCATTTTTTTTCCTTCAAGCATTCATCAACACTGAGAAACATGACGATAAATCCGCTGATGAGGCTGATGATGATGATGATGATGATGCCAATGGTATGTTATCACTGGTTTGTCTGGCCACTACAACCACCACCACCACCACCACCACAGTCGAGGCCTGCAGTCTTACTACTACTACTACTACTATTGCTACTTTTTCAAGAAAGTCTTTGCTTATTTTTCTAACTTTGTAAATTTTTACAAATTTTCTTTACTTGACTATTTTTAACAAGTATCCACCAGACTAAAACATTATTCTTTCTATGCACATGGAATTAAATTTTTGTTGCCAGCTCCATAGTAAAATTAACTATATATAATTTTATTATTAACCAGTTTACAGAAAACTAATTAGATCTAAGTATTAAGCTAGTAAAAAAAGTTTTTTTTTATTTTTCTGTCTGGGATATGCCTTTCCCCCAGCCCCAGTTATTTTCTATTAAAATTTTCCTTTTTATTAAATGACTTACTAAGATTGTTTCCTGATATAAATCACTTGCAGTTACATGTGGAGATATATATATATATATATATATATATATATATATATATATATATATATATATATATAGGAAAGTTTCATTGATTATGACAGACAAGGTGCTTTGATTAAGTTTTTTTTATGTGACCATATTTTTTTTTCTTCTCAGTAGATAAATTATATAAAAACTGTCTGATTGTTGTTTTTTTTTTTTTCCAAGTGCTTTCAGCTATACATTTAGCCATTTTCAAGGTTGAAATATATTAACTGTTAACAAAAAATAGATTGTTGTATGCATGTATTTATATAACGTTTCATTTTCAAAACACTGTCAAGA